>CM065926.1:18676567-19290204 GCA_033439105.1 Magallana nippona
ATACCCCAGAAGTGGATTGGACAGACACGGATGACAAGATACCGGTATTCTGGACCGGCTGACTGTCGAGATCTGCACTAGTAATAGGAGAGGCTAGTCTCTCCTCCCTGGGGGAGGAAGAGGAGGAGGAGGTTGAGGGGCCATTGACTGTAGTGGAGGTCAAGTTGGTTACCTGTGTGTGGGTGGAAGACACAGAATCCGGGCCAGTCTCGGCCGAACCTCCCGGTACAAGTTCAATGTGGGAGTTTGCAGAGTTCGTATTCGCACTGGCATCACTGTTGATCAACTGAGTTTGTGACATATTTGACATCGTTGCACTCTGTTTTGAACTGCAAAGTTTCGGATCACTTACATTTCCACAGTAAAGGGTTGTAATCTTCCATCTTAAATATGAAGAAAAAAATATTTCCTTTTACAGTCATTATATGGTATATAAGGAAGGAATAGATTGACAAGAAAATGTGATTCTTTATTTAGCTACAGCTCTGAATATTGGAGAGTGGCCAATTATTAAATATTAGAATATCAAACAAATAAAAAATGCATATCATGATACAATACAATACATTAATTTGTTATTTCCATCTGCAGTAGATTAGAAGTTTAGCTTGAGAATCTTAAAAAATTACTCTCTGGTAAAGTCATATGAAATAGAAAATCCAAATTAATGCATAACGTCAATATTAAGGTCAGACCTAAAGCAATAAATCAATGTCTATACTCTGTCCCGAGTTTTTGCTTCTACCACCTTTCGCTTGATATTTCAATAATCATAAATACCTTTGTGCTCAAAGTACATTCATCCACTAAAATTAAATATGAAAAATGTCCAGATTATCTGTTTTGAAACGCCCCCTCTACCGTTTCAGGTTTCAATTAACAACCCAAAATAGAGAGTCTATGGGGATTTTGCATTGCGTCATCCATGAAATAGCCCGGATGATAACACTGAAAAATTGTTCAAGGTATTCCAAGTAATTCCAAATGGAGAAAAGATGTAAACATTTCCCATTATAAATCTCCGTACGAAATTTGTTTTCATTCCTGAGAATTTTTATTTTGTCAATGAAGATATCTTGGATATTTTCCCTTTTATCGATTTCAACTGTATTTCTTTCACAGGTATGTGTATTTTTATTAAAAATCATCAAAAAGTGATGAAGCAATAACTTGGGACAGACTATCATAAAGTAAACAGTATAAGATAAAAAAAATCAATAATTAAATGTCAGTCAGTTCAAACTATGTCAAAGACACAGTATATATGTTTTACAATATTTGACGTCTATTTGTTATCACAGATATTGTACTTCGACATCAATATCTTTTAGTATTCAGTCAGTTTTATGAATGTTAACTGTAGAAATCAATGCAAATTGCATTTCTGTTTTTTAACATGCTTGAAAATCATGCAGCCAAAATTAGTTTTTCCAACTCACATTATGCATGTACATTACAGCTGGTCAATCTACATATGCAAATGCAATGATGATTACTACTGGCGCAAAGAAACTGATGGTCCAAGATCAAAGTAAACACATGTGTACATCTTTTTTAGTCTGATTGCTGAAAAATAATAACCAATATATTGCATAATCTGAAAATCAATGGACTTTGTGCAGCTCTGACAGGAAGATGTACAGCTTAATTAGATACGGTTCCAAAAAAAGCTAAAATACTGTGACACTGTGACAGTGGATTTTGGTTTATTGCCAGTGTCTATTATCAGAGTTAGGTTTGCAATATTAATGGGCTGACACAATAGGGATTTTGAGCCGCTTTGCCCTTTATGTAGAGATCTGCATTTTAATAAGATTAGTTTTAACAGTGTTTAAAGATTTGAATGATTGCAGGAGGTTGGAATAGCAATACATGACATCAATCCACTGCTGCAATCATATACCCTGCAGAGTGGTCTGTGATGGAACGAGGCTGGTGATCTTTACTGACATACAATAACAAGAGGCTCATGGGCCACATCACTCACCTGAGTAACACTAGACATAATAAAATCAGCTTTATGAAGTCATATCCAAAATATCGGGACAATGAATGAGTGAAAATAGATCCTGTATTAAAAGATTTTCAAAATTTTCTCCAGATATTCTTATGTTGAGCCCCTTTTGTAACTGGATGATTTCATAGTTATATCACATATTGAGCATTGCCATTCTCAAAAAGATCTTAAACAACTGTTCATATAAATAATAAACCTACATCAAACCTTGAACCCCTTGTGTGGCCCAAAAAATATCCAGGGCCACAGTCCAAACAACTGAGAATCAACAAATGTCAACATGTTTGCATATTAGTAATACTATATACTGTACATTTTTGAGAATGATCAAATTTATTTTCTATCTAAAACTTCGACCTCCCCCACCCCAAATTATAGTCTCATCCTTTTTTATTTGATTTTTAAAGATTTTTTTCTATATATATTACACTATCTGAAGATGCTTCCAATTAAGTAACAGCTTTTCTCCTTAAGAAAATATTTTTCTTTACATTCCTATGTAAAAATTCGCCCCATGATGGCCCCACCCTACCCCCAGGGATCATGGTTTGAACAAACTAAATCCATACTACCTGAGGGTGCTTTCACACAAGTTACAGCTTTTCTGGCCAATTGGTTTTTGAACAGAAGATTTTTAAAGTTTTTTCTCTATATATTCCTATGTAAAAATTCAACCCCTGTGGTGGACCCACCATACCCCTGGGGATCATGATTTGAACAAACTTGAATCTACACTACCTAAGGATGCTTCCATACAAATAACAGCTTCTCTGGCCAATTGGTTTTTGAGAAGAAGATTTTTTAAAGATACCAACAAATTTTTAATAAATCATAATTATCTCCCTTTGATAAAGGGCGTGGCCCTTCATTTTAACAAACTTGAATCCCCTTTACCTAAGGATGCTTTGTGCCAAGTTTGGTTGAAATCGGCCCATATTTTTATTCACGTTGATGCATCTATTTGGTAAACAACGCTTTAATTTATTATCATGTACCCATGTGTATTTACAATTCAATTTATGCTGCGCTCGCCCCAACGGTCGCACCGTAAACATATTAGATATTTATTCATAATTACTAATTAAGCACCCTATTTTCTTTCATACAAGTATAGATAACAGAGACGTGTATTTATATTTAGATTTAACGGTGACACCACTATGCATTCCCATATGTCCATTTGTCTGTGATTGTCCATGTAATGCAATAATATTCGATATTGTTAATTTGTAATCTAAGCATTGTAAACATTTTTTTTTGTTCAGAAATAACCTGGTTTGCGGCCGTTCCTTTGACGCCTGTGATTGATTGTGCTTTGTTTCCTATCAACTACTTACTATAGTGAAGATGTCATGTACCCAGCGAACGGAAGGAAACGATCCAAGAATCACAATTTTTCACGTGTTTAAAAGACACATCTCCCTGCTTTCAGTATCAATTCAACAACCTTGAACCATTGTTTCTGTCAAACTTAAGAAATCATCACAATCGTTACTTTCTTTTCATTCTTAACTGGAAAATAGATATCATTTCCAAGAACCTACCTTAGCAAACTGAAAGTGCAATGTGTTCGCTATTTTTCGTATGCCGATCACGATGCATTTCATCTAAATGCATATGACTGCTCTACCCACAGGCGCTTGTTTCTTGTAATAAAAGTTCACCATATAGTATAATAATAATAATAATAATAATAATAATAATAATAATGATAATAATAATAATAATAATGATAATAATAATAGTTATTATTATACTACTATGAATAATATAATAAATAAATAGTTATAGTTATTATTATATAGTTAAATAAAGAGGCTGCGGTTTTGGTGTATATTTATATCATATTTCGGCAACTGAATTTTAGGCCTCGCCCTGAAAGAACGTTATTTTTATTCCAAATAGAAATTTAGCAAATATGGAGATAAAAACAAACCCCGATTAGGCTATCAACTCCTTGTCTGGAATCCGAAACTAAATTATCCATCAGGTTGCCGAATAAGGAGAGGAAAATTTCAAACTGTTAATAGTAATTGGTATCCGCATTCATAACTCAGTCTTACAGACCAAAGTTTGTGGGCAAAAAGAGTCAGAAAGTTCAATCTGTTAAAAATTGGTATCCAGATTTATATATACAAGTCATATACCGGTAGTTAATGCATATATTGATTGGTAATACATTTACATTGACTGCTAACTGTTAGTCCCATTAGTTTCTTTTTTTTTTTTTTTAATAAAAAATACCCCCCCCCCAAAAAAAAAAAAATTAAAAAAAATTAAAGCGAGAAATTAAATTGAATTCATTCTTTGTAAATGACACTGGAACACTTATAATAAATGATTAGATAAATATATCAGTCATCAATTTTATTTTAAAGATGACTAATTGATTGGTTGTTTGAATTATTGATCTATCGTTTAAATTACTGTGTTTTGATGAAAGTCTCTTCATAACAAACTGGCACAATAATATGAGCATATTAATGATATTTATCAAACAATATGCATCATTTTATATAATAATCTTTTATGAAAGGCAAATATAAACATGTAATTATAACGGCATAAATTTCGATAATGTCGCAAAAAATTAACTCACAATGTATATGTCCCAGTACCTTTAGAAATACCAGTATTTGAGCGGGTTTTTTTAATAATGACACAAAATATTTATCAGTACCTTTAAGACTGATTTCATCGCAGTGTTAAAACCCAATTATTCAAAGAAAAAAAATTTACGGCATCAATGGTTTACAAACTTATGTGTCCACCCAGAAATTAATTATGTTAGATTTATTTATCGTTTTCACTTCCATATATACACAGGACTAACTTATCATACGATTAATCACCCTTTCGCAAGAAGGGAATAGCTGTTGATATAGTACGTTATCTCAACATGGATGCTGGATGATTAGCGATTGGTCCATCCTTACACAACTTACTGACTAATTAGAACCATTTTAACAAGACCTTGGACTTTCGATAGAACGTATCTATCTATTTCTTGCATCAAAACAAGTTTTAAAAAATGACGCTGGTTTCGAGTGAAATATGCATAGATTGCGTAGCCAGACAAATCTTGATTTCAAACAGCCATGGCTGAGTGGTCAGCAATGAAATAGACAGGCCTACGTCACATTGCTGTTTGACACAACTACCCAAAGTCCAAGCTCTTCTTCATATAGCTCTATAAGTTAAAACCATTCTAACTCTGATTTAAATCGAATTACTAGTATAAAATTCAATCCGTTATAAAATATCCCCTTACAAATGAGATTCTCCTTTTCCCTAGTTTACCTCTTCCCTTTTGTCTACTTTCATTTGTCAAATACGCTGTGACTGTGCACTTGCGTATGGTCCATCGATCAGCATCTCTCACCTCTCTCGGTACACAGAAAAAATACCACTGACAGAACTTACAACACGACATTACAAAACGTGATTTCTGCTGTGGCCCGCGCGACCCGTGGTCTGCTATTTCAAGCTCCGAATCGAGGCTATTTAATGACAGACCAAATAAACAGGCTGCCGTTTGTCTATCTGTGGAAATCAGTACAAACTAAACAAACCATTATATGAATTATATATTTAGCTACCAGTTCAACATTTTGGGACCATGTGATATTTAAGTTAGTGCTTGTACCGGTACATATCAAATGATGACGCAGGTAGAGAGCAAGTTGAAGGTTTCCTATAACACGCCTAGGATGAAATCAGCTTAATTTTTTTTAAATTCTAAACAGTAGAGTGAAAAGCGTTTAGTGGGATTTACATTAATATTGCGCAACATTTATTCAAAAAGCGTTCCAGTGTACGATACGGGTGTAGTATAGAGCAGATAAGGCAAAGGGGAGAAAAAAAATAGTTTCTGAACAATGATTTAAGAAAGAGGCCTGCTATGACATTGACATTTGATGTAGAGACCCTTGATTTAAGGTCACTACAAACCATTTGCATACAGGCGATCTAATAGTAAAAATGTGTGCAAGTTTGGGCCAATCTAATTTGAGAGAAATTCTAGATCTAGTCCATAACTAGATTTCAAAGAGATGTTCTATGCCCTTCACCTTTGACGTAGAAACTTAGTTTATGGTCATTGCACATCCATTAACCAGAAGCAGCTCTCTTTATGCCAAGAATGAGAGACAGCGCCAATCGGAAATAACATATGATCCGCATAAGGACTTGTTTTACAGAGGTCAGACATTACTTGTACCTTGACAATCAAGAAACATTGTTCAACGTCCCTGGACTACTTTTATCTAAAGGTAATATGAGGGTGAAGAATAACCCAGATTGGGCCAAGGGGAGAGAAAATATGTTCTGAACGAGTAATGTCGAAAAGACGGACGGTTTATAGTGCTTACATAGTGGAATCAATAATTGTAGCATCGTAGTTCTCGAAAAAAAATTTGATTATTGGTGTCTGCATTGTTTCTACAAAAGAGTGTACTCACTTTCAATTTTGCTGTTTATTCTGTCTTCGACATTGTTTTAAATATAAAGCAATTCGAAGGAAACTTTATTTTGATATAATTTTTCTCTTCCATAATGGTAACGTCATTTCCATCGGCAACTTAAAAACAATCCAAAAGCTCTGAGCGAAATTCAACCAAACCGGAAGTGTGTTTGTGATCTTTAGCAAAGGTCAAGGTCTCGGGTAGCAACCGGTGGTCAAGGTCAATGCATCATAATTCTTAACTATTTGAAAGTTAAGTGGAAATAAGTCACCCCGACGGCAAGACAAATAAATGTGCTTATTTCATATAGTAAATATATTATACTGGGTGAACACTTAGAACTTTGGTTAAGTGTATGATTTGTGCTAAGTTTGGTTGCAATTCGCAACGTGATTCTAGAGAAGTGGAATATGTGAAATGTTTACGGATCGGGCAGAGGGGCGGATCAAACCCTGGTCAAAATGTGATGACTTTTTTTTGTAAAATTTGCATAATTAAGGCATGCTTATTCTATTTTATCTACTGACAGGCTGTGCCACATCTTTTAACTATTTCTATGGCAGATCGAAGAAATATGTAATGTCAATAATATGCAATAAAAACGGAAAGGTTTAGGAACAAGAAGGATATTTAAAACCATTAACAGACAATGTATAATTACAAATACGCCAAAATAAGACAAATTGAAAAAAATTATTTATTTTTAATAAGGAGTGAAACTTTTTGGTTTTTTTTAATTGTTAAAGTGTTCCAATTAAATTTTTCAGATCCACATTTGTATTTAAGAAATAAGGAATCATTCTTTGGGTATTATGAGGTGATAATTTCGGTCGGGGCGTGATCAAATCCAATAAAGCCCGAAGGGCTTTATGATAGATTTGATCACACCCCAACCGGAATTATCACCTCATAATATTCAAATAATGATTCCTTATTACTTATATTTATATAATTTTCAGCAATTGTAGGATTAAATATTTGAATATAAATAAGTAAACCCCGCTTGCGCCCCAATTATACGCCATTTGAATTTATTGGACTATATAGTACAAAATCGATACGTAGTGTTATCACAGGCAAAGACACTGAAAAATGTAAATATAATATGATACTTACACATTTTACTCCTATAAAAGGGTTTAAAAGAGAATTATGAAATCTGGCTGTTGGCCATTTTGAAACACCACTGTGACCATAAAACGCCATTTTTGTAAAAGCCAGCAATGAATTGTAAATAAAACCTTTGTTTGACCGGACTATAACTGATTGTTTCATGCTTTTTTTTGCTATTTAAAAAACTTAAAAAAGAAGGTTATGAAATCTGGCTGTTGGCCTATTAGAAAAACGCCATTTTGACAAAAGTAACGCCATTTAGTCATAGCCAGCATATTTTTCAGACTCAGCACGGCTTAATTATGATGATAAATTTTGCTGGACCCGAATTATAATTGTTGGTCTCATGCTTTTTTTCATTTAAGAAACTTTAAGAAAAATTTATGAAATCTAGCTGTCCGCCATTTTGACATAAAAAGCACCGTTTTCGTGGAGACCAGCATTATTCCTCAGACTTATACATGTAGCACGCCTTATTTATGATTTAGAAATTTTCTGAACAGAATTATAATTGTATGTACACGCTTTTTCTCCATTTCAGAAATTTAAGGAAAACATTAACAAAACTGATTGTCCACCATTATGAATCACTATTTTTACATAATGAACGCCATTTTCTTGAAAGACAGCATATCATTCCTGACTATCCACACCTTAGTTATGTATGTAAGTAAGTAAATAGTTTATTATATTGACATGTGTATATTACATAATAATTACAAAATTCTTTTTACAAATATAACATCAATACACCCGGCCCAACGGACCTATAAGTCACTTTGAAACTGTTACAATGTGAATAAAATTTACATGTTTTAGGAGCAAGATGGCTTTGTCAAGTGTTTCTGTCTTAGATTGTATAATTCATTAATAAAATAAGCGATTGGGCGGGGTACTTACATATTAGGTCAATGAACAGAGTACTATAATTGCATGGTAATATTTTGACTCACAGTCAAATCATATCCAATTTTATAAAATAAATGACTTCTCTGCTTATTAAAGAATGGATAATGTAATAAAAATGTTTTTTCGGTTTCGATTTCGTTTAAGTCACATTAGTAACATATTTTGTCCTCCACCGCTTCTCCTCTGAAGCGACCTGTTTCAATCCTTAAGGGAAATACACCACATCTATACACATGGTCAATTTTGATCTGATGGGTTTTGGGAGATCTAGCGTAACGTATTTTTTGACTGTGTAGTGGATTTAAAAAGGATATATGTACGAAGTTTTGGTACACGTTGGATATTGTTGTGCCATTCGGTTTCAAAATTTGTACGTAACGTTTCCTCTGTATAGTGTAATTACAAGGTGTAAAATTGGTGTAAATATTTTCTATGTTTAACGATTCCATGGAACATGTATTTTCAACTTGAGAGCTCCAGTTAGACTATTGTTTTGCTCACGGTCCCAAAGAAACACACGTTTGGTGATGCATTCATTTTCCATGTATATAGTTATGATTAGAAACTTTGCTGACCAGAATAATAATTGTTTGTCTTACGCTTTTTCTCCATTTAAGCAATATAGGAAGAATTTGGAAAATTTTGTTATCCGCCATTTTGAATCGCCATTTTGACCTTATTAACGCCATTTGTGGAAAGCCAGGATATTTTTAAGTCTCGGTACACTTTGGATATGATTAAATTTGGCTATCCGCCATTTTAAATCGCCATTTTGACATACTTAACGTCATTTTCATGAAGGCCAGCATATTTTTCAGACTCGGCGTACTTTAATTATGATAAAAAAAACCAAGCTGGACCAATTAATAATTATTTGCCGTTAAAACGTATTTCTATAGTCCTTTTTAGAAATCAGGCCTCAGGATAATGAAGCAATTTCAGACTTAAGTCAAAATTTCAGTCGGTCATAAAATGATTGTTTATCATGAAATTATGATTAATATTTTTCTTAAACATCGTTATGTTAAAACACTTTAAATAGCATATGATTTATGTCAGTATATTCAATCAAGACTCTTTAAGACAGTGTACCTTTTTGACTTAAGTCTAAGATTGCTTCATGATCCTGGGGCCAGGACCAGACTGTGTTGTTTTGCACTGCCGAAAGAGCGATAACTTTTGACGGGAATTGAAAAAAAATCTTCTACCTGGTCGACTTTTTACTCTCCTTCCTACCGGTAAACAAATGAAGAAAATGAGGGTATACATGTAAAATGATTATAATGGGATGGATAAGATAATGAGAAATAAAAATATCAACAAATCTGATATCGTTTCAAACGATGTATATTTAGTATTATTAATAACATAAGTTTGAATTGGTTCAATACTTGGAATATATTGTTTTTAACTGGTGGTTTGGTTTGAACATATTTTATTGTAAAGTTGGTATATACAATAGGATCGGCACAAGTTCTATAAACTTAAAACGCCCTCTCCTCTGAAATTTTGACATAAAATTTACACTATTACGAAAAAATTACAATATCAAAGGTCATAATGAAATACCATTATTGAAGTCATACTAGAGTAGATATACTGGTATATACAGGTTCAAAAATCTTTTCTTTTAGAACTTTATTGCCGTTTATTTTATAGATTGGGTATATGCTCCATATTTTTATCATTATCATTGTCTAATTAAGGTTTCGTTGAAATTGTAACTTATAACTTATAGGTAACCTTTATCGGTAAACAAAACTATGCATTTTCATTCATAATTACAGCATTTCATACAATTTCATATTTTTTTTTTTATATCTTACGTTTAAAGTTGTGCATCAGTTCATGTAAAATAAAGTAATGCATCATCCGATATTTAAACAAAAATACACTTTACTGACTTTTTCTCCATTGTTCATCTCTTAGTTTTCAATACAATACAACTTGATCCCACACCAGGTCGGTGCTAGCGCTATTGACTTATAGAAATAGAAATAAGAAAGGATGTACATGCGCAGAAAATAAAAACAAACGCGATCACCCTATGTATGATTCGAACACCCTCTAAACTTAGCGGCGTTTTTTTTTGTAATTTCCGTTTTACACGCTGCGTTACGGAGACACATACAACAAGAAGCGAATGATTTTTTTCACACTTTGACAATCATCTGTGAAGTAAGACATTTTGTATGAAAAAACACGATTTTTTTCTTCATTTTTTTTTCCTCCAAATATTTTGTTCAGTAAACATAAATACTGAATATTGTAATAATCAGATTATTTGACTATTGTGTAAATGTATCTTAATTGAATTAATTAAAGTTTATGCATACATTGCAGTTAGTGTTTTAGTGAAGTTATTCACCGCACATTAACTACAAATTTTACATATAACAAATACAAATCATGTTCTTATTTCAAAAATAAAATACATAATTACAAGAAATAAAGTTGTCTACTGGGGTCTTTACCGTCACTGACAACTACCTCATCCCAACTAGGGTCCCAACACTACCCCAGTGGACAATGCTACCAGAGACCGTTCTCTCATAGTAGCTGATTATTATAATAAAGTTAAGAAACTGAATGTATACAATATTTGATTACAAATTTAAAATAGCTGAAAATTTTGAGAGAAAAAAAAAATATATCGTTGTTTACATTTCATCCGCAGGATCATTGAAGAATATTGAATAAGATCGTGTTTTATACTCCTTAATCACATTTGTTTTATTCTCTTTTATAGCTTCTTCAATTCTACAATAAATTTTGATTTTTTATATATTCTTTTTGCCATAAAAAAATTAAGTAAAATAAGTTCAAAGATTAAACTTTATCATTTTGCTCCAAACAAAAATCCGAAATGACATATCTCCATATTATTTTATATCAATAGATAAAAATATGCGTAAGTAATTTCCAAATATGTACAACAGTAATAAACATGTACATTCAAAAAATAAATTTCTTGTATTTTCCACTGTATTGTACAAACTACAGTAGTCGTTTACATCTTTATTTCCATTTGCTCAGAAATGCATTTTTGCAGAGAATAATTTGAAGCGTTTTGTAGCGTAACTCAGCAATTGTATTATCGTTTAAGTCTTTGATTTTTCTCATTTAAATATTTTTCCAATCATTAGAATCTCCGATCATTAATCGTTATTTTTTTTTATATAGAAAGTTTGGCCTGGTTACATGCTTTAACAATTTGTTCCGTATGAGATTCCTAAAATAACAGACATTTTCCCCACATTCAATCATAACATCCCCGTTAAAAACTGAAACTTCATATCGTTTATAATATCATAGAACATTTAAGGTTGTCCATCCATAACTGAGGGGAATTTAACAATTTTGATTGATCTAAACAACATTAAATATTTATTTCAAAATTATTATGAGACTGACATAAACCAAACTCGGGAGTATGTATAAAGTCAATTGAATGAACTTTTTGCACTTGAATTTTTTTAAAGAGTTGTCTGCCCTTTACAAAAATTAGGAAAAAATCGTTTTCTAAAAAAAGGTAAATTATGATTTTTTTTTTGGCATTTTCAATGAAAGGGAGAGCTTTTGCAACATTTCACCAAGAAATTTTTGAGAGAATTACTTGTACTAAAAATATATAACGCTGAGCCGGATAATCATGCCAGTGCCAAGGTGGCATTTTTGCACCCGTCTAAGCTGCATTTTTTCGAAAAATACAAATATGACATATGATAGACCATTGCTTAAGGAGTTTACAACCACCTTTGTTATCATTGTATCTCACCTGTTAGGTGAGATATTTACCTTTCAAAAATAAATTCCTACAGAAAAATAATTTTTCCCATAGGAAAAACAATATTCCTAGAAAAAATTTGAAATTTTCTATCGGATTGCAAGAACGTCCTATAGGAATTTCAATTCCGATAGGATTTGATAAAATCCGATAGGAAATCTTAATTTCTTACAGGAAAACTACCTGTCTGAATCAAATTCCTACAGGAAATACCTTTTTCCTATTGGAAATATAATTTCTATAGGATTTTTAGAAAATCCTATAGGATTGTCAATATTTCCTGTAGGAGAATCATTTGTCCTATGGGAATAATCATTTCCCATGGGATATTAATTTTCAAAGGTAAATATCTCACCTGTCAGGTGAATCACACTAAAGCCAAAAGTGATTATATACTCTCTAGACAATGGTCTATCATGTGGTACATGTACATATGGATTTTTCCGAAACTGCATCTTAAGCGGGTGCAAAAATGCCACCTTGGCACTGGCATAATTATCCGGCACAGTGTTATATATTTAAAAATGCATTTTTCCAATATACTTCAATGTTAACTTTAATATATGATAATTTTAGTAATATTCATTTTTTTTTAAAATTTCAAAGATGAATCTTTATTATTTAATAAACCCCTTAAAATCATTTTAAGATTTAAGTGATCAAACTTGCAATCTATTAAATATGAAATATGATAGTTATGGATGGACTACCTTAACGTTAGAAAAGTCTAGTATTTTACACAGAGGTTTGATTAATGAAATTAAGGTTCCATATTCACAAAGTCATTTTGACTTATTCTTGATAACCTCAGAAAAGATTTAAGTGATCAAACTTGCAATCTATTAAATATGAAATATGATAGTTATGGATGGACTACCTCAACGTTAGAAAAGTCTTGTATTTTACACAGAGGTTTGATTAATGATATTAAGGTTCCATATTCACAAAGTCATTTTGACTTATTCTTGATAACCTCAGAAAACATGTGTAGTGTCTTCTTTTGACTCATTATGGACCAAGACTCCATTTCATATGAATGAAAACGTCTCCTTTCAAGTAACTTAAAAGTATTTTTAGAATGGAGTTTAAACCCATTTATACCTAAATTTTGCAATTAACCATAATAAAACATTTAACGCCATTTTAATAAATATGGAACACTATACATGTATATATGTTATATTTACAAAATGGAAGCACGCCCATTAACAATGAACCTAGCAGAGGCGTCGGAAGCAATTTGAAAGTAGGAGGGCTAGACCTAGACTTCTCCAAAATCTTGACGAGCCAAAAAAGAAGATAATGATTATAATTGTGTATATATTTTAAAAAAATAAAAAGGGGTGGGGGGCTAAGCTAATGCATACACGTCAAAATAGAATATTAAAACTTCATCAGTTGTTCATATGAAAATCATTCGACTTGCTCCAACTGGGGGATATCTATAAACGTCTTCAACGCCCATCTCCTTTCATTTAAATTTGAAGTTTCCAGTTATTATTTTTTAAGCTGCATGTAGAACACTTTTTTTTGGGGGGGGGGGGGTGCCGGCAAAAGATAAAGATCAATTTCAAATGCTCATCAAGACAACACCCCCCCCCCCCCCAAAATAAAAAAATATTGTTATTGAATTGAATAGCTAGCCGCGTATTTTCACATTCAGTATGAACAAATAATTTAATTAAACAACGTTAAATTTGGGTAAATAATTATTTAATTTACAGATAATGTATAAATTAATATAAATTACAAATTAGACAATTGGCGGATTAGGTTTTTTTAGCCCCCCCCCCCTTTAGGAAAATGATACTTTGTGCCTGAATGGTACATGGTATTCTTCAGTTCCGAGATAACAACAATATAACATCCAGAAGTTGTTCGAGCACAGACAGTCCAATATTATTTTGTACATAAAATTGTCAATAAAGTGCGGAAATCCAGCCCAGTTAGGCCAACATCATGCACTCTATGCTAATATTTGGGGGTTTCAGCATAATTAGCCCATGTTATAGATAAGTTTAGAAATCTTTGATTTAATTTTTTAATGTAACACCTGTACAAAAAACATTAAAAAAAATATATACATGTAGATCCATCTGTTTCACATACAGAGTTTTTATTAATGCATAAATGCTTTCAAAAGTTGCTTTGCATTTAACTTGAGAAAGTCAATAACAATTTATAAATTTAAAATGTAATCATTAATGCATAGAATATTTTTATGATGCACCTTATGAAGCAGTAAAACTAATCTCACAAGTATAAAAATAACTCTACATAATAAAGCCAACCACAAAGTGAATCCTAGCCACTGTAAAAGCTGGTTATTTATGCGTGGGGGAAATTTACAATGAAAAACGCGTAAAATACCCCCGCACGTATGGTAAAAAAAAGGATTTAAATATATATGAGTTGTTAATCAGGCATCCGCATATTTTATACCCACGCGTATTCTTTGAGCATAGAACCACCAGCGTAAATAACCACTTTTACAGCAACTACAGCATGATAATTATAAGGGTACCTGTAAAGTGCGAAGGGAAATAGAAACGAAACGAAATCTACCGAAACGAAACGAAATCTACCGAAACGAAACGAAACCTACCGAAACGAAATCAAATCGAAACGAAACCAAAACGAAACCTACAGAAACAAAATGAAATAAAATCGAGCAAAATGTATATATATTTTCGGTATGTTTCGGTAGATTTCGTTTCGTTTCATTTCGTTTCGTTTCTTTTTCGTTTCGCACTTTACAGGTACCCTAATTATAATGAGTGTATCAATAAACATGACATCAACCTCTTCCACATAACCTTTTATGACAGAGTGCTGTTAAAAAATACAAATAAATCCCACAATAATATATACATATACCATATATAACAGATCACCCTGCTATTGTGTCAGCCAATCACCATTATAATATCTGTATACAGGGACTCTCTGTAAGCAACAAACTACTGTAACCACAACCATGCGCGGATCCAGAACTCCCTCCCTCCCACCCCCCCCCCCCCCAAGATCCGCACATGACAATAAAGATAACCCATCCACGATCAGTAACAAACTATGACTCCTTCTGAAAGAATTAGCATCTTCCCATTTAAGACACAGGCACCTGACGTTATAAATGTTCTCATAATAAAAATAAATACCCTACAACTAATAATACACAAGGTAACCATCGCAGATTGAGGGATGATTTTTATTAATGACAGGTGTAATGCACCTTTTTGATTTAATCGGTTGTACGCTTAGGTGTTGAAGCACCGATCGGAAGACGAAGAGGATCGTAAAATAATTTTACCTATGAGTTTTAAGCAAAACTTCCACCTGATGTGACAGTTTGAAATAAATTCAAGATGGCGGCGATGGGTACCTTGTGTATTATTAGTTATAGAGTATTTATTTTTATTATGAGAAAAAATTATAACGTCAGGTGCCTGTGATTTCTGAGTAAAAGGTTTATTCTTTCAAGCTCTAACACGTACTTTTAACATTAACTTCCTTTAGTGTGTGTGTGTGTGTGCGAGTGTGTGTGGCAGAATTCAAACTAAAATGCGTAAATCCTAGTAGTGCAGCCTTTACAAGGAAATTTTGTCTACAAATATAGATATAATTAGAAATGATTTTTAAATAAAATCTCCGCCAAAAAGCAGAAAACTTCTTTTCGTAAGTGGACTGATACCATCAACAATCATCAAAATAATTTCAAGACATCATTAATGACTAATATTGTCAACTGTAAACATACAAATATAAAAAAAAAACCATCATGTATTTACAAGATACATGTACATGTAAATATTTAACATTCTTTGATATGAGAATATGAGAAATGGTGGCTCATGCATGTCACTGTATCAACTGAAGTGATATACAACAATAAACAGATACATTAGAATTTTCCTAACAGTTTTAAAATGAATTTAAAACATATTTCAATCTAAATTAATGTAAAATGTATATGAAAAGATTTCCAAGTCAGAAAAAAAGTATTTAATACTAAAGAAAGAAACAGCAATGTTAAAAAGTTCACCGGGATAAGAAGTTGGTTGGTCACGTGATCAAATCCTGTGAAGCCCAAAGGGCTTCTTGGTAGATTTGATCACGTACCAACCAACTTCATATCCCGGTGAACTTTTTAACATTGCTGTTTATTACTTATATTTACGTTTGAGAGAGACAAATCGTTCAGAACTGTTAAAATTGCCGATATTTTATGTTTACAATAATCCAAGCGTCAAGCGATAAGTGCCTGCGGTTATCATTGTGACGTCATGGAATTGTTCACACAGAATTAAACGTTTTCGCTATTTTATAGGTTCATATAAGGAAGCATATTTGCAAATGTAAATATTATAAATATATTGACTTCAGTGACCTGCCAAATCACTTGCCATCTTTTCAATTCTTTATTATTCATGACAGTATTACTTGTATGATGGAATTGCATGATCATAACAATATCCAAGATTTACAATAGATAGTGCCCTGATATAGTTTTTTACTTCAACATGTACATGTACCTGCATATACACAGTGACATATTGCATTGTCTCATAGCCTATGAGACAATGCAATATGTCACTATGATAGGTTTCTCTCAGCAACATATAAAACATCCACTGATCTGTCTGCCATTATGGCCCCAGTATAAAGGACCAGTACATCAGCAATCACAAAGCTTTCCAACATTTCTGTCCTACTTGTATGTGAATCCAATATGACATTCAAGAGTATGTACAGGTTAAGTTGAATTGAAATGAATGGTTTCCAAAGGTTCCACATGCAATAGTTAGAATGGCACTCTTGATTTTATTAAATGTATCTATTCCAGCTATAATGACAGATGTCTTTTTTAATTCACAGTTCACACTTTGCCGAGCATTTCTTGCAAATGTCTGAAAAATAAAAACATAAAGATAGTTACATGAATTGTTGTCTCCTTAGTTTATAATTTACTTTAACTGCAAATGTTGAATGAATTAATAATTAAGATGACTGTCAATTCAAAATGAAAATCATAGATATACCCGGTATATACAGTATTTCCTTATACGCTTAGAACGAATTTGTTATAAATAACAAATTTGTTAAATATATATCATGATCTCTTGTACAAGACTAAGATTAATGCTTTGTGAGGCATATAATGAAAATACATTATTTCTATACCTAGATTAATCGGATTGAATTTAAAGGATCTATGTAGAAAGAAATTCATTTAAACTTATATATGTCAATTGCTTTTGCTTACTTTTAAAATTTCAAAGAAATTTGTAAAAAAAACTTTTTAAATTTCGTTATTTTTCACCTCTATGGAACTCAAAATCTATTTTGCTATATCCATAAACTCCTTACATCCAAATTCATTATAACAGTAAAATTGTGCATAAGGATTTGTTAAAAGATTTTGCCTAGGACTCTATAATACTGAATCCGAGATTTCGCTATATCTGTGTTTGTACGAGTTTTACTGTAGTCCACTTTCCTTTCTGTTTTGGTTGATTTCTAACCTTTAATTATAAGCAACTGTAAACCATCACAAATGCTCCAACACTAAATACCCAAGGAGAGAGTATTCATGTAATTACCGGTACATGTACCAGTGGTCACTTAAAAACTGACATTCTTTTATATTATTAATATCTATATTGCAGAATGAAATGATATCTTAAATACCGGTAAGCACATTGCTTTCACCTTGGATTGCTTAACTAAAAAGACATTGAAATTAACACACTTACAGACACATAACAAAGATCTGATTAAACGGGGGCCGCTTGTCCGCCTCCCATTCCCAGCACTTCTGCATCAGGCCATACACCTCTTCGTGACAACCACTGGGTCTTGGGAGGCGTTCCCCCTTCTCCAGGTAATAGTAGGTCACCTGTCGAAGTTCCTCGTCTCCAACATCAAAGATCTTTGGTGTTTGGCCCTGACTGAAACACTCCCACAATACAACACCGAAGCTCCACACATCTGTCTTGGATGAATACTTTGTTTTATCAATGACCTCTGGAGCACACCTTAAAAATGAGAACAAAATTACTTCAGTTATTCAAATAGATTAAATAGATAGTAGATATCAAAGCTGCATAAACATAACTAGTGAAAAGGCATTGTTTGTCATGTTTCTCTTTACATGCCCTTAGCTATTTCTTCAATTTTTATATAAGCCTCTGACTTCTTTATAACATCATCATTTGAACTCACAACCTGACGTACCACATCAGCGGTATGAAGTCCTGACCCTTCCTCGTGTAGTAATCTTTGTCTCCTGTCATTAGTTTGGAGAGACCAAAATCAGCAATCTTTGCCATGTAATCAGAGGCCAGCAGAATGTTCCTGGCTGCAAGGTCACAGTGAAGGACCTTGACCCCGGACAGGTACTCCATGCCCTGCAAATTTAGTGTTATAGATTTCAGTCAAGTTATGAACTTTACAGCAGGTTTTCAGATGCAACAGGGTAAGATGCTTTTAACTACTATGCTACCCTATTGGATTCTAAACTAGAAAACAGTTAATGATCTCCGATCTTTAGCAATGTTCGATAACTCTAAAAAATTTTTAATCGTACCATAAATCTGTTTTTTATATAAACAAATTTAATTCGTCTTGTATTTTTAATATTACAAACATGTATTCAGTGAACTGTTTGGCTTAGTGTTTACGCAGAGACCCACTACATAAAGAAAAGGGGTTCGAGCCACCGATGCTCCGGTACAACCGGTTTTTTCTCTAATTTGATCTTAACTTGTATATTTATTCCATTTTATCCATCGTGGCAAAAATTGCAATAACTTTGTAAAATGTATGGATACCATCGACAAATTTCTTTTTATTTCATTTCATTTATAAAGTTTGAAGGATAAATAACATTTTTATTATGAAAAGAATACTTTGAGGCTGAGGATCGGAGAACCTTAATGGATGAAAAGCATTTATGAAGACTATGCTTTGATTAACCTATAACATAGAAATTTTTCAGTTGGCATAGAACTTTAATCCTAGCTTATTCGAAACCCCTTACCTACAGGCATTCTTTCAGTTTAATCTGGGACAGACCATCTGATCACTACAGGGTGCTTACAGAGCAGGGCGCTCATTACAAGTAATATGGTTATAATTTTAATTGGGTTTTTTTCTTATTTTTTAAAAAGAGAGAATGTCATGAAAAAGACGAGAGGAGGAAATAACATGTTTATTAGTTCTTGGGAAAGAAAATAATTAAGAGGCCTGATACCACGGACAAGTTTTGGGTAGCGCTATTTCTGACAATTTACCTTGACTATGTCTATCACTATGGCAATCAGTCTAGATTCTGGTACCCGATTCCCACTGGTCCTTGTCTGGTCAAGGTAGTTCTTCAGTGATCCATTTTCAACATACTCCATAATCATCATTAAATCTATTTAAAATATATTTCTAATGTATACAATACCATTTATTTGTATACCATATATTTCAGAACCACTAGCTTTTAAAGATATAAAAACCAAATATTAATAGACTAATAAGGATGACTTTTCGGAAAAAATATGTCAACTACAGCCTACTCCGGATATATTGAAATTCAGGGGACCATGCAAATTATTTCAATATATCCGTAATTCAATATAAGCGAAATCAACTGACATGAAGCCGCCATTTTTAAGTTCAATCCCAATCTAAAATATAGAAAAACAAACCCGAATGAAGTATTTGGTCATCGTTTATCTAGTTCAGTGAACAGATTACATGGAATATTAATCCTTGAAAGTTTAATTAAAATATCAATTAGTTTTGATAGTTTCATTTTGTTGTAATCTTCACCCTCATCATAATTCCCAAATCACCGGACTCAAATGCTTCAATTACTGCTGAACGCTGCTTGTACATCATTGTAAGTGAACTTGGGTTAATCTCGAAAAACAAACAAACAAAAAACCAAACAAGCATTTAGATACTTGAAATCTTTACCAGGTTTTTTGGTAAATCCATAGAACTTGACAATATGAAGGTTATCTAGAGCTCCTAAGACATCCACTTCTTTGAACATCTCCTTCTCAATCATATCTCTCTGCATGGCTTGAAAGATTTTAACTGCAATGGGAATGTCTTTTCCTTTATGAGTGTAAGTGCCTCGTTTTACAGATCCAAAATGTCCCTGCCAACAAAGAATAATTGAATTTTTAAGATAAAGGAAACATGGTATAAAATAGAAATAGAAATATCGTATTTAAATTGAATTACTGGTACATAAATATTGTATGCTGGTGAGTTAAGGCAACATAAAAAGAATAAGAATCGTTCTTAAATTCAATATTTTATCACTTAACCAGATAGTGTCTTACTGGTGAGCATTGTTTACACATATTGTGACTGTTACATGAATAAACTCATATATAATGATACCCTCTTTTGTAAGAGGGAGGGCCTACTTGAAACTCTTGATAAGCAAAAATTTTTTGTATTTAACAAAAGGCCCAGGGGCCACAATGCTCACCTCAGCCAACAAGAGCTTTATACTGTCTTAAGAGTAACAAAAACAAATTATCTAGACAACTTAGTAAAGTTTATCTTGATTTTGAAGTTTTTCTCATCTCCAACATATTCTTAAGTTAAACATTGAGCTCCTTTTGTTGTTTCAGTTTTGAGAATAAGATTTTAAAAGATTTTTTTCTGTTAATTCAATTTAAAAATTCAACCCCTTACATTGAGGCCTCACAAACTTAAATCTTCACTGCCTTAGGATACTTCCACATAAGTTGACTCTCTTCTGGCCAATTGTTTTTTTTTTTTGAAAAGATTTTCCCCATCTCACCCCTAGGGATCATGATTTGAACAAACTTGAATCTACACTACCTGAGGATGCTTCCAGCTTTTCTGGCCCATTTGATTTTGAAAAGATTTTAATAATATTCGACAACCGGGCCCCCCCCCACCCAATTGTGGCCCCACCCTACCCCCAAGGATCATGATTTGTATAAACTTGAATCTACACTACCTGAAAATGCTTCCATAGAAGTTCCAGCTTTTCTGGCCAATTAGTTTTTGAGAAGAAGATTTTTCTCTATATATTCTTATAATAAGTAAAAATTCAACCCCCGATTATGGCCCCACTCTACCTACCATAGATCATGATTTGTACAAACTTGAATTTACACTACCTGAGGATGCTTTCACAAAGTTACAGCTTTTCTGGCCGTATACTTTTTGAGAAGAAGATTTCAACTGATTTTTTCTATATATTCCTACATGTATGTAAAAATTTGACCCCCAATTGTGGCCCCACCCTAACCCCGGGGATCATGATTTGAACAAACTTGAATCTTGAGGATGCTTCCACACAAGTTTCAGCTTTTCTGGCAAAATGGTAATTGAGAAGAAGATTTTTGAAAACTCTCCCCTTTAAAGATGGTGTGGCCCTTCATTTGAATAGACTTGATTCCCCTTTACCCATAATGCTTTGTTGGTTGAAATTGGCCCAGCCATTTTTAAGAAGAAGATGAAAATGAGAAAAGTTTACAACGATGACAACAATGACGGACAACAGACAAATATTTATCAGAAAAACTCACTTGAGTTAGGTGAGGTAAAAAAAACAAAATCATTTAATTAAATTCAATTAAGTCAAAGGTAATTTATGGAGGTTAAGTGAGTCATATATATAGTTAATTTATATCATGTGTTGTTTTAAATGTTGCAAGTTTTACATATTCTAAAATATCAAGTGTGGGATCATCATTTTTCAATTCTAACAGCTACATGTACAAGTGTAACCTAGCTTGCATACAATGTTAAGAATCATTTAGTTCTATAATTCCATTATCTTTACCTTTCCAATGATCTTTTCTTCCAATTTGATGAGGTTTGTGTTGATCATGTTGTTCAAATTACCAGAAGGGCTTAACTGGTTATCTATTGGGGGAGGGCCGGGATTGGGTGGTTTTTTTTGCTCAGGATGGTGCCCTAAAAGAAAGTAGTGCAAATTTAACATATACTCTCTACTCATTTAAATACTTTACTCTGAAAAAAAGAGTCCACTTCTGTGAAAATATGAGCTAAAGTTGACAATTTACTGCTTGTATATTGAATAATGAAAATTAAATTAACAAAACTTTACAACTCTCCAGCTTAAATTGGAATCTCTTAATCATGCTTAAAAATATATCTCTTTGTTAAGTGCTTAATATATAAGTATTCAAGACAATATTTGCCAAACAAATAAATTTTAATCTGCAAAGATTATTTCAGGTAAAAACTCCTACCTGGGGGGTGCGACACCCTTTGTTCCACTGGTTTTTGGTAAATTTTTGCGAACTCCCTAGAAACAATATTAATATTAATAATGAAAGTGCAATCATGAGCAAGGTTTAAATACTGCTGAAGAACTGTAGCTCCAAGGAAAATTTGGGTTGACAGAGCATGGAGCTACAATTCCGTCCATACAAAAAATTGTATATTTATTGTGCACAAAACGTTGCGCAGTTTTAGACTTACTAACTGAATCTATAAATACATTCAGTCTGAAAAATTTAATACCAAAAAATTCCTGAAACATTTTACTTTAGATGTCATTACTTTACTTGCCTCTGAATATTTTCTAAATACCCTCACCAGCCTGTAAAAATAGCGCCTCCTTCTCAACGTGAATTTAATATACTTCATTTTCAGAGGTCAGTTAGGGTGTTTAGGAGAATGTTTGAGGCAAGTAAAGTGGTGACTTAGTAGTCAAATATCTCAGAAATCTTTTGGTCTGAAAATATTTACAGAACATATTCCTAAATAATTTTCATAAGTCTAAAACCGTGTGCAACTTTTTGTGCGCAATAAATATATATATACAGTTTTTTGTATGCCATTAGATGGAAATGTCAACCCGAATTTCCCATGGAGCTACAGTTCTCAGCTAAAAATACAGATCAAGAGTGTATTTACGGTACTTATAAATATAACGTCTATTAAATACAAGCCTCTGGGTTGATCCATTAAAAGAAATGTCAAAGATGTCATAAGATCATGAAAAGTTGGCACAAAAAGACAAAAATTCTGGGTTAGATTATTTTTTAATCTATTTTAACTCAGACCTGAAAATTTTAATATTTCTTAAATGCATGCATAATTCCTTCATTATTTCAAACTGCAGTCATTTCCCTTCATTTCAAAGTAAAAGGCTACAGTACAATTCTAACATGCCGGTGTCATATAATATTTTGATATCGCAAAATATTGAACCCGGGTTCGATATATTATGCGATATTATGAACCCGGGTTCAATATATCGCTGCGAAATATTGAACCCCCCTATAAAATATTGAACCCGGGTTCAATATATTATGGCCACGATATATTGAACCCCCTACCTATTTCCAATTCCCTTTGGAGAAGGGGTTCAATATATTATGGCCATAATATTTTGAACCCCCTCTCCAATAGCACTGAAAAATAGAGGGGGGTTAAATATATCGCGGTCATAATATTTTGAACCCCCTCTGCAATGGGAATTGGAAATTAGAGAGGGGTTCAAAATATCGCAGCAATAATATTTTGAACCCCCTCTCCAATGGGAATTGGAAATAGGAGGGGGGTTCCATATATCGCGGCTATAATATTTTGAATAATTGGAAATAGGAGGGGGGGGGGTTCAATATATCGTGGTCATAACATTTTGAACCCCCTCTCCAATAGCAATGAAAATTAGAGAGGGGTTTCAGAATATCACAGCCATAATATTTTGAACCCCCTCTGCAATGGGAATTGGAAATAGGAGGGGGATTCAATATATCGCGGCCATAATATTTTGAACCCCCTCTACAATAGCACTGAAAATTAGAGGGGGGTTCAAAATATCACAGCCATAATATTTTGAACCCCCTCTCCAATGGGAATTGGAAATAGGAGGGGGGTTCAATATATCACGGCCATAATATTTTGAAACCCCTCTCCAATAGCACTGAAAATTGGGGGGGGGGGGGGGAGTCAAAATATTGCGACCATAATATTTTGAACCCGGGGTTCAATATTTTATGGGGGGGGGGGGTTCAATATATTGCATCGATATTTTGAACCCGGGTTCAATATACCCCAGGGTTCCAAATATTATATGACACCGGGGTCCTTGGGGCTGCCATAACCCGCTAAGGCGAGTTAACATGTATTTTTTCTGCAATATCACCACCTTCATATCCCACATGAATCACCAAAGAAAGCATTTTATTGTTAAAATATACACGCACACAATATATATTATCTGATCAACACAACATCCTCTAACCCAGTGACACATACTCAACTTGATGTCTTTAAATTTATACCTGCAACTCTGACAAGCCTCATTGAAATCTGGCCTTTCTTCTGGCTTGAATTTCCAGCACTTCTCCATGAACTGATAAACCAAATCTGGACAAAGGGAGGGTTTCTTAAGGCGTTTTCCCTCCATCAATTTTTGGAATCCCTCCTTGGAGAAATTGCTGCACAGAACTGGTGGCTTGGCGTGAGTAAAGACCTCCCACATCAGGATACCGAAGCTCCAAATGTCCCCCTTGGTCGTGAATTTTCGGTTGGCAATACTCTCTGGAGAACACCTTGATATGGTTCGAAGACCAATTATTCATAAATCATATTTCAAAAAGTTGTGAGGAAATACATAAGAGTTAATCTAGATATGTTTAAAACAAACTTAGACATTTCAGTTTATATCTTTTCTCAATGCATCGTTCATTTCTTAACACTTTCTTCTATGTAACATTCAATTCTTCAGTACATCTTAAGCAAGTCATACTGTGTATTTTTATATAGTTCATATTATATACTGACCACATCAAAGGGAGTTCTTTGCCAGTTGACCTTGTGTAATAGTCCTTATCTTTCTGCAAAATCTTTGCCAACCCAAAGTCTGTAATCTTGGCCACCTCTTTATCAGTCAACAGAACGTTTCTTCCAGCCAAATCACAATGGATGACTCTCATACTGGCTAGGTAGGCCATTCCCTGGAAGAAAAACTCTAACAACTTATCATTATGATACATGTACCTACAAAATGTTGTTCTCTCCGAAAGTCCACAGGTCATTTCCAAAGATGCCACATACCAACTGTTACCATATACCCAGTTATTTTGGCATGAAAAATATATTGTATTAATCACTCTTTAATAAGCGTACTGAGATTTCCTTATTTCATTATCATATCAAATCCATGCACCTTGACTTGTTTTGAATGAACCATAGGTGGTGTTGAAGAAGTGCAAAAGATTCAGTAATTGGAAAAAAAAAAGCTTTAGTTTTGTTTCACTCAATAGTCAATCATTTCAATCATTTCAAATGGTGGCCAGATTCAGCCACAATTCCTACCTGAGCCACGTCACTTATCATCTTCATCAATCTCCACACACTAAGGTAGTCGCCCTGTTTCCTAAATTTTCTAAGGTATATGTTGAGGGCTCCTTTTTCAACATACTCTAGGATCAACACTAAATGTAGATACATTATGCATCAAATTAATGAGGCCCATTGGTGAAGGTCATTTAAGACATTTAAAGTATTTTTCTACCTCTGGACAATGAAGAGTTTTGTTGAATATTCTGTTGAATATTCACATGTACACCTCAGATAAATGTGATATATGATTTTCAAATCGTTTAAGATTATAAGAATAGGTGACAATACAACATCCTTAACATTTATTTACAACATAGTACATTAATTCTACTTTAAAAACAGAATGGTGCGGGCTAATAACTGTACATGTATTTGTATTTTTAGAATAGTTCCAGCGCTGATTTTTCTACGTACTGTTGTCGCTAATTCCCAGAAACTTGACCACGTTATCGTGCTCCAGTTTAGACATCAGCACAGCCTCTTCTTTGAATTCTTCGCTGTCAATAACATTCTGGAAATCCCCCTTCAACTCTTTTGCTGCTATCTTCTGTGGATTTGATCGGTCATCTTGACTGGCAAAAAGCATACCCTCTTTCACAACACCATAGTGCCCCTATACATCCAAAAAAAAATTTGTGAAAAGTACCTCATAGTCTAAATAAAATGCCAAATTCTATCACACAGTAACGTAAACTGAAATACCTTTATTCATGAATGAAATTTTAGGATCAGATTTAATGATATATATATTTATATGGATTAAATGACAAATTACAATTATATTCTTGTGACAAAATTAAATACAATTCTTTTGTGAAGAATATTTACCATAATATTTGGGCAATTATTCCCATTCATTTGAAAACCTTCAGTCTTTAATATTACAATATGAAGGAAAAACCCATTACTATTTTGGCATACCTTTTTATTTCCACATATAAAAATCCCATGATTCAAAAATATTTTCATTTTAAATAACTTACAAATCCCAGTTGCTTCTCCTGAATTTGCAGTCTGCGGGAGCTGATGATGTATTTGAAATCTAGCGGGAGTTCCGGCAGGGACCGGTTATAGATCACTGTAGCTTTGTTACTCGGGCTCTCTGTATTCAGTAAGGGACGAATTAGAGTTGGCATGAAAGGCGCAGGAGGAATAAAAGCGGCATTCACTGGTGGTAGTGTCGGGGACAGCATTGGCCTCTGAGGCTGAGATTCTGTCATAAAAAAATCAAAGTACTGACAGTATAGAGGTGTGCACTGCAGACATTGCGTAGACAATTTTATAATGATTATTCAAATGAGAAGAGAATGGAACACTCTGAGATATTGACATTTAATACAGTACACCATGTTTAAAATATTGTCTAAAAATCTCAAGACAATATTTTATATATTTGGTCATGAACTCAAAGTAATGGTAGACAATAAAAGTATTATTTTGAAAGATTTTTTTTTAAGGTATGGAAGCTTCCCATTTATTCTTGTATAGGTCTTTTAAAGTCACATGTTAAAATAGAACTGAGCTCTGATTGGTATAAAAAAAAACCTCATTCTGAATTGTGCATTTCTGAGACACGAGATATCTGACAGCTAGAACCAATCAATGAATAGAACCACAGACCCTGAACCAATCAGGGGATAGCACCCTTCCCCCTCCCACAACATGATACAGACCCTGGGTGCTGCTGATGAGGTCAGGCACAGTGTTACCATCCCTGCCCTGGTCCTGGATGTCGTCCTCAAACTCTCTCCTGATGGACGAGTAGCCATGGCCTCTCTGGGATGGTTCTGAAAACAGAAAAACAAAACTTCAACGATTTCCTTGCTTTATAAATTATTCATAAGTTTATAGACTTTTTGATAAGAGTTAAAACAGGCAAGGGGAGAAAAAATTATTCTTACACCCTGCCTCTTCAAATTCTTTTTTAAAAATTTTAAATCAATAATTTTTTATGGCTTGAATGTCCAATTTCTTTCTTCTTCTTAATTGAGAAATTATATATAATAAGATATCTTTTTTTAAAGCTGCTTGGTCCGATTTTATATCAAACTTATTGGGGGACAAAACCAAACAGTTCCCTTTTCCAAACATAATTCCCATGATGCATTTACTCTTGGTTTTTTGTGTATCGATCCATACAGATATTATTTTCATTTATTCTGAATATTTTTATCTTTGTAAGGCGACCGATACTCCTGGTGTAAATAGGTGAAAGTCTATACCTGGTTCGTATGGAAAATTATTTAACTGTTATAGCAAATAAATCAGATCAAGCAGCTTTAAAATTAAAGTTGCCAAAAATATTTGTGTCAACAGATACATATACAAAAAGGAAAAACTCAAATGTATTTTACTTCATTTTAAATATGGAGAGAGAGAGAGAGAGAGAGAGAGAGAGAGAGAGAGAGAGAGAGAGAATTTTTTTGAAAATATACAATCAATGGATCTTTTACTGTTGAAGTCAAATATTACTGATTTATATAGGCCCAATACCATTAATATAGGGATGAGAAAATTATCCTTTCAGTACAATTTCTAGCCCTCCTGAAATCAGTCCTAACTCACCATAGTCTGCGACCTGGGCCCTCAGATCTCTGAGCAGCAGGTTAGGGGCGGGGCGGTCCTCCACCGGCTTCCAACAGAGGGACATCAGGTCCAAGACCTTTCTCTTCCATTCAGTTCTCTCATCCAAGGATGGGGGAGGATCAAGCCTTCTGTGGGGCGGTGTTTGGAGGATCTAGATATAAACAATAAAAGTTCAAAATATAGTGACCTGACAAGCAAGCAACCAAAGTTTACAGTCACTGCGGTTTATAATACATGTATACTATTATTGTACTCCAAAATTAAAGTACATGTACAATCTGAAACATTTGTTGAACTATAAATCACAGGTGACCTAGCGTGCTTACGGCGATCTATTAAAACTGAAAAAGGACAATCTGATGCATGAGATTTAATCATGTTTCAAATTAACGTGTTACCTCAAGGTTTGATAAATGTTTTAACTTTGTTTCAACTGGATTCTGTCCATGGGCAAACATTTCCCAGAGAGTCGTCCCAAATGCAAACACGTCAGACTGTGAGGTCATCTTGGAATCACATTTCAGATAATTTGGGTACAATTCCGGTGCTAAAAATAGCAACCTGTAATAAAAATCCATTTACAATACAATACTGTCACAAAATTTAAACACTTAATTATCAAAATGTGCTGTAAATTTAACAAATCAAAATTCAAAATAACACATGCATGCATTTCTACAGTTCCTATCTAATTTACTCCATTTGTTTGAACTAAAAAATCTGCCACAATATCAAGCATTATACCTTAAAATTAAACAATATTTTTACAAAAATTCCATAAGCCTATTTTTAAGAAGCTTGAATTTTGGTATGAATATATTAACAGTAAACTATATTTTCTGTTTAAGATCATAAACTAATTAATGCATCTAAATTTAGCTACCGTAAAGTCTTGTGTATAGCACACACCCGTGTATAACTCACACCCCCAAAGTTGGGTGTAAAATGCTGAAAAAACCGCTGTTCCATTGTATAATACGCACCCAAAGAACAAAGAAATTTTCAATCAAGATTTTTAAAAAATCACCAATGTGTATGCGTTGATAATATTTTCCAAGTGCTTGGAAGTAATTGTGTCTGCAGACCAAACCCAAAACAACCATAAAGGTAATTACTTAAGTGATGACAAGTCCAATTCTTATATTCTTGTTAAATAAACATTGTGAAGAAACGTTAGTATGTCTTATATTGTCATTATTTAGTCATAACAAATGATCGATGTATTTTAACAGTGGTTATATAAAGCACTAACATTTTACTGCATAAAGGGACGCAAAGTACCAAATACTCTCATGTATAACACGCACTTTTGTAACTTAAATCAAATCATAATCATTGCTAATCTTCCTGCACTCGAATAACCTTTGAAGTCCGACACGAGACAGCCTGACAGGTGCATGCTACTGACACCGGAAACTGTTAAACAGACATTGACCACATGACCAGTCAACAGGTGGCTGGTTATGTAATGGCGAATACACTTGCGAGAACTTGTTTGATGCAAGGAACAGGGGCTGGTTGGATAAATATTCTAATTCATGGAAATTAAATTAAGAATAAGATATTTATGTCAAAATAAATATAGTCTACACTAGCTCACACAACTTGCATTACACGCAATATTGGCAGTCATACTTCCGCGGCATCCAAAACACTCTGAAAAAATGGGGTAAAATTTTGTTCCTATGTATAATACGCACCCCCCCCCCCCCACTTTTGATCCAATTTTGGCTGCAAAAAAGTGTGTGTTATACACGAGACTTTACGGCAGTGTTGACATTGCACTGACCTAGATCTGTTCTGGGGCAAGAGGAGGTCCAGACTGTTCATAAGACTGACCATGCCCGGGTCCCCGATCTTGACCAGAATGTCATCAATCTCGTATCGAAAGACGAGTAAGTTCCGACAGCAGAGGTTCCCATGCACCAGCTGATTCTCATTCTACAAAAGTATTGCAAAAAAAAATTCCTTAAGTTAGAGAGCAAATGGCTATATAGGCATACAGGAATACAGCAAGTGACTAGGCATAAGAAACTTTCTAAAATAAGAACTTTTGATGTAGGGTTCATTTTAATTTTAAAGTATTTTGTTATATAATTTTTCATTCCTCAAAAAACAAAAGCTGTCAAAGAAGGATTTATCCTCCAATTAGGTCTTACATCTAATACTAATAACAGTAAATTTTATGTGATTAATGATGTGATCTTGACCTTAATTGTCAAATGACCTCCAGTTAGACCAGGTTATGAAAGATGGTCAAGGTTATTCAGCAACTGTTGTGCAAAGTATGATCTTTTGATGCTATTTCAAAAATTCATGGATTGGACATGAAATTAGGACAGACAGATCCTATTATGAGACTCAGACATACAGACAGAAGAAGAGATTATTTACATGTACATTTCCTACAAATCTTTGTTTTGGGGAAATATTTGAATAAAGAACATTAAAATGCAAATAAATAGGTTCTCATAACTATCTCCATAAGTCAATCTTCTGGCTATGACAAGCAAATTCAGGCAAAGATCTTGCTAAATAATAGTAATCTTAATTACCGGTACAAAATGAATATAATACGTCTTGAACATTATAGGCAGCATTACAAATTACCAAAAATAGCATTCCTTGAGCAACCTGACTGGCTGCATTAAGAAGATGGAATGGTTTGATTGGTTGGTTAGTCTGTCTTCTCCTGAAGAACGAAGCCAATGAGCCGTACTGGGCCTTCTCCATCACCAGCATAGGTGGAGTGGAGAGAACCAGTCCATGGACACGCACAAAAAACTTAGGGTCCTCCATTCGAATCAACTGCTGAACAGCATGCTGAAAATGCTAGAAGAGGGGAAAATAAAAAAAATTAAAAAAGTATTGGGAAAAATGGCTTCTTACGTGTTCAATATCAATGTCAAGAAGAACTTAAAGAGTGAATATCAAAGAATATAATCAAAAAAATGTTCATGCTTGGTATCAGGATAGAATAAAGTCAAAAAGTGAATCTAATGCTCAAAAGTACATGTACAATTCCAAGAAAAACAGAAAAGCTGTTAATCTGACAGCAAATTAGGGGTTTTTTTGTGTGTGCATGTAAACAGTACATGTATCAATAATCCTACTGTCGACCCTGAATTATTTTTTCATAAATACTACCTATCCAGAGAAATGGGGTACAAGTACTCTATACTGTAAATTCCTAATTAAATGCGAGGAATTAATATCCGTGTAAAATCGCGAGAGGCACATCTCGCTGATTTTAAAATCTCGCTTTCATTTTTCTAACAGATGTAAAGTAAAAGAAACTATGATAAAAATTTGGTGTTCGGGATTTTAAATTCTCGCGATTTGATGCAAAACAGTTGAATCGCGGAATTAAGTACTCGCGAAAAATAAGGAATCTACAGTATGCAATATTTTGCCAAAAAATGACTTAGTTCAACTGCTAATATTTTTTTAATAATTTATAAAAAATTAAAATTCAAATAATGTGCACATCTCTGATTTATGTACAATTGATCTGCAAAACATAAACTTCCTATCTTGAAAAGTGTAGGAGGAGTTATCCGGATGAAAAAGGGGTACCCTTTTGACAGCTGCCCACAATTTTCACCATTTCCATAATTGGATTTTTCCAAATAATGAATGAAAAACCCAGTTAAAAATTGAATTCAAATTTTGAAGAGACACCAATACCTGTACCTTTCTAATGTTTGGCTGAATAAAAATTTTCTTGCACCTAAATTGAGCTTTTACCAACATATAATATATCCTACCTCATAACAGCGAAACATTTGATCATTTGACGTTTGACGTAAACGCTTGGCGGCGTAAAGTGTTCCACTCTCCAGGTCACATACCCAAACTTCAGTGAAAGTTCCCCGCTCTGGAAAACAAGTCTTAGATAAAAATGTTGTCTGAGTGTATAGTCAAACTTGCATACAAAAAGTACATGTGGAAATGAATTTGTAGTTCTTATATATATTGATTACTGTAAAGTTAATGTAATATATTTAGTGCATAAGTACAGAAAATTGATTTTTCAATGTGTTGGTGAGGATTTGAATTAGCGTTTTTCTAATTGTACCTATCATTTTGCATATGTGGGTGGCATTTTGTGTAAACTTAATTTAGCAGAAGCTACTTTCTGCCAAAAACGCTAAATAGGATACACAGGCAAATATAATACGGTTACAGTAAGTTACAGTGAGTTACAATTCTTTTTTATTTTTCAGTTTTATACCGGATCTCTAAGAAAAATATTTTTACTTTAAATTCAAATTAGGATGGCAAGGCATCATGTTTTCAGAAAATTACAAAATAATAAAAATATTTACCACATTTTTTTCTAAAATATATTTTAATTGGCCAGGGTAAATAGAATCACCTGTTTCCTATGGACCATAGGGGAGAGGGTCAAGTTTGTGTATTAATCCTAGAATATATTCTACATATCAAAGGACTTTGTGCAGGATAAAGTGTTTTTATGCCCCAAAATTCAAAGTTATGAATAGAGCTCTAGAAACTTCCTTTCTAGTTCAGGTTTATAAAGATAAATTGCCCAATCAAAGTCATAATAGAAATATGATATCTTATTAATGAGCTAATTTCACAAAAAGTATGTATTTTAGCCAAAAATGGGGCATTTCCTATCAGTTTTTTGAAAAGGAAACATCGAGCGCATGCTTGCTCCAACACGATTTTTTAATATGATATGCAAAATAATATGAACAATAATATATGTAAAAATGTTTTGGAGCAACATTGCGCTCTATACCCCTACTCTTGAATATGAAGAAAAACTAATGAAATTTTCATGCTTTTGAGAAAATGCGTGATGTCAGAGAAGCACGAGGAATGATCGATGTTGTAAAACTTTTAGATTTCTGTAACTAGCATATTCAGTTCATTAATGTTTTATCAAAATATCTATATGATATGATGTTTTATTCAAATTTATAAAAAATGGAGGCAGAAATTAGACCTTATCGCACATGGTTCTTTCCTTTTCCTGTTCCAATATAAAATTTATATGTGAACACAAAAACAACTAAAACAACTAAACCCAAATATGATGCAAGTTAGCTAATCTCACAAATTTGAGCCGAGCACAAACAAGTTTAAACGTAGTCTAACTGGCTTAACATTCAGAGTTGTATACATGAAAATACAGAGCATTACTAGGACATAATACCTGATCTACTAGGACTGAATGTCTGATCTACTTGGACTCATTAAAAGGGCATGGCCACGATTTTGGTCAAAATTTATGAGGACTCAATGCCTTATCTACTAGGACTCAATGCCTTTTGTACTAGGACCTGATACCTATAAGCTCCTTGATCTTGATCTCTTCAGGAAGGATAATACAGGGTTTCTTTCTTTGATTGTTCACGGCCGCCTCCTCCTCATCATCAGGGATGATCTCTTCCACAAAAAGTTTTCTCAATACATCCACAGGCTCTGTAAATATTGAAGCACAATTCAGATAACCTTAGCCAGAAACAAATTAAATAAATGCAGCTGAAAGCACATTTGGAATTAGCTATAAAAACCTGCATGGTTTGCACATAAAATTACAATGCTCAGTCTAGGAATATCATTTATATAAATAAAAAAAAAAATTGAATTCAATGTTTCCTGACATGCAGCTTATCTGAAATTATTTTCCGTGATTTTAAAGGCCCATGAATGCCAAAGGGGTTCATAACAATCTAGTCTTTTAAAGTGCTTGAATGTTTAAATGTATGTGGTGTACTTCCCTGAGCCAGACCTTGAGCTACTCTTGAAACCTTAATTAACCATGCCAAGGTATAAAGCATTTTATGGTTGGCAATTCTTAGGTTTCACCTTTGATCTGGACGAACTTTGGTAGGTATGTTAAGGTCTGATCAGATCTTTTACAACCAGGATTCAGTCCAGAATTTAAATTGTGCACACTAGATGTTTCATCATGTAAAGGTTGAAATTAAACTGAACTGGATGTCTTACCTTGCCTAGGTTTAAGGTCGGTCGCGGGTTTAAAATTTTGCACCCTCTGCGCAGAGTGTTGCGCATTAATTACTGTCGTTAAACTCAAATGCAGAGTAAAATGTTCAAATATACAGGTTATCATGTAAGGTTTTTATTTCAAAAAAATACTTTTTTTCTATATAATCCAATATAAAATGTCACAAATGATTTGGACATATGACCAAAATTTGAGTGCAATAAACAGATAAACTATCCGATAAATTTACTTTATATTTTGCACATAGTTTACTCATAAGTTGACCTTTCACTGGAAAAAAAATAAAGGAAATCGTATGTTTGAAATATTCTCCTCCGAGGCTCCTTAACTTTCAAGTTGAATGTTTCATGTTTACTTTCACAGAGTTAGCATTAAAGAATGTCTTATGGTTAACCTTGCTGAAGTTTGACCTTGACAGAATGTTTTGTGTTTACTTTCATAAAGTCATCAAATAAAAAACAATCATTTCTTATGGTTAACTTTCCTGAGGTTTTGAACTTCATCCAATGTTTTAAGTTTACTTTCACAAAGTTGACCTTGAGAGCATTTCTTGTTGTTTACCTAGCTATAGCTTGCATAGGTTTGACCTTCAAAGAATGGTTTAGGTTTAATTTCACAAAGTTGACATTAAAAACCATTTCTTATATGGTTAACTTTCCAAAGGTTTGATCTTGACATACAGACAGTATTTGGTTAGTTGATCTTTAAAATGTTATCTCTTGGCTTACCTTGCTGTGGTTTGACCTTGATAGGATGTTTTGGAAGCAGGTTCCTGGTTTCAGCCATATATTTTATAAGGCAGTTGATGTCTTTAAATTCCTCCTCATTTTCTCCTTCCAGACAGTACATGTTTTCTTTCCTATCAATCAGCCTCTTTCTGGTTTGTCCACCATAACAAAACAAGATGGCCAACTGATCAAAGACTTGCATGCTCTGCTTCAGTATATAATACTCATCCAACAGATATTTGGTCTTTAACTTTCGTACAGCTGTGCTGGTACTATAATGAAAATGTTAACTTGAAAATTAAATTGGTATCATTATTCTATTTATGTTCAATATGTCAAAAAAGCCCATTTGTGTTTACAGACAGTTTTAATTATTTTAAGAGTCTGATCTTATAACCAGACCTCTATTTACTCTATGGGATATAGGACTGGTTTTTGTTAGATTGGTCTTTTTAAAAAAGACATCATTTGTATATTTACATTTTCTGTGATAACACTACGAATCGATTTTAAATTCGTAATGTCTAGTCCAATACATTTCATCAACGAATCCTAAAATAATATAATAAGGAATCATTCTTTGAATAATATGAGGTGATCAAATATGGTCGGGCGTGATCAAATCTTTCATAAAGCTTTTCAGGTTTTATTGGATTTGATCACCATATTTGATCACCTCATAATACTAAAGGAGTGATTCCTTATTCGGATCCTTAAATATACACCAAATAAGCAAAATCCTACTGTTAATAAAACTTTAATAATTTTACAGAAAAGTTCCGAATATCCAACTGTCATTTGAATAATGCAACCGCAATTACTTGAATAATGAAAAGTTTAACTTAATTTTGACATCCTTAATTTACATATGCTACATAATTAACTGCACACCAGTATATATAATTAAAATTGAATGGAAAGAAAGGAAAACTGACTCGATTGGTCCATGGCATTTAAGTCGATTGATTTCCTGTAGTGATGGCAGCTCCATCTGCTGGGAGAGGTTCATATAGTAGTCGGTGATGAGGCGATAATACCCATTGACCCCGGAGACAAACGACTCCGCCACTGTCTTACTGTCAAACCTCAACACCTGATCGAAAAAAAAAATAAAAATATATCATATAAATTTATAAAAAAATAAATATCAATAATAATAAATAGTGAATTTATTTCACAGCTTCATACCATAAGTCTGTTTGTTGGCAGTATATCTCATTTTACATACAAAATAGTACAAACTATGAAAAGCTCTGATGTTGAAAATAATTGAAATTCAGCAGCCAAATGATTTTTTTTTCTCTCCTTAGATATCAGTATAATGTACATCATATAAACCCCCGACTTGTGATTTCAACACCTTAGTCCTAGTATTAGAGGAAATAAGTTTAGAGGAAAATAACATCAGGTATATGTCCTTTAAACCTGTCACTCAGCTATAATCATACCAGAGTGACTTTGGTGCCCTTTAATAATAATAGTGAATTTATTAATTCGCAGCTTTTTAGAAATTAGAGTTTATTTGTTAGCAACATATCATTTTACATACAAAAACAAATAAAACTCCATGTAACTATGTAGTTTAACAATAACTGAAATTTAACACAGCATTGAATGATTTATTTTTGACGTTGTCATGTCAATAACTACTGTCAGGTGAGCAGACAATTTGAATAACGTCCATTAACGAATTATGATAATGATAATACTGCAAGTCAACCACTTTGCATCAAATAGCGAGAATATAATACATGTATATCGCTATATATAACACCAGTTTTTTTATCACAGTTTCATTTAGTTTACATCTGTCAAAAAAATAAAAGCAAGATTTTAAAATCCACAAGATGTGCTTCTCGCGATTGTACGTGGATATTAATTACTCTAGGAATCTATAGTATTCGGTTCTGTAGAAGAAAATTTCGTTAACACCCAACCCTATCTCACTCTTTCCTAATCATGTCCCCTTTGAAGAGAAACTGGCCCTTCATTTGTACAAACTTGAAAGCCCCACCCCCAAGGATGCTTTGTAACAAGTTTGTTTGAAATTGGCCAAGTGGTTCTGGAGAAGAAGATTTTTAAAACACCCAGCCCTATTTTCACTCTTTCCTAATAATCTCCCCTTTGAAGAGGAACTGGCCCTTCATTTGAACAAACTTAAAAGCCCTTCTCCCACATATAAAAGATATAATCACATCATGTTTTTTGTTCTTCACCTCAAAATTAATAATTGTTCTAATTACAGCTAGATCTTCAGTAAATAACATAAAAGTCATATGATTTTATCTAAACATTAATTATCAATTTTTCCCCCTCCATCTTAGATGTTTACAATGCTTACATAGATAATAAATGAAAAAAAAAAAATGAAACTCCCGGTGAAAATTTTTTATGGATCTGCGCATGAAATCAATTCTTGTTTCATAACACGAACTAGCTATATTTACCATGTATTAAATAAGATGTTACAACATACATGTAACTTCAATGCAAAATATATACCACTATTTAATTACAGATACCCTTCCCACTATGTCTTCTCTGATTGGTCCATTTCTGCTTTTATGATGATCATCAAAATACCCTACACCATTCCATATAACTAAATCAGTTATGCAGTATACATCTGATATACCGGTAGTTTTTACAGCAGGTGTGGTGTATGCATATCCATCAATGTTTTCTTATCTAGCTGAATAACTGAAATATCACTTTGTTCAGACTCAATGTGAATGATAAACCATACTCAGGCCTTATTATGTGCACCTTTAAATTTTGAAATCTCAAACAATAGGAAAATACAATATTCTAGATGAAAAGAATTGCAATAGATAAGATGTTTTAACCTGTGTATGAAATAGAATATTAACAAACAAAAAATGGCACAATTTGGATAAAAACCATGATTTTTAAATATCTATTTCAGTTCATATGTCAGAGCAAAAATATTTTTTTTTAATTCAACTCCTTAATGATCTGGTTTTCAGTATTCAATATACAATGTGATGCTTTATGCTCAGAGCATAGAGTTTTAAAATATCGTCGAACAAATTAATCACACCACATATAGAAGCTAGCCTCCATGTTGTAACATATATTACAAAGTAAAGTCCATCTCTGCTAGCCAACTAGGGTCTGATTTGTTGATACTGTTGGCGTAGGACACTTAATTACATAAAGTAAACACTTCATCTGACTGGAAATTTTATAAGTGAGGACAGGACTTAAGAGTTGATAAAAGAAATAGACCAAGGCCAAACTTTTTGCATGAATTATGTAATAAGTACAAAATTTACTGCACTCAAATATATGCACGTGTCCATTTTCAACTATTAAATGTGATCATAATTAAATAAATCATTCAGTGCATTTGCAGACATGATTCTAAATGTATAATAACCTTGAATGCATGCAGAACTAAGTTGCAAAAGGCACCTATCACTGGTAATCTTATTATTGGTTTTTAGTCTACCATTTAAGTTATAGTTTCAGTCACTTTAGGGGATTTTTAATGAAATTAAACATAACTGTCAATTAAGTACAATTGAAATCGATAAAAGGGGAAAAATCCAAAATTTCTAAATGATACATCATCTGTTTTTACCCAGAGAAACTCACAGGAACAAAAACAAATTTCTTACAGAGATTCGTAATGGGGAAATGTTTACATCTTTTCTCCATTTGGAAATACTTGGGACACCTGCACAATTTTCTACCTTCATCATTCAGGGAACTTTCATGTCATTTGCAAATGCAAATCCCCATACATGTAGACTTTTTATCTTTAGCTGTGTATTGAAACCTGACAAGTTAGAGGGGGCATTTCAAAAAACGGAAATCTTGGGATTTTTTCATACTATTAAATGAACATTGTTTGAACCCTGAGGTATTTATGAATATCAAATAAGTTAAGAAAATGTGCTGCATAAATATCTTGGGTCAGGGTATAGGACATGTACTAAAAATAATTGCAGAATTAAACTTTGCTTTGCATTTATAAATTAGTAATCATTTCTGAATCTAATTACTTGTAAAATATTGCACACAAAATTTCTCCAAAACTATTTTTAATTCTTAATTGTACAATATTAACTGAAGAAAAATCTGAATCAATGAAATGGTGAAAGCCAAACTGCAAGGTACATGTTAAAGCTATTTAATATATAAAAAGGATCAAAAAAGGGTTGTGGATGTATATTATAAACTGAGTACCGTAGTTAGATTAAAGAAGTCAGTCAGTGAACAATATACCCTTCAGAGACATTCAATTGTGATAATTGACCAAGTTGTGCTATTTTTTTTTTTATCAGAAGACATTTCTTTGCCTGATGTTGTCTGTTTAAATATATCTCTGCCTGCAACCTTTTCCTACTGAAAGTTTTAATTTAATGGCTGCAATATCAGGAAACATTAATCGCATAAGGCTTTAAACTCAAGACTATTAAACATTTTTATTGCTCATACTTGGGTTTTAAATTTTTTTTTATTAAACATTTGGTTTATCATTGTATCATATAAATCAACGTTCTCAGATAGAAACGAGAAGAAAATACAGTACATATAAGAATATACATTTTCTGCGTATTAAAGCTGGGAGGATAGTGTAACACTGTTTTCTGTACCGATAATGATCATTATGTCCTGATACAATATGTATCACAATATTTTCTTAACATTGAAAATGTTAATTTCAATAAAAAAAACAAGAGGCCCAGGGGCCACATCGCTCACCTGAGCAACTGATCAAATCAGCATTACAGTATCAAAATCAAAATATCTTCACAATTATGTACAGTAAATCTTGCACAGATCTGCCAATTCTTATCCACATATTTTTATGCTAAATACCATGCCCCTTTTTTTGTTTTAATATTGGTGGGGAGATTTTTCTCTATTCCTATATCAAAAGATTTTTTTTATTCCTAAATAAAAATCCCCCCTTTGTGGCCCCACTTTTCGTTAGGGAATCATGGTTTGATCAAGCTTTAATCTGCACAAACTGTGCTTTCCCACAAGTTTCAGCTTTATAGGCTGACTGCTTTCCCAGAAGATATTAAAGATTTTTCTCTATATCTTCCAACATAAATTTTTTAGCCCCCCTCTCCCCCGCCCCCCCCCCCCCACTGTGGCCCCACCATACCCCAGGGAACATGATTTGCACAAACCTGAATCTACACTACCTGAGGATGCTTCAACCCAAGTTTAAGCTTTTCTGACCAAATGGTTTTTGAGAAGAAGAATTAAAAAGTTTTTTCTCTAAATATTCTTATGTAAAACTTGATCCTCCATTGTGGTCCCACCCTACCCCTGGGGATCATGATTTGAACAAACTTGAATCTACACTACCTGAGGATGCTTCCACAAAACTTTGAACTGGCCTAAAAGTTTTTGAGAAGAAGATTTTTAAAGATTTTCTAAATATATACCTAAGTAAAAATTTATCCCCCAATTGTGGCCCCACCCTATCCCCAGGGACCATGATTTGAAAAAAAATTTAATCCACACTAACTGAGGATGCTTCGATCCACACAAGTTCCAGCTTTTTAGGCCAAATTGTTCTTGAGAAGAAAATTTTTGAAAAATACCAACAAATTTTTAATAATTCTAAATTATCTCCCCTTTAAAGAGGGCTTGGCCCTTCATTTGAACAAATTTGAATCCCCTTTACCCAGTGATGCTTTGTGCCGAGTTTAGTTGAAATCGGCCTCGTGGTTCTTGGTAAGAAGATGAAAATGTAAAAAGTTAACAACAAGGACAACAACGACAGACAACAGACAAATTTTTCATCAGAAAAGCTCACTTCAGCTTTTCGCTCAGGTGAGCTAAATATAATTTTTTACACAAACTATTTCAACTTAAAGCTTTGAAAGACACAACTGTGCACCACTGCAATTGACAGGTGACCAATTAAAATGCACTGTAATTTTGGGATTTAAATTTATGAAATTGTACATTCTCATTAAATAATATTTCATCGGTGTATGTAAAAAAATATTCAATATGAAAGCTACAACTCTGCAGCTATTTGTAAATTGTTGTGATGCTTACATAAAGAATTAATTTCAACATTAATTAAAGTGACACCTAAAATTGTTGAGAGGAAATGTCATAGCATTTACATGTAATGTTGTAATTTTTTATAGGAAAAAAAAGTGTTCCAAGTATGATAAATGTATCTCCCCCCTAAAAAAAAAAACATCTGTACCTGTACTATCTTAATTAATTCTGGCATTTGGAGAGGTTGGAAATATTCAAGTATTTACTTCAAAAGACCTTGGTCTTCTGAGCCTAGCTGACAGTTCATCATCACAGAATACAAATACCCACTGATTCTCAGTGTTTGAAGTCAATTATAACTGTGGTCAAAATTTCAATAATCATTAAGCAGTTTGACAGCAAAATTATGTACCTTTGTGATTTCAAAAGAAAGAGATTTTCCCAATTAAGAAACAACTGAGTTCAGTGGCTTTATAAAGGAAGTGTCGCACCCTGAATGGTTGTTTCTCTGAAATTCACCTAAAGTTCAATCATACAGTCTGCATGAACATAATGTTCAATATCATACAGAAATCTTTCTTATGATCTTCAAATCTCTCTTGAGATATAATAATAATGTTATTGCCAATAGGTCATTATAGGGACAAGAGGCCCATGGGCCAAACCACTCACCAGAGCAAAAATGCCTACCTGTGACAAACAGGTAGGTATATGACTTCATCAGGTGCTGAACATGACCAAAGGCAACCATCAGTACAAAGATTCAAGGGGCAATGATCTAGCTTTTCACTTGTTCACAGAAACTAATAACTTGTTGTCTTACATAATTATACACTAACAAATTAAATATCATGAGAGACAGATATTATATTTAGAACCATTTATTTCATGATTTAAAATCACCATCAACACTTACGGTATATACATGTATACACTTAAATTTTCCAGTTGCACAAATTTTTTACCCCAAAAAACTGGTTTAGAAGGGCAAGTCTCACATGACTGCACAAGACTTGGGAAATAGATGTAATTGTTTACTGCTTTAATCAACTTGTGTGAAATGGGAACCTAAAAACTAACATTTAAGTATATATATAGTCACCAAGTAAACAACTAAATTGGACTTTTCCCAAAAAAAGTGATCCCTGCAAAGAAAATAACATGACGTCTGTAGAGCTTGATGATGGAATGATGAGCTTACCTCAGGGCAACCGTTTGATCTGTCCAGATGAACAAGACAAGACAATTTCTTCGGATCTGCATGATTAGGTGTTATATGTATGGAGCGGAAATCATCAATTGAAGAAAAGAACTCCTGGGTAGAAAGAAAAACAAGTGAAACAAACCAAATTACAAATCAATTCAACCACCATATTGTTTATTACTGGAAAAATTGTAGTTTGTAATAAATACATGTGTTTTGGTGAACTGCTATTTCCACAGGTCTTCGTACAGGTAATACTGTGGAATCATTTTTATTCGTGGGGGTCAATGTTCGTGGGTAGCCAAAATTTTCCTAGTTCGTGGGGACGTAATTTCATTGGTAGTGTAATCGGGATAAATTTAATAAATATTAAACAAATGATGTGTATAGGTTCGTGGGGATGTAAATTCGTTGGCAAGGGTTACCCAAGAAAGCCACAAACATTGGTCCCCCAAAAACAATGATGATTCCACAGTAACATTTTAAGCAGACAATAAACATCAGTTGTTCATACATTGTGAATAAACAGGCCTTTGTACTGCTGTACGTCCAGGGTGATGTGAACCGGTCGCAGACTTCCCGAAACCTGCTTGGCCTCGTACCGCTCTACTCCGTAACTCTGCACCTCATTCAGAACATCCTGTTATTTCATATATATGTACATGTATACATAATTACATTATGGACTGTATATAAAAACATGTACAAATATCAAGAGCCACAGATCTGAAAATGAGTTTTTTTCTAGTGTGTTGCAATATACACTGAAACAAAGTAAGATTAGACCAAAACCTTTTGAAATTAAGTCTTTCCTTGAACAGATGTGATTAACTTGTTTATTTACACTTGCAACTTCTCAGGCCTTAAATTCCAGCAGAGCTCAAAAAAAGACCCTCAAAATTAATGTATTGCATGTAAAATCACAGGATGGAATGGGTTTTTTTTTTTTTTTTTTTTTTTTTTTTTACAAAAATAAGCCCCTTATCATTAATTTAAATACTGTAAAAGCATATATATTCGTTGAGTTAAAATTTCATTGTTTATAAACCAAATACAATTTCGTTGGCATTTAATTTCGTCATATTGTAATCCCTAAAATGTATCGCGTATAAGCTCAGTATATATTAATACTTGGGTTAAAAATTTGTCATGGATTTAATTTCGTTGATTTATCATGTTTATACTGCCAACAAAAACAAACGAAACTAAATCCTCAATGAATATTTCTGCTTCTTCGATATCAGCTAGACAGCTTTGAATGTTTCTTCTCTGGAATATTTTAGGGTATGCCACTGAATTTCATAAAGTTAAGTTCAAATCTCAACAGATAATACATTACCCACTATAGATATCAAGCTTCATGGAAAGGGGGATTGTTATGGATGCCTAATATATGTAATATATTCAATGATAATAGACAATATTTTTCAGCTTTTTGGAAAGCACAAGAAGTTGCGATTGGTTTGTTCATTGTGTTCTACTGTTAACTCTTATGGTACATAAAATTAGAGTTATAGCTACTTGATAACATCAGATATCTTGAGAAATAATTCTAACATACCTTTGAATATGAGTAAGGTTTGACCAATTGCAATGCTTGAGAAGTTGCAAGAGAGGATAAATATCTTAAGGCAGTCCATAAATTGAGAATTTCTAGAAGATTTTACTAATATATACTTTAACAGCCATACAATATCTGACCTTGATATATCCCATCAATAGTTCCTCCACTTCAGTATTGCTGTACTGAGCCAAGAACTCTTCTGTTTTTGTTTTCATATTCTTCCTCAATCGGTAGCCCCTAAAGAGCCTCACAACAAGATGCGATGGCAGAAACGCATCAAGTTTCTGTTTGTTAAGGATGTCCTGACAGTCTTTCTCCTCCATTTTACTTGCAATGACAATGCTGAGAACAGCATATCCTCTGGCTTTAGCCTCATTCTTTATGTCCTGTTCATAGATATCACTCAGTCGGCTTTTCACAAAATCATCTTTACACTGAAGGTACAGATATTTCAAGATGTCGGCCCCAAGGGCAGGTAAGTTGTGCAGGAATTTTCTCCCAGGAATATAACGAATTCTCAGAAAGAAAATGTTTTTCCCACCAGATGTGGGCGAGTTCATTTGCCTCTTCAACTCCTCAATGGTGATACAAGGGTTCACCCACAACATTTTGGGTATCTGTTTCTTGTCAATTGAAGCCAACCCAAAGAGCTGAACAGCTGCAGGTCCCATCTTTGGGAAATAGCGTTTTAACAGCTGAATACACAAGTCCTCTACGACTTTTGGGTTGTCTTTCGAGTCTACGTTATACACTGTGCCATCATGCAACTCTATATGTAGGCATACCCCAGAAGTGGATTGGACAGACACGGATGACAAGATACCGGTATTCTGGACCGGCTGACTGTCGAGATCTGCACTAGTAATAGGAGGGGCTAGTCTCTCCTCCCTGGGGGAGGAAGAGGAGGAGGAGGTTGAGGGGCCATTGACTGTAGTGGAGGTCAAGTTGGTTACCTGTGTGTGGGTGGAAGACACAGAATCCGGGCCAGTCTCGGCCGAACCTCCCGGTACAAGTTCAATGTGGGAGTTTGCAGAGTTCGTATTCGCACTGGCATCACTGTTGATCAACTGAGTTTTTGACATATTTGACATCGTTGCACTCTGTTTTGAACTGCAAAGTTTCGGATCACTTACATTTCCACAGTAAAGGGTTGTAATCTTCCATCTTAAATATGAAGAAAAAAATATTTCCTTTTACAGTCATTATACGGTATATAAGGAAGGAATAGATTGACAAGAAAATGTGATGCTTTATTTAGCTACAGCTCTGAATATTGGAGAGTGGCCAATTATTAAATATTAGAATATCAAACAAATAAAAAATGCATATCATGATACAATACAATACATTAATTTGTTATTTCCATATGCAGTAGATTAGAAGTTTAGCTTGAGAATCTTAAAATATTACTCTCTGGTAAAGTCATATGAAATAGAAAATCCAAATTAATGCATAACGTCAATATTAAGGTCAGACCTAAAGCAATAAATCAATGTCTATACTCTGTCCCGAGTTTTTGCTTCTACCACCTTTCGCTTGATATTTCAATAATCATAAATACCTTTGTGCTCAAAGTACATTCATCCACTAAAATTAAATATGAAAAATGTCCAGATTATCTGTTTTGAAACGCCCCCTCTACCGTTTCAGGTTTCAATTAACAACCCAAAATAGAGAGTCTATGGGGATTTTGCATTGCGTCATCCATGAAATAGCCCGGATGATAACACTGAAAAATTGTTCAAGGTATTCCAAGTAATTCCAAATGGAGAAAAGATGTAAACATTTCCCATTATAAATCTCCGTACGAAATTTGTTTTCATTCCTGAGAATTTTTATTTTGTCAATGAAGATATCTTGGATATTTTCCCTTTTATCGATTTCAACTGTATTTCTTTCACAGGTATGTGTATTTTTATTAAAAATCATCAAAAAGTGATGAAGCAATAACTTGGGACAGACTATCATTAAGTAAACAGTATAAAATAAAAAAATCAATAATTAAATGTCAGTCAGTTCAAACTATGTCAAAGACACAGTATATATGTTTTACAATATTTGACATCTATTTGTTATCACAGATATTGTACTTCGACATCAATATCTTTTAGTATTCAGTCAGTTTTATGAATGTTAACTGTAGAAATCAATGCAAATTGCATTTCTGTTTTTTAACATGCTTGAAAATCATGCAGCCAAAATTAGTTTTTCCAACTCACATTATGCATGTACATTACAGCTGGTCAATCTACATATGCAAATGCACTGATGATTACTACTGGCGCAAAGAAACTGATGGTCCAAGATCAAAGTAAACACATGTGTACATCTTTTTTAGTCTGATTGCTGAAAAATAATAACCAATATATTGCATAATCTGAAAATCAATGGACTTTGTGCAGCTCTGACAGGAAGATGTACAGCTTAATTAGATACGGTTCCAAAAAAAGCTAAAATACTGTGACACTGTGACAGTGGATTTTGGTTTATTGCCAGTGTCTATTATCAGAGTTAGGTTTGCAATATTAATGGGCTGACACAATAGGGATTTTGAGCCGCTTTGCCCTTTATGTAGAGATCTGCATTTTAATAAGATTAGTTTTAACAGTGTTTAAAGATTTGAATGATTGCAGGAGGTTGGAATAGCAATACATGAAATCAATCCACTGCTGCAATCATATACCCTGCAGAGTGGTCTGTGATGGAACGAGGCTGGTGATCTTTACTGACATACAATAACAAGAGGCTCATGGGCCACATCACTCACCTGAGTAACACTAGACATAATAAAATCAGCTTTATGAAGTCATATCCAAAATATCGGGACAATGAATGAGTGAAAATAGATCCTGTATTAAAAGATTTTCAAAATTTTCTCCAGATATTCTTATGTTGAGCCCCTTTTGTAACTGGATGATTTCATAGTTATATCACATATTGAGCATTGCCATTCTCAAAAAGATCTTAAACAACTGTTCATATAAATAATAAACCTACATCAAACCTTGAACCCCTTGTGTGGCCCAAAAAATATCCAGGGCCACAGTCCAAACAACTGAGAATCAACAAATGTCAACATGTTTGCATATTAGTAATACTATATACTGTACATTTTTGAGAATGATCAAATTTATTTTCTATCTAAAACTTCGACCTCCCCCACCCCAAATTATAGTCTCATCCTTTTTTATTTGATTTTTAAAGATTTTTTTCTATATATATTACACTATCTGAAGATGCTTCCAATCAAGTAACAGCTTTTCTCCTTAAGAAGATATTTTTCTTTACATTCCTATGTAAAAATTCGCCCCATGATGGCCCCACCCTACCCCCAGGGATCATGGTTTGAACAAACTAAATCCATACTACCTGAGGGTGCTTTCACACAAGTTACAGCTTTTCTGGCCAATTGGTTTTTGAACAGAAGATTTTTAAAGTTTTTTCTCTATATATTCCTATGTAAAAATTCAACCCCTGTGGTGGACCCACCATACCCCTGGGGATCATAATTTGAACAAACTTGAATCTACACTGCCTGAGAAAGCTACCACACAAGTTAAAGCTTTTCTGGCCAATTGGTTTTTGAGAAGAAGATTTTTAAAGATTTTTCTCTATATATTAATTCCTATGTAAAAATTTGACCCCCAATTGTGGCCCCACCATACCCCCGGGGATCATGTTTCGAAGAAACTTGAATCTACACTGCTTGAAAATGCTCCCACACAAGTTACAGCTTTTCTGGCCAATTGGTTTTTGAGAAGAAGATTTTTAAAGATTTTTCTCAATATATTCCTATGTAAAAATTCAACCCCGCGGTGGCCCCATCATACCCCCAGGGATCATGATTTGAACAAACTTGAATCTACACTACCTAAGGATGCTTCCATACAAATAACAGCTTTTCTGGCCAATTGGTTTTTGAGAAGAAGATTTTTTAAAGATACCAACAAATTTTTAATAAATCATAATTATCTCCCTTTGATAAAGGGCGTGGCCCTTCATTTTAACATACTTGAATCCCCTTTACCTAAGGATGCTTTGTGCCAAGTTTGGTTGAAATCGGCCCATATTTTTATTCACGTTGATGCATCTATTTGGTAAACAACGCTTTAATTTATTATCATGTACCCATGTGTATTTACAATTCAATTTATGCTGCGCTCGCCCCAACGGTCGCACCGTAAACATATTAGATATTTATTCATAATTACTAATTAAGCACCCTATTTTCTTTCATACAAGTATAGATAACAGAGACGTGTATTTATATTTAGATTTAACGGTGACACCACTATCCATTCCCATATGTCCATTTGTCTGTGATTGTCCATGTAATGCAATAATATTCGATATTGTTAATTTGTAATCTAAGCATTGTAAACATTTTTTTTTGTTCAGAAATAACCTGGTTTGCGGCCGTTCCTTTGACGCCTGTGATTGATTGTGCTTTGTTTCCTATCAACTACTTACTATAGTGAAGATGTCATGTACCCAGCGAACGGAAGGAAACGATCCAAGAATCACAATTTATCACGTGTTTAAAAGACACATCTCCCTGCTTTCAGTATCAATTCAACAACCTTGAACCATTGTTTCTGTCAAACTTAAGAAATCATCACAATCGTTACTTTCTTTTCATTCTTAACTGGAAAATAGATATCATTTCCAAGAACCTACCTTAGCAAACTGAAAGTGCAATGTGTTCGCTATTTTTCGTATGCCGATCACGATGCATTTAATCTAAATGCATATGACTGCTCTACCCACAGGCGCTTTTTTCTTGTAATAAAAGTTCACCATATAGTATAATAATAATAATAATAATAATAATAATAATAATGATAATAATAATAATAATAATAATGATAATAATATAGTTATTATTATACTACTATGAATAATATAATAAATAAATAGTTAAAGTTATTATTATATAGTTAAATAAAGAGGCTGCGGTTTTGGTGTATATTTATATCATATTTCGGCAACTGAATTTTAGGCCTCGCCCTGAAAGAACGTTATTTTTATTCCAAATAGAAATTTAGCAAATATGGAGATAAAAACAAACCCCGATTAGGCTATCAACTCCTTGTCTGGAATCCGAAACTAAATTATCCATCAGGTTGCCGAATAAGGAGAGGAAAATTTCAAACTGTTAATAGTAATTGGTATCCGCATTCATAACTCAGTCTTACAGACCAAAGTTTGTGGGCAAAAAGAGTCAGAAAGTTCAATCTGTTAAAAATTTGTATCCAGATTTATATATACAAGTCATATACCGGTAGTTAATGCATATATTGATTGGTAATACATTTACATTGACTGCTAACTGTTAGTCCCATTAGTTTCTTTTTTTTTTTTTTAATAAAAAATACCCCCCCCCCCAAAAAAAAAAAATTAAAAAAAATTAAAGCGAGAAATTAAATTGAATTCATTCTTTGTAAATGACACTGGAACACTTATAATAAATGATTAGATAAATATATCAGTCATCAATTTTATTTTAAAGATGACTAATTGATTGGTTGTTTGAATTATTGATCTATCGTTTAAATTACTGTGTTTTGATGAAAGTCTCTTCATAACAAACTGGCACAATAATATGAGCATATTAATGATATTTATCAAACAATATGCATCATTTTATATAATAATCTTTTATGAAAGGCAAATATAAACATGTAATTATAACGGCATAAATTTCGATAATGTCGCAAAATATTAACTCACAATGTATATGTCCCAGTACCTTTAGAAATACCAGTATTTGAGCGGGTTTTTTTAATAATGACACAAAATATTTATCAGTACCTTTAAGACTGATTTCATCGCAGTGTTAAAACCTAATTATTAAAAGAAAAAAAAATTACGGCATCAATGGTTTACAAACTTATGTGTCCACCCAGAAATTAATTATGTTAGATTTATTTATCGTTTTCACTTCCATATATACACAGGACTAACTTACCATACGATTAATCACCCTTTCGCAAGAAGGAATAGCTGTTGATATAGTACGTTATCTCAACATGGATGCTGGGTGATTAGCGATTGGTCCATCCTTACACAACTTACTGACTAATTAGAACCATTTTAACAAGACCTTGGACTTTCGATAGAACGTATCTATCTATTTCTTGCATCAAAACAAGTTTTAAAAAATGACGCTGGTTTCGAGTGAAATATGCATAGATTGCGTAGCCAGACAAATCTTGATTTCAAACAGCCATGGCCGAGTGGTCAGCAATGAAATAGACAGGCCTACGTCACATTGCTGTTTGACACAACTACCCAAAGTCCAAGCTCTTCTTCATATGGCTCTATAAGTTAAAACCATTCTAACTCTGATTTAAATCGAATTACTAGTATAAAATTCAATCCGTTATAAAATATCCCCTTACAACTGAAATTCTCCTTTTCCCTAGTTTACGTCTTCTCTTTTGTCTACTTTCATTTGTCAAATACGCTGTGACTGTGCACTTGCGTATGGTCCATCGATCAGCATCTCTCACCTCTCTCGGTACACAGAAAAAATACCACTGACAGAACTTACAACACGACATTACAAAACGTGATTTCTGCTGTGGCCCGCGCGACCCGTGGTCTGCTATTTCAAGCTCCGAATCGAGGCTATTTAATGACAGACCAAATAAACAGGCTGCCGTTTGTCTATCTGTGGAAATCAGTACAAACTACACAAACCATTATATGAATTATATATTTAGCTACCAGTTCAACATTTTGGGACCATGTGATATTTAAGTTAGTGCTTGTACCGGTACATATCAAATGATGACGCAGGTAGAAAGGGCAAGTTGAAGGTTTCCTATAACACGCCTAGGATGAAATCAGCTTAATTTTTTTTAAATTCTAAACAGTAGACTGAAAAGCGTTTAGTGGGATTTACATTAATATTGCGCAACATTTATTCAACAAGCGTTCCAGTGTACGATACGGGTGTAGTATAGAGCAGATAAGGCAAAGGGGAGAAAAAAAATAGTTTCTGAACAATGATTTAAGAAAGAGGCCTGCTATGACATTGACATTTGATGTAGAGATCCTTGATTTAAGGTCACTACAAACCATTTGCATACAGGCGATCTAATAGTAAAAATGTGTGCAAGTTTGGGCCAATCTAATTTGAGAGAAATTCTAGATCTAGTCCATAACTAGATTTCAAAGAGATGTTCTATGCCCTTCACCTTTGACGTAGAAACTTAGTTTATGATCATTGTACATCCATTAACCAGAAGCAGCTCTCTTTATGCCAAGAATGAGAGACAGCGCCAATGGGAAATAACATATGATCCGCATAAGGACTTGTTTTACAGAGGTCAGACATTACTTGTACCTTGACAATCAAGAAACTTTGTTCAACGTCCCTGCACTACTTTTATCTAATTTAAAAGGTAATATGTCGGTGAAGAATAACCCAGATTGGGCCAAGGGGAGAGAAAATATGTTCTGAACGAGTAATGTCGAAAAGACGGACGGTTTATAGTGCTTACATAGTGGAATCAATAATTGTAGCATCGTAGTTCTCGAAAAAAAAAAAATTGATTATTGGTGTCTGCATTGTTTCTACAAAAGAGTGTACTCACTTTCAATTTCGCTGTTTATTCTGTCTTCGACATTGTTTTAAATATAAAGCAATTCGAAGGAAACTTTATTTTGATATAATTTTTCTCTTCCATAATGGTAACGTCATTTCCATCGGCAACTTAAAAACAATCCAAAAGCTCTGAGCGAAATTCAACCAAACCGGAAGTGTGTTTGTGATCTTTAGCAAAGGTCAAGGTCTCGGGTAGCAACCGGTGGTCAAGGTCAATGCATCATAATTCTTAACTATTTGAAAGTTAAGTGGAAATAAGTCACCCCGACGGCAAGACAAATAAATGTGCTTATTTCATATAGTAAATATATTATACTGGGTGAACACTTAGAACTTTGGTTAAGTGTATGATTTGTGCTAAGTTTGGTTGCAATTCGCAAAGTGATTCTAGAGAAGTGGAATATGTGAAATGTTTACGGATCGGGCAGAGGGGCAGATCAAACCCTGGTCAAAATGTGATGACTTTTTTTTGTAAAATTTGCATAATTAAGGCATGCTTATTCTATTTTATCTACTGACAGGCTGTGCCACATCTTTTAACTACTTCTATGGCAGATCGAAGAAATATGTAATGTCAATAATATGCAATAAAAACGGAAAGGTTTAGGAACAAGAAGGATATTTAAAACCATTAACAGACAATGTATGATTACAAATACGCCAAAATAAGACAAATTGAAAAAAATATTTATTTTTAATAAGGAGTGAAACTTTTTGGGTTTTTTTAATTGTTAAAGTGTTCCAATTAAATTTTTCAGATCCACATTTGTATTTAAGAAATAAGGAATCATTCTTTGGGTATTATGAGGTGATAATTTCGGTCGGGGCGTGATCAAATCCAATAAAGCCCGAAGGGCTTTATGATAGATTTGATCACATCCCAACCGGAATTATCACCTCATAATATTCAAATAATGATTCCTTATTACTTATATTTATATAATTTTCAGTAATTGTAGGATTAAATATTTGAATATAAATAAGTAAACCCCGCTTGCGCCCCAATTATACGCCATTTGAATTTATTGGACTATATAGTACAAAATCGATACGTAGTGTTATCACAGGCAAAGACACTGAAAAATGTAAATATAATATGATACTTACACATTTTACTCCTATAAAAGGGTTTAAAAGAGAATTATGAAATCTGGCTGTTGGCCATTTTGAAACACCACTTTGACCATAAAACGCCATTTTTGTAAAAGCCAGCAATGAATTGTAAATAAAACCTTTGTTTGACCGGACTATAACTGATTGTTTCATGCTTTTTTTTCCTATTTAAAAAACTTAAAAAAGAAGGTTATGAAATCTGGCTGTTGGCCTATTAGAAAAACGCCATTTTGACAAAAGTAACGCCATTTAGTCATAGCCAGCATATTTTTCAGACTCAGCACGGCTTAATTATGATGATAAATTTTGCTGGACCCGAATTATAATTGTTGGTCTCATGCTTTTTTTCATTTAGGAAACTTTAAGAAAAATTTATGAAATCTAGCTGTCCGCCATTTTGACATAAAAAGCACCATGTTCGTGGAGACCAGCATTATTCCTCAGACTTATACATGTAGCACGCCTTATTTATGATTTAGAAATTTTCTGAACAGAATTATAATTGTATGTACACGCTTTTTCTCCATTTCAGAAATTTAAGGAAAACGTTAACAAAACTGATTGTCCACCATTATGAATCACTATTTTTACATAATTAACGCCATTTTCTTGAAAGACAGCATATCATTCCTGACTAGCCACACCTTAGTTATGTATGTAAGTAAGTAAATAGTTTATTATATTGACATGTGTATATTACATAATAATTACAAATATAACATCAATACACCCGGCCCAACGGACCTATAAGTCACTTTGAAACTGTTACAATGTGAATAAAATTTACATGTTTTAGGAGCAAGATGGCTTTGTCAAGTGTTTCTGTCTTAGATTGTATAATTCATTAATAAAATAAGCGATTGGGCGGGGTACTTACATATTAGGTCAATGAACAGAGTACTATAATTGCATGGTAATATTTTGACTCACAGTCAAATCATATCCAATTTTATAAAATAAATGACTTCTCTGCTTATTAAAGAATGGATAATGTAATAAAAATGTTTTTTCGGTTTCGATTTCGTTTAAGTCACATTAGTAACATATTCTGTCCTCCACCGCTTCTCCTCTGAAGCGACCTGTTTCAATCCTTAAGGGAAATACACCACATCTATACACATGGCCAATTTTGATCTGATGGGTTTTGGGAGATCTAGCGTAACGTATTTTTTGACTGTGTAGTGGATTTAAAAAGGATATATGTACGAAGTTTTGGTACACGTTGGATATTGGTGTGCCATTCGGTTTCAAAATTTGTACGTAACGTTTCCTCTGTATAGTGAATTACAAGGTGTAAAATTGGTGTAAATATTTTCTATGTTTAACGATTCCATGGAACATGTATTTTCAACTTGAGAGCTCCAGTTAGACTATTGTTTTGCTCACGGTCCCAAAGAAACACACGTTTGGTGATGCATTCATTTTCCATGTATATAGTTATGATTAGAAACTTTGCTGACCAGAATAATAATTGTTCGTCTTACGCTTTTTCTCCATTTAAGCAATATAGGAAGAATTTTGAAAATTTTGTTATCCGCCATTTTGAATCGCCATTTTGACCTTATTAACGCCATTTGTGGAAAGCCAGGATATTTTTAAGTCTCGGTACACTTTGGATATGATTAAATTTGGCTATCCGCCATTTTAAATCGCCATTTTGACATACTTAACGTCATTTTCATGAAGGCCAGCATATTTTTTCAGACTCAGCATACTTTAATTATGATAAAAAAAACCAAGCTGGACCAATTAATAATTATTTGCCGTTAAAACGTATTTCTATAGTCCTTTTTAGAAATCAGGCCTCAGGATAATGAAGCAATTTCAGACTTAAGTCAAAATTTCAGTCGGTCATAAAATGATTGTTTATCATAAAATTATGATTAATATTTTTCTTAAACATCGTTATGTTAAAACACTTTTAATAGCATATGATTTATGTCAGTATATTCAATCAAGACTCTTAAGACAGTGTACCTTTTTGACTTAAGTCTAAGATTGCTTCATGATCCTGGGGCCAGGACCAGACTGTGTTGTTTTGCACTGCCGAAAGAGCGATAACTTTTGACGGGAATTGAAAAAAAATCTTCTACCTGGTCGACTTTTTACTCTCCTTCCTACCGGTAAACAAATGAAGAAAATGAGGGTATACATGTAAAATGATTATAATGGGATGGATAAGATAATGAAAAATAAAAATATCAACAAATCTGATATCGTTTCAAACGATGTATATTTAGTATTATTAATAACATAAGTTTGAATTGGTTCAATACTTGGAATATATTGTTTTTAACTGGTGGTTTGGTTTGAACATATTTTATTGTAAAGTTGGTATATACAATAGGATCGGCACAAGTTCTATAAACTTAAAACACCCTCTCCTGTGAAATTTTGACATAAAATTTACACTATTACGAAAAAATTACAATATCAAAGGTCATAATGAAATACCATTATTGAAGTCATACTAGAGTAGATATACTGGTATATACAGGTTCAAAAATCTTTTCTTTTAGAACTTTATTGCCTTTTATTTTATAGATTGGGTATATGCTCCATATTTTTATCATTGTCATTGTCTAATTAAGGTTTCGTTGAAATTGTAACTTATAACTTATAGGTAACCTTTATCGGTAAACAAAAGTATGCATTTTCATTCATAATTACAGCATTTCATACAATGTCATATTTTTTTTTTATATCTTACGTTTAAAGTTGTGCATCAGTTCATGTAAAATAAAGTAATGCATTATCCGATATTTAAACAAAAATACACTTTACTGACTTTTTCTCCATTGTTCATCTCTTAGTTTTCAATACAATACAACTTGATCCCACACCAGGTCGGTGCTAGCGCTATTGACTTATAGAAATAGAAATAAGAAAGGATGTACATGCGCAGAAAATAAAAACAAACGCGATCACCCTATGTATGATTCGAACACCCTCTAAACTTAGCGGCGTTTTTTTTTGTAATTTCCGTTTTACACGCTGCGTTACGGAGACACATACAACAAGAAGCGAATGATTTTTTTCACACTTTGACAATCATCTGTGAAGTAAGACATTTTGTGTGTAAAAACACGATTTTTTTCTTCATTTTTTTTCCTCCAAATATTTTGTTCAGTAAACATAAATACTGAATATTGTAACAATCAGATTATTTGACTATTGTGTAAATGTATCTTAATTGAATTAATTAAAGTTTATGCATACATTGCAGTTAGTGTTTTAGTGAAGTTATTCACCGCATATTAACTACAAATTTTACATATAACAAATACAAATCATGTTCTTATTTCAAAAATAAAATACATAATTACAAGAAATAAAGTTGTCTACTGGGGTCTTTACCGTCACTGACAACTACCTCATCCCAACTAGGGTCCCAACACTCCCCCAGTGGACAATGCTACCAGAGACCGTTCTCTCATAGTAGCTGATTATTATAATAATGTTAAGAAACTGAATGTATACAATATTTGATTACAAATTTAAAATAGCTGAAAATTTTGAGAGAAAAAAAAAAATATATCGTTGTTTACATTTCATCCGCAGGATCATTGAAGAATATTGAATAAGATCGTGTTTTATACTCCTTAATCACATTTGTTTCATTCTCTTTTATAGCTTCTTCAATTCTACAATAAATTTTGATTTTTTATATATTCTTTTTGCCATAAAAAAAATTAAGTAAAATAAGTTCAAAACTTAAACTTTATCATTTTGCTCCAAACAAAAATCCGAAATAATATATCTCCATATTATTTTATATCAATAGATAAAAATATGCTTAAGTAATTTCCAAATATGTACAACAGTAATAAACATGTACATTCAAACAATAAATTTCTTGTATTTTCCACTGTATTGTACAAACTACAGTAGTCGTTTACATCTTTATTTCCATTTGCTCAGAAATGCATTTTTGCAGAGAATAATTTGAGGCGTTTTATAGCGTAACTAAGCAATTGTATTATCGTTTAAGTCTTTGATTTTTCTCATTTAAATATTTTTCCAATCATTAGAATCTCCGATCATTAATTGTTATTTTTTTTATATAGAAAGTTTGGCCTGGTTACATGCTTTAACAAATTGTTCTGTATGAGATTCCTAAAATAACAGACATTTTCCCCACATTCAATCATAACATCCCCGTTAAAAACTGAAACTTCATATCGTTTATAATATCATAGAACATTTAAGGTTGTCCATCCATAACTGAGGGGAATTTAACAATTTTGATTGATCTAAACAACATTAAATATTTATTTCAAAATTATTATGAGACTGACATAAACCAAACTCGGGAGTATGTATAAAGTCAATTGAATAAACTTTTTGCACTTGAATTTTTTTTAAAGAGTTGTCTGCCCTTTACAAAAATTAGGAAAAAATCGTTTTCTAAAAAAAGGTAAATTATGATTTTTTTTTGGCATTTTCAATGAAAGGGAGAGCTTTTGCAACATTTCACCAAGAAATTTGTGAGAGAATTACTTGTACTAAAAATATATAACGCTGAGCCGGATAATCATGCCAGTGCCAAGGTGGCATTTTTGCACCCGTCTAAGCTGCATTTTTTCGAAAAATACAAATATGACATATGATAGACCATTGCTTAAGGAGTTTACAACCACCTTTGTTATCATTGTATCTCACCTGTTAGGTGAGATATTTACCTTTCAAAAATAAATTCCTACAGAAAAATAATTTTTCCCATAGGAAAAACAATATTCCTAGAAAAAATTTGAAATTTCCTATCGGATTGCAAGAACGTCCTATAGGAATTTCAATTCCGATAGGATTTGATAAAATCCGATAGGAAATCTTAATTTCTTACAGGAAAACTACCTGTCTGAATGAAATTCCTACAGGAAATACCTTTCTCCTATTGGAAATATAATTCAAATAGGATTTTTAGAAAATCCTATAGGATTGTCAATATTTCCTGTAGGAGAATTATTTGTCCTATGGGAATAATCATTTCCCATGGGATATTAATTTTCAAAGGTAAATATCTCACCTGTCAGGTGAATCACACTAAAGCCAAAAGTGGTTATATACTCTCTAGACAATGGTCTATCATGTGGTACATGTACATATGGATTTTTCCGAAACTGCATCTTAAGCGGGTGCAAAAATGCCACCTTGGCACTGGCATAATTATCCGGCACAGTGTTATATATTTAAAAATGCATTTTTCCCATATACTTCAATGTTAACTTTAATATATGATAATTTTAGTAATATTCATTTTTTTTTTAAATTTCAAAGATGAATCTTTATTATTTAATAAACCCCTTAAAATCACTTTAAGATTTAAGTGATCAAACTTGCAATCTATTAAATATGAAATATGATAGTTATGGATGGACTACCTTAACGTTAGAAAAGTTTTGTATTTTACACAGAGGTTTGATTAATGAAATTAAGGTTCCATATTCACAAAGTCATTTTGACTTATTCTTGATAACCTCAGAAAACATGTGTAGTGTCTTCTTTTGACTCATTATGGACCAAGACTCCATTTCATAAACAACTCGTAAAAATGAATGAAAACGTCTCCTTTCAAGTAACTTCAAAGTATTTTTAGAATGGAGTTTAAACCCATTTATACCTAAATTTTGCAATTAACCATAATAAAACATATAACGCCATTTTAATAAATATGGAACACTATACATGTATATATGTTGTATTTACAAAATGGAAGCACGCCCATTAACAATGAACCTAGCAGATCAGTTGTTCATATGAAAATCATTCGACTTGCTCCAAGTGGGGGATATCTATAAACGTCTTCAACGCCCATCTCCTTTCATTTAAATTTGAAGTTTCCAGTTAATATTTTTTAAGCTGCATGTAGAACACTTTTTGGGGGGGGGGGGGGGGGGTGCCGGCAAAAGATAAAGATCAATTTCAAATGCTCATCAATACAACACTCCCCCCCCCCCCAAAAAAAAAAATAAAAAAAATATTGTTATTGAATTGAATAGCTAGCCGCGTATTTTCACATTCAGTATGAACAAATAATTTAATTAAACAACGTTAAATTTGGGTAAATAATTTTAATTTACAGATAATGTATAAATTAATATAAATTACAAATTAGACAATTGGCGGATTAGGTTTTTTTTTTAGCCCCCCCCCCCCCCCTTTAGGAAAATGATACTTTGTGCCTGAATGGTACCTGAATGGTACATGGTATTCTTCAGTTCCGAGATAACAACAATATAACATCCAGAAGTTGTTCGAGCACAGACAGTCCAATATTATTTTGTACATAAAATTGTCAATAAAGTGCGGAAATCCAGCCCAGTTAGGCCAACATCATGCACTCTATGCTAATGTTTGGGGGTTTCAGCATAATTAGCCCATGTTATAGATAAGTTTAGAAATCTTTGATTTAATTTTTTAATGTAACACCTGTACAAAAAACATTAAAAAAAATATATACATGTAGATCCATCTGTTTCACATACAGAGTTTTTAGTAATGCATAAATGCTTTCAAAAGTTGCTTTGCATTTAACTTGAGAAAGTCAATAACAATTTATAAATTTAAAATGTAATCATTAATGCATAGAATATTTTTATGATGCACCTTATGAAGCAGTAAAACTAATCTCACAAGTATAAAAATAACTCTACATAATAAAGCCAACCACAAAGTGAATCCTAGCCACTGTAAAAGCTGGTTATTTATGCGTGGGGGAAATTTACACTTATAAGTTACGTAGTAAGCTGAAAAACGCGTAAAATACCCCCGCACGTATGGTAATAAAAAAGATTTAAATATATATGAGTTGTTAATCAGGCATCCGCATATTTTATACCCACGCGTATTCTTTGACCATAGAACCGCCAGCGTAAATAACCACTCTTACAGCAACTACAGCATGATAATGATAAGGGTACCTGTAAAGTGCGAAGGGAAATAGAAATGAAACGAAATCTACCGAAACGAAACGAAACCTACCGAAACGAAATCAAATCGAAACGAAACCAAAACGAAACCTACAGAAACAAAATGAAATAAAATCGAGCAAAATGTATATATATTTTCGGTATGTTTCGTTTCGTTTCGGTAGATTTCGTTTCGTTTCATTTCGTTTCGTTTCTTTTTCGTTTCGCACTTTACAGGTACCCTAATCATAATGAGTGTATCAATAAACATGACATCAACCTCTTCCACATAACCTTTTATGACAGAGTGCTGTTAAAAAATACAAATAAATCCCACAATAATATATACATATACCATATATAGCAGATTATAATATCTGTATACAGGGACTCTCTGTAAGCAACAAACTACTGTAACCACAACCATGCGCGGATCCAGAACCCCCCCCCCCCCCCCCCCCCCCCCCCAAGATCCGCACATGACAATAAAGACAACCCATCCACGATCAGTAATAAACTATGACTCCTTCTGAAAGAATTAGCATCTTCCCATTTCAGACACAGGCACCTGACGTTATAAACGTCTCATAATAAATTATTAGTTATAGGGTATTTATTTTTATTATGAGAAAAAATTATAACGTCAGGTGCCTGTGATTTCTGAGTAAAAGGTTTATTCTTTCAAGCTCTAACACGTACTTTTAACATTAACTTCCTTTAGTGTGTGTGTGTGTGAGTGTGTGTGGCAGAATTCAAACTAAAATGCGTAAATCCTAGTAGTGCAGCCTTTCACAAGGAAATTTTGTCTACTAATATAGATATAATTAGAAATGATTTTTAAATAAAATCTCCGCCAAAAAGCAGAAAACTTCTTTTCGTAAATGGACTGATACCATCAACAATCCTCAAAATAATTTCAAGACATCATTAATGACTAATATTGTCAACTGTAAACATACAAATATAAAAAAAAACATCATGTATTTACAAGATACATGTACATGTAAATATTTAACATTCTTTGATATGAGAATATGAGAAATGGTGGCTCATGCATGTCACTGTATCAACTGAAGTGATATACAACAATAAACAGATACATTAGAATTTTCCTAACAGTTTTAAAATGAATTTAAAACATATTTTAATCTAAATTAATGTACAATGTATATGAAAAGATTTCCAAATCAGAAAAAAAGTATTTAATACTAAAGAAAGAAACAGCAATGTTAAAAAGTTCACCGGGATATGGAGTTGGTTGGTCACGTGATCAAATCCTGTGAAGCCCAAAGGGCTTCTCGGTAGATTTGATCACGTACCAACCAACTTCATATCCCGGTGAACTTTTTAACATTGCTGTTTAATACTTATTTTTACGTTTGAGAGAGACAAATCGTTCAGAACTGTTAAAATTGCCGATATTTTATGTTTACAATAATCCAAGCGTCAAGCGATAAGCGCCTGCGGTTATCATTGTGACGTCATGGAATTGTTCACACAGAATTAAACGTTTTCGCTATTTTATAGGTTCATATAAGGAAGCATATTTGCAAATGTAAATATTATAAATATATTGACTTCAGTGACCTGCCAAATCACTTGCCATCTTTTCAATTCTTTATTATCCATGACAGTATTACTTGTATGATGGAATTGCATGATCATAACAATATCCAAGATTTACAATAGATAGTGCCCTGATATAGTTTTTTACTTCAACATGTACATGTACCTGCATATACACAGTGACATATTGCATTGTCTCATAGCCTATGAGACAATGCAATATGTCACTATGATAGGTTTCTCTCAGCAACATATAAAACATCCACTGATCTGTCTGCCATCATGGCCCCAGTATAAGGGACCAGTACTTCAGCAATCACAAAGCTTTCCAACATCTCCGTCCTACTTGTATGTGAATCCAATATGACAGACAAGAGTATGTACAGGTCAAGTTGAATTGAAATGAATGGTTTCCAAAGGTTCCACATTCAAGAGTTAGAATGGCACTCTTGATTTTATTAAATGTATCTATTCCAGCTATAATGACAGATGTCTTTTTTAATTCACAGTTCACACTTTGCCGAGCATTTCTTGCAAATGTCTGAAAAATAAAAACATAAAGATAGTTACATGAACTTTTGTCTCTTTAGTTTATAATTTAGTTTAACTGCAAATGTTGAATGAATTAATAATTAAGATGACTGTCAATTCAAAATGAAAATCATAGATATACTCGGTATATACAGCATTTCCTTATACCCTTAGAACGAATTCGTTATAAATAACAAATTTGTTAAATATATATCATGATTTCTTGTACAAGACTAATTAAGAATAATGCTTAGTGAGGCATATAATGAAAATACATTATTTGGATACCTAGATTAATCGGATTGAATTTAAAGGATCTATGTTGAAAAAAATTCATTTAAACTTATATATGTCAATTGTTTTTGCTTACTTTTAAAATTTCAAAGAAATTTGTAAAAAAAACTTTTTAAATTTCGTTATTTTTCACCTCTATGGAACTCAAAATCTATTTTGCTATATCCATAAACTCCTTACATCCGAATTCATTATAACAGTAAAATTGTGCATAAGGATTTGTTAAAAGATTTTGCCTAGGACTCTATAATACTATATCCGAGATTTCGCTATATCTGTGTTTGTACGAGTCCACTTTCCTTTCTGTTTTGGTTGATTTCTAACCTTTAATTATAAGCAACTGTAAACCATCACAAATGCTCCAACACTAAATACCCAAGGAGAGAGTATTCATGTAATTACCGGTACATGTACCAGTGGTCACTTAAAAACTGACATTCTTTTATATTATTAATATCTATATTGCAGAATGAAATGATATCTTAAATACCGGTAAGCACATTGCTTTCACCTTGGATTGGCATAACTAAAAAGACATTGAAATTAACACACTTACAGACACATAACAAAGATCTGATTAAACGGGGGCCGTTTGTCCGCCTCCCATTCCCAGCACTTCTGCATCAGGCCATACACCTCTTCGTGACAACCACTGGGTCTTGGGAGGCGTCCCCCCTTCTCCAGGTAATAGTAGGTCACCTGTCGAAGTTCCTTGTCTCCAACATCAAAGATCTTTGGTGTTTGGCCCTGACTGAAACACTCCCACAATACAACACCGAAGCTCCACACATCTGTCTTGGATGAATACTTTGTTTTATCAATGACCTCTGGAGCACACCTTAAAAATGAGAACAAAATTACTTCAGTTATTCAAATAGATTAAATAGATAGTAGATATCAAAGCTGCATAAACATAACTAGTGAAAAGGCATTGTTTGTCATGTTTCTCTTTACATGCCCTTAGCTATTTCTTCAATTTTTATATAAGCCTCTGACTTCTTTATAACATCATCATTTGAACTCGCAACCTGACGTACCACATCAGCGGTATGAAGTCCTGACCCTTCCTCGTGTAGTAATCTTTGTCTCCTGTCATTAGTTTGGAGAGACCAAAATCAGCAATCTTTGCCATGTAATCAGAGGCCAGCAGAATGTTCCTGGCTGCAAGGTCACAGTGAAGGACCTTGACCCCGGACAGGTACTCCATGCCCTGCAAATTTAGTGTTATAGATTTCAGTCAAGTTATGAACTTTACAGCAGGTTTTCAGATGCAACAGGGTAAGATGCTTTTAACTACTATGCTACCCTATTGGATTCTAAACTAGAAAACAGTTAATGATCTCCGATCTTTAGCAATGTTCGATAACTCTAAATTTTTTTTAATCGTACCATAAATCTGTTTTTTATATAAACAAATTTAATTCGTCTTGTATTTTTAATATTACAAACATGTATTCAGTGAACTGTTTGGCTTAGTGTTTACGCAGAGACCCACTACATAAAGAAAAGGGGTTCGAGCCACCGATGCTCCGGTACAACCGGTTTTTCTCTAATTTGATCTCAACTTGTATATTTATTCCATTTTATCCATCGTGGCCAAAATTGCAATAACTTTGTAAAATGTATGGATACCATCGACAAATTTCTTTTTATTTCATTTCATTTATAAAGTTTGAAGGATAAATAACATTTTTATTATGAAAAGAATACTTTGAGGCTGAGGATCGGAGAACCTTAATGGATGAAAAGCATTTATGAAGACTATGCTTTGATTAACCTATAACATAGAAATTTTTCAGTTGGCATAGAACTTTAATCCTAGCTTATTCGAAACCCCTTACCTACAGGCAATCTTTCAGTTTAATCTGGGACAGACCTTCTGATCACTACAGGGTGCTTACAGAGCAGGGCGCTCATTACAAGTAATATGGTTATAATTTTAATTGGGTTTTTTTCTTATTTTTTAAAAAGAGAGAATGTCATGAAAAAGACGAGAGGAGGAAATAACATGTTTATTAGTTCTTGGGAAGAAAATAATTAAGAGGCCTGATACCACGGACAAGTTTTGGGTAGCGCTATTTCTGACAATTTACCTTGACTATGTCTATCACTATGGCAATCAGTCTAGATTCTGGTACCCCGATTCCCACTGGTCCTTGTCTGGTCAAGGTAGTTCTTCAGTGATCCATTTTCAACATACTCCATAATCATCATTAAATCTGTTTAAAATATATTTCTAATGTATACAATACCATTTATTTGTATACCATATATTTCAGAACCACTAGCTTTTAAAGATATAAAAACCAAATATTAATAGACTAATAAGGATGACTTTTCGGAAAAAATATGTCAACTACAGCCTACTCCGGATATATTGAAATTCAGGGGACCATGCAAATTATTTCAATATATCCGTAATTCAATATAAGCGAAATCAACTGACATGAAGCCGCCATTTTTAAGTTCAATCCCAATCTAAAATATAGAAAAACAAACCCGAATGAAGTATTTGGTCATCGATTATCTAGTTCAGTGAACAGATAACATGGAATATTAATCCTTGAAAGTTTAATTAAAATATCAATTAGTTTTGATAGTTTCATTTTGTTGTAATCTTCACCCTCATCATAATTCCCAAATCACCGGACTCAAATGCTTCAATTACTGCTGAACGCTGCTTGTACATCATTGTAAGTGAACTTGGGTTAATCTCCAAAAACAAACAAACAAAAAACCAAACAAGCATTTAGATACTTGAAATCTTTACCAGGTTTTTTGGTAAATCCATAGAACTTGACAATATGAAGGTTATCTAGAGCTCCTAAGACATCCACTTCTTTGAACATCTCCTTCTCAATCATATCTCTCTGCATGGCTTGAAAGATTTTAACTGCAATGGGAATGTCTTTTCCTTTATGAGTGTAAGTGCCTCGTTTTACAGATCCAAAATGTCCCTGCCAACAAAGAATAATTGAATTTTTAAGATAAAGGAAACATGGTATAAAATAGAAATAGAAATATCGTATTTGAATTGAATTACTGGTACATAAATATTGTATGCTGGTGAGTTAAGGCAACATAAAAAGAATAAGAATCGTTCTTAAATTCAATATTTTATCACTTAACCAGATAGTGTCTTACTGGTGAGCATTGTTTACACATATTGTGACTGTTACATGAATAAACTCATATATAATGATACCCTCTTTTGTAAGAGGGAGGGCCTACTTGAAAATCTTGATAAGCAAAAATTTTTTGTATTTAACAAAAGGCCCAGGGGCCACAATGCTCACCTCAGCCAACAAGAGCTTTATACTGTCTTAAGAGTAACAAAAACAAATTATCTAGACAACTTAGTAAAGTTTATCTTGATTTTGAAGTTTTTCTCATCTCCAACATATTCTTAAGTTAAACATTGAGCTCCTTTTGTTGTTTCAGTTTTGAGAATAAGATTTTAAAAGATTTTTTTCTGTTAATTCAATTTAAAAATTCAACCCCTTACATTGAGGCCTCACAAACTTAAATCTTCACTGCCTTAGGATACTTCCACATAAGTTGACTCTCTTCTGGCCAATTGTTTTTTTTTTGAAAAGATTTTCCCCATCTCACCCCTAGGGATCATGATTTGAACAAACTTGAATCTACACTACCTGAGGATGCTTCCAGCTTTTCTGGCCCATTTGATTTTGAAAAGATTTTAATAATATTCGACAACCGGCCCCCCCCCCCACCCAATTGTGGCCCCACCCTACCCCCAAGGATCATGATTTGTATAAACTTGAATCTACACTACCTGAAAATGCTTCCATAGAAGTTCCAGCTTTTCTGGCCAATTAGGTTTTGATAAGAAGATTTTTCTCTATATATTCTTATAATAAGTAAAAATTCAACCCCCGATTATGGCCCCACTCTACCTACCATAGATCATGATTTGTACAAACTTGAATTTACACTACCTGAGGATGCTTTCACAAAGTTACAGCTTTTCTGGCCGTATACTTTTTGAGAAGAAGATTTCAACTGATTTTTTCTATATATTCCTACATGTATGTAAAAATTTGACCCCCAATTGTGGCCCCACCCTAACCCCGGGGATCATGATTTGAACAAACTTGAATCTTGAGGATGCTTCCACACAAGTTTCAGCTTTTCTGGCAAAATGGTAATTGAGAAGAAGATTTTTGAAAAATCTCCCCTTTAAAGATGGTGTGGCCCTTCATTTGAATAGACTTGATTCCCCTTTACCCATAATGCTTTGTTGGTTGAAATTGGCCCAGCCATTTTTAAGAAGAAGATGAAAATGAGAAAAGTTTACAACGATGACAACAATGACGGACAACAGACAAATATTTATCAGAAAAACTCACTTGAGTTAGGTGAGGTAAAAAAAACAAAATCATTTAATTAAATTCAATTAAGTCAAAGGTAATTTATGGAGGTTAAGTGAGTCATATATATAGTTAATTTATATCATGTGTTGTTTTAAATGTTGCAAGTTTTACATATTCTAAAATATCAAGTGTGGGATCATCATTTTTCAATTCTAACAGCTACATGTACAAGTGTAACCTAGCTTGCATACAATGTTAAGAATCATTTAGTTCTATAATTCCATTATCTTTACCTTTCCAATGATCTTTTCTTCCAATTTGATGAGGTTTGTGTTGATCATGTTGTTCAAATTACCAGAAGGGCTTAACTGGTTATCTATTGGGACCTGTAAATCTGGGGGAGGGCCGGGATTGGGTGGTTTTTTTTGCTCATCCAAGGGCGGTACCTCAGGGAGGTGCCCTAAAAGAAAGTAGTGCAAATTTAACATATACTCTCTACTCATTTAAATACTTTACTCTGAAAAAAAGAGTCCACTACTCTGAAAATATGAGCTAAAGTTGACAATTTACTGCTTGTATATTGAATAATGAAAATTAAATTAACAAAACTTTACAACTCTCCAGCTTAAATTGGAATCTCTTAATTATGCTTAAAAATATATCTCTTTGTTAAGTGCTTAATATATAAGTATTCAAGACAATATTTGCCAAACAAATAAATTTTAATCTGCAAAGATTATTTCAGGTAAAAACTCCTACCTGGGGGGTGCGACACCCTTTGTTCCACTGGTTTTGGGTAAATTTTTGCGAACTCCCTAGAAACAATATTAATATTAATAATGAAAGTGCAATCATGAGCAAGGTTTAAATACTGCTGAAGAACTGTAGCTCCAAGGAAAATTTGGGTTGACAGAGCATGGAGCTACAATCCGTCCATACAAAAAATTGTATATTTATTGTGCACAAAACGTTGCGCAGTTTTAGACTTACTAACTGAATCTATAAATACATTCAGTCTGAAAAATTTAATACCCCCAAAATTCCTGAAACATTTTACTTTAGATGTCATTACTTTACTTGCCTCTGAATATTTTCTAAATACCCTCATCAGCCTGTAAAAATAGCGCCTCCTTCTCAACGTGAATTTAATATACTTCATTTTCAGAGGTCAGTTAGGGTGTTTAGGAGAATGTTTGAGGCAAGTAAAGTGGTGACTTAGTAGTCAAATATCTCAGAAATCTTTTGGTCTGAAAATATTTACAGAACATATTCCTAAATTAGTTTCATAAGTCTAAAACCGTGGGCAACATTTTGTGCGGAATAAATATATACAGTTTTTTGTAAGCCATATAGATGGATACTGTCAACCCGAATTTCCCATGGAGCTACAGTTCTCAGCTAAAAATACAGATCAAGAGTGTATTTACGGTACTTATAAATATAACGTCTATTAAATACAAGCCTCTGGTTGATCCACTAAAAGAAATGTCAAAGATGTGATAAGATCATGAAAAGTTAGCACAAAAAGACAAAAATTCTGGATTAGATTATTTTTTAATCTATTTTAACTCAGACCTAAAAATTTTAATATTTCTTAAATGCATGCATAATTCCTTCATTATTTCAACTGCACAGTCATTTCCCTTCATTTCAAAGTAAAAGGCTACAGTACAATTCTAACATGCCGGTGTAATATAATATTTCAATACCGCAAAATATTGAACCCTGGGTTCAATATATTATGCGATATTATGAACCCGGGTTCAATATATCGCTGCGAAATATTGAACCTCCCTATAAAATATTGAACCCCGAGTTCAATATATTATGGCCGCGATATATTGAACCCCCTACCTATTTCCAATTCCCTTTGGAGAAGGGGGGTTCAAAATGTTATGGCCATAATATTTTGAACCCCCTCTCCAATAGCACTGAAAATTATAGGGGGGTTCAAAATATCGCAGCCATAATATTTTGAACCCCTCTCCAATAGCACTGAAAAATAGAGGGGAGTTGAAATTATCGCAGCCATAATATTTTGAACCCCCTCTCCAATAGCACTGAAAAATGGGGGGGGGGGGGGGGGGGGGGGGGGGGAGTCAAAATATCGCGGCCATAATATTTTGAACCCGGGGTTCAATATTTTCAATATTTAATATTTAAATATACACCACACACACATCATATATATTATCTGATCAACACAACATCCTCTAACCCAGTGACACATACTCAACTTGATGTCTTTAAATTTATACCTGCAACTCTGACAAGCCTCATTGAAATCTGGCCTTTCTTCTGGCTTGAATTTCCAGCACTTCTCCATGAATTGATAAACCAAATCTGGACAGTGGGAGGGTTTCTTAAGGCGTTTTCCCTCCATCAATTTTTGGAATCCCTCCTTGGAGAAATTGCTGCACAGAACTGGTGGCTTGGCGTGAGTAAAGACCTCCCACATCAGGATACCGAAGCTCCAAATGTCCCCCTTGGTCGTGAATTTTCGGTTGGCAATACTCTCTGGAGAACACCTTGATATGGTTCGGAGACCAATTATTCATAAATCATATTTCAAAAAGTTGTGAGGAAATACATGAGTTAAATTAGAAATGGTTAAAACAACCTTAGACATTTCAGTTTATATCTTTTCTCAATGCATCCTTCATTTCTCAACACTTTCTTCTATGTAACATTCAATTCTTCAGTACATCTTAAGCAAGTCATACTGTGTATTTTTATATAGTTCATATTATATACTGACCACATCAAAGGAGTTCTTTGCCAGTTGACCTTGTGTAATAGTCCTTATCTTTCTGCAAAATCTTTGCCAACCCAAAGTCTGTAATCTTGGCCACCTCTTTATCAGTCAACAGAACGTTTCTTCCAGCCAAATCACAATGGATGACTCTCATACTGGCTAGGTAGGCCATTCCCTGGAAGAAAAACTCTAACAACTTATCAATATGATACATGTACCTACAAAATGTTGTTCTCTCCCAAAGTCCACAGGTCATTTCCAAAGATGCCACATACCAACTGTTACCATATACCCAGTTATTTTGGCATGAAAAATATATTGTATTAATCACTCTTTAATATGCATACTGAGATTTCCTTATTTCATTATCATATCAAATCCATGCACCTTGACTTGTTTTGAATGAAAGCCATACGTGGTGTTGAAGAAGTGCAAAAGATTCAGTAATTGGAAAAAAAAAAGCTTTAGTTTTGTTTCACTCAATAGTCAATCATTTCAAATGGTGGCCAGATTCAGCCACAATTCCTACCTGAGCCACGTCACTTATCATCTTCATCAATCTCCACACACGAAGGTAGTCGCCCTGTTTCCTAAATTTTCTAAGGTAAATGTTGAGGGCTCCTTTTTCAACATACTCTAGGATCAACACTAAATGTAGATACAGTATGCATCAAATTAATGAGGCCCATTGGTGAAGGTCATTTCAAGAGAGTTAAAGTATTTTTCTACCTCTGGACAATGAAGAGTTTTGTTGAATATTCTGTTGAATATTCACATGTACACATCAGATAAATGTGATATATGATTTTCAAATATATTAAATCGTTTACATTGAGTTTGAAGTAAGATTACAAGAATAGGTGACAATACAACATCCTTAACATTTATTTACAACATAGTACATTAATTCTACTTTAAAAACAGAACAGCACGGGCTAATAACTGTAAATGTATTTGTATTTTAAGAATAGTTCTAGCGCTGATTTTTCTACGTACTGTTGTCGCTAATTCCCAGAAACTTGACCACGTTATCGTGCTCCAGTTTAGACATCAGCACAGCCTCTTCTTTGAATTCTTCGCTGTCAATAACATTCTGGAAATCCCCCTTCAACTCTTTTGCTGCTATTTTCTGTGGATTTGATCGGTCGTCTTGACTGGCAAAAAGCATACCCTCTTTCACAACACCATAGTGCCCCTATACATCCAAAAAAATTTTTGTGAAAAGTACCTCAAAGTCTAAATAAATGCCAAATTCTATCACACAGTAACATAGACTGAAATACCTTTATTCATGAATGAAATTTTAGGATCAGATTTAATGATATATATATTTATATGGATTAAATGACAAATGACAATTATATTCTTGTGACAAAATTAAATACAATTCTTTTGTGAAGAATATTTACGATAATATTTGGGCAATTATTCACATTCATTTGAAAACCTTCAGTCTTTAATATTACAATATGAAGGAAAAACCCATTACTATTTTGGCATACCTTTTTATTTCCACATATAAAAATCCCATGATTCAAAAATATTTTCATTTTAAATAACTTACAGATCCCAGTTGCTTCTCCTGAATTTGCAGTCTGCGGGAGCTGATGATGTATTTGAAATCTAGCGGGAGTTCCGGCAGGGAACGGTTATAGATCACTGTAGCTTTGTTACTCGGGCTCTCTGTATTCAGTAAGGGACGAATTAAAGTTGGCATGAAAGGCGTAGGAGGAATAAAAGCGGCATTCACTGGTGGTAGTGTCGGGGACAGCATTGGCCTCTGAGGCTGAGATTCTGTCATAAAAAAATCAAAGTACTGACAGTATAGAGGTGTGCACTGCAGACATTGCGTAGACAATTTAATAATGATTATTCAAATGAGAAGAGAATGGAACACTCTGAGATATTGACATTTAATACAGTACACCATGTTTAAAATATTGTCTAAAAATCTCAAGACAATATTTTATATATTTGGTCATGAACTCAAAGTAATGGTAGACAATAAAAGTATTATTTTGAAAGATTTTTTTTTAAGGTATGGAAGCTTCCCATTTATTCTTGTATAGGTCTTTTAAAGTCACATGTTAAAATAGAACTGAGCTCTGATTGGTATAAAAAAAAACCTCATTCTGAATTGTGCATTTCTGAGACACGAGATATCTGACAGCTAGAACCAATCAATGAATAGAACCACAGACCCTGAACCAATCAGGGGATAGCACCCTTCCCCCTCCCACAACATGATACAGACCCTGGGTGCTGCTGATGAGGTCAGGCACAGTGTTACCATCCCTGCCCTGGTCCTGGATGTCGTCCTCAAACTCTCTCCTGATGGACGAGTAGCCATGGCCTCTCTGGGATGGTTCTGAAAACAGAAAAACAAAACTTCAACGATTTCCTTGCTTTATAAATTATTCATAAGTTTATAGACTTTTTGATAAGAGTTAAAACAGGCAAGGGGAGAAAAAATTATTCTTACACCCTGCCTCTTCAAATTCTTTTTTAAAAATTTTAAATCAATAATTTTTTATGGCTTGAATGTCCAATTTCTTTCTTCTTCTTAATTGAGAAATTATATATAATAAGATATCTTTTTTTAAAGCTGCTTGGTCCGATTTTATATCAAACTTATTGGGGGACAAAACCAAACAGTTCCCTTTTCCAAACATAATTCCCATGATGCATTTACTCTTGGTTTTTTGTGTATCGATCCATGCAGATATTATTTTCATTTATTCTGAATATTTTTGTCTTTGTAAGGCGACCGATACTCCTGGTGTAAATAGGTGAAAGTCTATACCTGGTTCGTATGGAAAATTATTTAACTGTTATAGCAAATAAATCAGATCAAGCAGCTTTAAAATTAAAGTTGCCAAAAATATTTGTGTCAACAGATACATATACAAAAAGGAAAAACTCAAATGTATTTTACTTCATTTTAAATATGGAGAGAGAGAGAGAGAGAGAGAGAATTCTTTTTGAAAATATACAATCAATGGATCTTTTACTGTTGAAGTCAAATATTACTGATTTATATAGGCCCAATACCATTAATATAGAAATGAGAAAATTATCCTTTCAGTACAATTTCTAGCCCTCCTGAAATCAGTCCTAACTCACCATAGTCTGCGACCTGGGCCCTCAGATCTCTGAGCAGCAGGTTAGGGGCGGGGCGGTCCTCCACCGGCTTCCAACAGAGGGACATCAGGTCCAAGACCTTTCTCTTCCATTCAGTTCTCTCATCCAAGGATGGGGGAGGATCAAGCCTTCTGTGGGGCGGTGTTTGGAGGATCTAGATATAAACAATAAAAGTTCAAAATATAGTGACCTGACAAGCAAGCAACCAAAGTTTATAGTCACTGCGGTTTATAATACATGTATACTATTATTGTACTCCAAAATTGAAGTACATGTACAATCTGAAACATTAGTTGAACTATAAATCACAGGTGACCTAGCGAGCTTACGGCGATCTATTAAAACTGAAAAAGGACAATCTGATGCATGAGATTTAATCATGTTTCAAATTAACGTGTTACCTCAAGGTTTGATAAATGTTTTAACTTTGTTTCAACTGGATTCTGTCCATGGGCAAACATTTCCCAGAGAGTCGTCCCAAATGCAAACACGTCAGACTGTGAGGTCATCTTGGAATCACATTTCAGATAATTTGGGTACAATTCCGGTGCTAAAAATAGCAACCTGTAATAAAAATCCATTTACAATACAATACTGTCACAAAATTTAAACACTTAATTATCAAAATGTGCTGTAAATTTAACAAATCAAAATTCAAAATAACACATGCATGCATTTCTACAGTTCCTATCTAATTTACTCTATTTGTTTGAACTAAAAAATCTGCCACAATATCAAGCATTATACCTTAAAATTAAACAATATTTTTACAAAAATTCCATAAGCCTATTTTTAAGAAGCCTGAATTTTGGTATGAATATATTAACAGTAAACTATATTTTCTGTTTAAGATCATAAACTAATTAATGCATCTAAATTTAGCTACCGTAAAGTCTTGTGTATAGCACACACCCGTGTATAACTCACACCCCCAAAGTTGGGTGTAAAATGCTGAAAAAACCGCTGTTCCAATGTATAATACGCACCCAAAGAACAAAGAAATTTTCAATCAAGATTTTTAAAAAATCACCAATGTGTATGCGTTGATAATGTTTTCCAAGTGCTTGGAAGTAATTGTGTCTGCAGACCAAACCCAAAACAACCATAAAGGTAATTACTTAAGTGATGACAAGTCCAATTCTTATATTCTTGTTTAATAAACATTGTGAAGAAACGTTAGTATGTCTTATATTGTCATTATTTAGTCATAACAAATGATCGATGTATTTTAACAGTGGTTATATAAAGCACTAACATTTTACTGCATAAAGGGACGCAAAGTACCAAATACTCTCATGTATAACACGCACTCTTGTAACTTAAATCAAATCATAATCATTGCTAATCTTCCTGCACTCGAATAACCTTTGAAGTCCGACACGAGACAGCCTGACAGGTGCATGCTACTGACACCGAAAACTGTTAAACAGACATTGACCACATGACCAGTCAACAGGTGGCTGGTTACGTAATGGCGAATACACTTGCGAGAACTTGTTTGATGCAAGGAACAGGGGCTGGTTGGATAAATATTCTAATTCATGGAAATTAAATTAAGAATAAGATATTTATGTCAAAATAAATATAGTCTACACTAGCTCACACAACTTGCATTACACGCAATATTGGCAGTCATACTTCCGCGGCATCCAAAACACTCTGAAAAAATGGGGTAAAATTTTGTTCCTATGTATAATACGCACCCCCCCCCCCCCCCCCCCCCCCCCCACTTTTGATCCAATTTTGGCTGCAAAAAAGTGTGTGTTATACACGAGACTTTACGGCAGTGTTGACATTGCACTGACCTAGATCTGTTCTGGGGCAAGAGGAGGTCCAGACTGTTCATAAGACTGACCATGCCCGGGTCCCCGATCTTGACCAGAATGTCATCAATCTCGTATCGAAAGACGAGTAAGTTCCGACAGCAGAGGTTCCCATGCACCAGCTGATTCTCATTCTACAAAAGTATTGCAAAAATAAATTCCTTAAGTTAGAGAGCAAATGGCTATATAGGCATACAGGAATACAGCAAGTGACTAGGCATAAGAAACTTTCTAAAATAAGAACTTTTGATGTAGGGTTCATTTTAATTTTAAAGTATTTTGTTAAATAATTTTTCATTCCTCAAAAAACAAAAGCTGTCAAAGAAGGATTTATCCTCCAATTAGGTCTTACATCTAATACTAATAACAGTAAATTTTATGTGATTAATGATGTGATCTTGACCTTAATTGTCAAATGACCTCCAGTTAGACCAGGTTATGAAAGATGGTCAAGGTTATTCAGCAACTGTTGTGCAAAGTATGATCTTTTGATGCTATTTCAAAAATTCATGGAGTGGACATGAAATTAGGACAGACAGATCCTATTATGAGACTCAGACATACAGACAGAAGAAGAGATTATTTACATGTACATTTCCAACAAATCTTTGTTTTGGGGAAATATTTGAATAAAGAACATTAAAATGCAAATAAATAGGTTCTCATAACTATCTCCATAAGTCAATCTTCTGGCTATGACTAGCAAATTCAGGCAAAGATCTTGCTAAATAATAGTAATCTTAATTACCGGTACAAAATGAATATAATACGTCTTGAACATTATAGGCAGCATTACAAATTACCAAAAATAGCATTCCTTGAGCAACCTGACTGGCTGCATTAAGAAGATGGAATGGTTTGATTGGTTGGTTAGTCTGTCTTCTCCTGAAGAACGAAGCCAATGAGCCGTACTGGGCCTTCTCCATCACCAGCATAGGTGGAGTGGAGAGAACCAGTCCATGGACACGCACAAAAAACTTAGGGTCCTCCATTCGAATCAACTGCTGAACAGCATGCTGAAAATGCTAGAAGAGGGGAAAATAAAAAAAGTTTAAAAAGTATTTGGAAAAATGGCTTCTTACGTGTTCAATATCAATGTCAAGAAGAACTTAAAGAGTGAATATCAAAGAATATAATCAAAAAAATGTTCATGCTTGGTATCAGGATAGAATAAAGTCAAAAAGTGAATCTAATGCTCAAAAGTACATGTACAATTCCAAGAAAAACAGAAAAGCTGTTAATATGACAGCAAATTAGGGGTTTTTTTTGTGTGTGCATGTAAACAGTACATGTATCAATAATCCTACTGTCGACCCTGAATTATTTTTTCATAAATACTACCTATCCAGAGAAATGGGGTACAAGTACTCTATACTGTAAATTCCTAATTAAATGCGAGGAATTAATATCCGTGTAAAATCGCGAGAGGCACATCTCGCAGATTTTAAAATCTCGCTTTCATTTTTCTAACAGATGTAAAGTAAAAGAAACTATGATAAAAATTTGGTGTTCGGGATTTTAAATTCTCGCGATTTGATGCAAAACATTTGAATCGCGGAATTAAGTACTCGCGAAAAATAAGGAATCTACAGTATGCAATATTTTGCCAAAAAATGACTTAGTTCAACTGCTAATATTTTTTTAATAACTTATAAAAAATTAAAATTCAAATAATGTGCACATCTCTGATTTATGTACAATTGATCTGCAAAACATAAACTTCCTATCTTGAAAAGTGTAGGAGGAGTTATCCGGATGAAGAAAAAGGGGTACCCTTTTGACAGCTGCCCACAATTTTCACCATTTCCATAATTGGATTTTTCCAAATAATGAATGAAAAACCCCGTTAAAAATTGAATTCAAATTTTAAAGAGACACCTACCTTTCTAATGTTTGGCTGAATAAAAATTTTCTTGCACCTAAATTGAGCTTTTACCAACATATAATATATCCTACCTCATAACAGCGAAACATTTGATCATTTGACGTTTGACGTAAACGCTTGGCGGCGTGAAGTGTTCCACTCTCCAGGTCACATACCCAAACTTCAGTGAAAGTTCCCCGCTCTGGAAAACAAGTCTTAGATAAAAATGTTGTCTGAGTGTATAGTCAAACTTGCATACAAAAAGTACATGTGGAAATGAATTTGTAGTTCTTATATATATTGATTACTGTAAAGTTAATGTAATATATTTAGTGCATAAGTACAGAAAATTGATTTTTCAATGTGTTGGTGAGGATTTGAATTAGCGTTTTTCTAATTGTACCTATCATTTTGCATATGTGCGTGGCATTTTGTGTAAACTTAATTTAGCAGAAGCTACTTTCTGCCAAAAACGCTAAATAGGATACACAGGCAAATGTAATACGGTTACAGTAAGTTACAGTGAGTTACAATTCTTTTTTATTTTTCAGTTTTATACCGGATCTCTAAGAAAAATATTTTTACTTTAAATTCAAATTAGGATGGCAAGGCATCATGTTTTCAGAAAATTACAAAATAATAAAAATATTTACCACATTTTTTTCTAAAATATATTTTAATTGGCCAGGGTAAATAGAATCACCTGTTTCCTATGGACCATAGGGGAGAGGGTCAAGTTTGTGTATTAATCCTAGAATATATTCTACATATCAAAGGACTTTGTGCAGGATAAAGTGTTTTTATGCCCCAAAATTCAAAGTTATGAATAGAGCTCTAGAAACTTCCTTTCTAGTTCAGGTTTATAAAGATAAATTGCCCAATCAAAGTCATAATAGAAATATGATATCTTATTAATGAGCTAATTTCACAAAAAGTATGTATTTTAGCCAAAAATGGGGCATTTCCTATCAGTTTTTTGAAAAGGAAACATCGAGCGCATGCTTGCTCCAACACGATTTTTTAATATGATATGCAAAATAATATGAACAATAATATATGTAAAAATGTTTTGGAGCAACATTGCGCTCTATACCCCTACTCTTGAATATGAAGAAAAACTAATGAAATTTTCATGCTTTTGAGAAAATGCGTGATGTCAGAGAAGCACGAGGAATGATCGATGTTGTAAAACTTTTAGATTTCTGTAACTAGCATATTCAGTTCATTAATGTTTTATCAAAATATCTATATGATATGATGTTTTATTCAAATTTATAAAAAATGGAGGCAGAAATTAGACCTTATCGCACATGGTTCTTTCCTTTTCCTGTTCCAATATAAAATTTATATGAGAACACAAAAACAACTAAAACAACTAAACCCAAATATGATGCAAGTTAGCTAATCTCACAAATTTGAGCCGAGCACAAACAAGTTTAAACGTAGTCTAACTGGCTTAACATTCAGAGTTGTATACATGAAAATACAGAGCATTACTAGGACATAATACCTGATCAACTAGGACTGAATGTCTGATCTACTTGGACTCATTAAAAGGGCATGGCCACGATTTTGGTCAAAATTTATGAGGACTCAATGCCTTATCTACTAGGACTCAATGCCTTTTGTACTAGGACCTGATACCTATAAGCTCCTTGATCTTGATCTCTTCAGGAAGGATAATACAGGGTTTCTTTCTTTGATTGTTCACGGCCGCCTCCTCCTCATCATCAGGGATGATCTCTTCCACAAAAAGTTTTCTCAATACATCCACAGGCTCTGTAAATATTGAAGCACAATTCAGATAACCTTAGCCAGAAACAAATTAAATAAATGCAGCTGAAAGCACATTTGGAATTAGCTATAAAAACCTGCATGGTTTGCACATAAAATTACAATGCTCAGTCTAGGAATATCATTTATATAAATAAAAAAAAAAATTGAATTCAATGTTTCCTGACATGCAGCTTATCTGAAATTATTTTCCGTGATTTTAAAGGCCCATGAATGCCAAAGGGGTTCATAACAATCTAGTCTTTTAAAGTGCTTGAATGTTTAAATGTACGTGGTGTACTTCCCTGAGCCAGACCTTGAGCTACTCTTGAAACCTTAATTAACCATGCCAAGGTATAAAGCATTTTATGGTTGGCAATTCTTAGGTTTCACCTTTGATCTGGACGAACTTTGGTAGGTATGTTAAGGTCTGATCAGATCTTTTACAACCAGGATTCAGTCCAGAATTTAAATTGTGCACACTAGATGTTTCATCATGTAAAGGTTGAAATTAAACTGAACTGGATGTCTTACCTTGCCTAGGTTTAAGGTCGGTCGCGGGTTTAAAATTTTGCGCCCTCTGCGCAGAGTGTTGCGCATTAATTACTGTCGTTAAACTCAAATGCAGAGTAAAATGTTCAAATATACAGGTTATCATGTAAGGTTTTTATTTCAAAAAAATACTTTTTTTCTATATAATCCAATATAAAATGTCACAAATGATTTGGACATATGACCAAAATTTGAGTGCAATAAACAGATAAACTATCCGATAAATTTACTTTATATTTTGCACATAGTTTACTCATAAGTTGACCTTTCACTGGAAAAAAAATAAAGGAAATCGTATGTTTGAAATATTCTCCCCCGAGGCTCCTTAACTTTCAAGTTGAATGTTTCATGTTTACTTTCACAGAGTTAGCATTAAAGAATGTCTTATGGTTAACCTTGCTGAAGTTTGACCTTGACAGAATGTTTTGTGTTTACTTTCATAAAGTCATCAAATAAAAAACAATCATTTCTTATGGTTAACTTTCCTGAGGTTTTGAACTTCATCCAATGTTTTAAGTTTACTTTCACAAAGTTGACCTTGAGAGCATTTCTTGTTGTTTACCTAGCTATAGCTTGCATAGGTTTGACCTTCAAAGAATGGTTTAGGTTTAATTTCACAAAGTTGACATTAAAAACCATTTCTTATATGGTTAACTTTCCAAAGTTTTGATCTTGACATACAGACAGTATTTGGTTAGTTGATCTTTAAAATGTTATCTCTTGGCTTACCTTGCTGTGGTTTGACCTTGATAGGATGTTTTGGAAGCAGGTTCCTGGTTTCAGCCATATATTTTATAAGGCAGTTGATGTCTTTAAATTCCTCCTCATTTTCTCCTTCCAGACAGTACATGTTTTCTTTCCTATCAATCAGCCTCTTTCTGGTTTGTCCACCATAACAAAACAAGATGGCCAACTGATCAAAGACTTGCATGCTCTGCTTCAGTATATAATACTCATCCGACAGATATTTGGTCTTTAACTTTCGTACAGCTGTGCTGGTACTATAATGAAAATGTTAACTTGAAAATTAAATTGGTATCATTATTCTATTTATGTTCAATATGTCAAAAAAGCCCATTTGTGTTTCCAGACAGTTTTAATTATTTTAAGAGTCTGATCTTATAACCAGACCTCTATTTATTCTATGGGATATAGGACTGGTTTTTGTTAGATTGGTCTTTTTAAAAAAGACATCATTTGTATATTTACATTTTCTGTGATAACACTACGAATCGATTTTAAATTCGTAATGTCTAGTCCAATACATTTCATCAACGAATCCTAAAATAATATAATAAGGAATCATTCTTTGAATAATATGAGGTGATCAAATATGGTCGGGCGTGATCAAATCTTTCATAAAGCTTTCCAGGTTTTATTGGATTTGATCACCATATTTGATCACCTCATAATACTAAAGGAGTGATTCCTTATTCGGATCCTTAAATATACACCAAATAAGCAAAATCCTACTGTTAATAAAACTTTAATAATTTTACAGAAAATGTTCCGAATATCCAACTGTCATTCGAATAATGCAACCGCAATTACTTGAATAATGAAAAGTTTAACTTAATTTTGACATCCTTAATTCATATAGGCTACATCATTAACTGTACACCAGTATATATAATTAAAATTGAATGGAAAGAAAGGAAAACTGACTCGATTGGTCCATGGCATTTAAGTCGATTGATTTCCTGTAGTGATGGCAGCTCCATCTGCTGGGAGAGGTTCATGTAGTAGTCGGTGATGAGGCGATAATAACCATTGACCCCGGAGACAAACGACTCGGCCACTGTCTTACTCTCAAACCTCAACACCTGATCGAAAAAAAAAATAAAAATATATCATATAAATTTATAAAAAAATAAATATCAATATTAATAGTGAATTTATTTCACAGCTTCATACCATGTTTGTTGGCAGTATGTATCATTTTACATACAAAATAGTACAAACTATGAAAAGCTCTGATGTTGAAAATAATTGAAATTTAGCAGCCAAATGATTTTTTTTTCTCTCCTTAGATATCAGTATAATGTACATCATATAAACCCCCGACTTGTGATTTCAACACCTTAGTCCTAGTATTAGAGGAAATAAGTTTAGAGGAAAATAACGTCAGGTATATGTGCTTTAAACCTGTCACTCAGGTATAATCATACCAGAGTGACTTTGGTGCCCTTTAATAATAATAGTGAATTTATTAATTCGCAGCTTTTTAGAAATTAGAGTTTATTTGTTAGCAACATATCATTTTACATACAAAAACAAATAAAACTCCATGTAACTATGTAGTTTAACAATAACTGAAATTTAACACAGCATTGAATGATTTATTTTTGACGTCATGTCAATAACTACTGTCAGGCGAGCAGACAAATTGAATAACGTCCATTAACGCATTATGATAATGATAATACTGCAAGTCAACCACTTTGCATCAAATAGCGAGAATATAATACATGTATATCGCTATATATAACACCAGTTTTTTATCACAGTTTCATTTAGTTTACATCTGTCAAAAATATAAAAGCAAGATTTTAAAATCCACAAGATGTGCTTCTCGCGATTGTACGTGGATATTAATTACTCTAGGAATCTATAGTATTCGATTCTGTAGAAGAAAATTTCATTAACACCCAACCCTATCTCACTCTTTCCTAATTATCTCCCCTTAGAAGAGAAACTGGCCCTTCATTTGTACAAATTTGAAAGCCCCACCCCCAAGGATGCTTTGTACCAAGTTTGATAGAAATTGGCCAAGTGGTTCTGGAGAAGAAGATTTTTAAAACACCCAGCCCTATTTTCACTCTTTCCTAATAATCTCCCCTTTGAAGAGGAACTGGCCCTTCATTTGAACAAACTTAAAAGCCCTTCTCCCACATATAAAAGATACATGTATAATCACATCATGTTTTTTGTTCTTCACCTCAAAATTAATTGTTCTAATTACAGCTAGATCTTCAGTAAATAACATGAAAGTCATATGATTTTATCTAAACATTAATTATCAATTTTTCCCCCTCCATCTTAGATGTTTACAATGCTTACATAGATAATAAATGAAAAAAAAAAAAAAAATGAAATTCCAAAGTTTTCAGAGCATAAAATTTACATGAAACACTGTGCTACCTAGTATTACAAAATGCAGGTCTTCCATCAGCCAACTCACCCCCCCCCCCCCCACCCTCTCAGCGGAAACTTAAATTATAATCCCCCTTCCCCCCCCCCCCCCCCCAGGAAATTTTTTTATGGATCTGCGCATGAAATCAATTCTTGTTTCATAACACGAACTAGCTATATTTACCATGTATTAAGTAAGATGATACAACATACATGTAACTTCAATGCAAAATATATACCACTGTTTAATTACAGATACCCTTCTTCTCTGATTGGTCCATTTCTGCTTTTATGATGATCATCAAAATACCCTACATCATTCCATATAACTAAATCAGTTATGCAGTATACATCTGATATACCGGTAGTTTTTACAGCAGGTGTGGTGTATGCATATCCATCAGTGTTTTCTTATCTAGCTGAATAACTGAAATATCACTTTGTTCAGACTCAATGTGAATGATAAACCATACTCAGGCCTTATTATGTGCACCTTTAAATTTTGAAATCTCAAACAATAGGAAAATACAATATTCTAGATGAAAAGAATTGCAATAGATAAGATGTTTTTTATTGACCATCTGTGTATGAAATAGAATTTTAACAAACAAAAAATGGCACAATTTGGATAAAAACCATGATTTTTAAATATCTATTTCAGTTCATATGTCAGAGCAAAAATATTTTTTTTTAATTCCACTCCTTAATGATCTGGTTTTCAGTATTCAATATACAATGTGATGCTTTATGCTCAGAGCATAGAGTTTTAAAATATCGTCGAACAAATTAATCACACCACATATAGAAGCTAGCCTCCATGTTGTAACATATATTACAAAGTAAAGTCCATCTCTGCTAGCCAACTAGGGTCTGATTTGTTGATACTGTTGGCGTAGGACACTTAATTACATAAAGTAAACACTTCATCTGACTGGAAATTTTATAAGTGAGGACAGGACTTAAGAGTTGATAAAAGAAATAGACCAAGGCCAAACTTTTTGCATGAATTATGTAATAAGTACAAAACTTACTGCACTCAAATATATGCACATGTCCATTTTCAACTATTAAATGTGATCATAATTAGATAAATCATTCAGTGCATTTGCAGACATGATTCTAAATGTATAATAACCTTGAATGCATGCAGAACTAAGCTGCAAAAGGCACCTATCACTGGTAATCTTATTATTGGTTTTTAGAGATTCGTAATGGGGAAATGTTTACATCTTTTCTCCATTTGGAAATACTTGGGACACCTGCACAATTTTCTACCTTCATCATTCAGGGAACTTTCATGTCATTTGCAAATGCAAATCCCCATACATGTAGACTTTTTATCTTTAGCTGTGTATTGAAACCTGACAAGTTAGAGGGGGCATTTCAAAAAACGGAAATCTTGGGATTTTTTCATACTATTAAATGAACATTGTTTGAACCCTGAGGTATTTATGAATATCAAATAAGTTAAGAAAATGTGCTGCATAAATATCTTGGGACAGGGTATAGGACATGTACTAAAAATAATTGCAGAATTAAACTTTGCTTTGCATTTATAAATTAGTAATCATTTCTGAATCTAATTACTTGTAAAATATTGCACACAAAATTTCTCCAAAACTATTTTTAATTCTTAATTGTACAATATTAACTGAAGAAAAATCTGAATCAATGAAATGGTGAAAGCCAAACTGCAAGGTACATGTTAAAGCTATTTAATATATAAGAAGGATCAAAAAAGGGTTGTGGATGTATATTATAAACTGAGTACCGTAGTTAGATTAAAGAAGTCAGTCAGTGAACAATATACCCTTCAGAGACATTCAATTGTGATAATTGACCAAGTTGTGCTATTTTTTTTTTTATCAGAAGACATTTCTTTGCCTGATGTTGTCTGTTTAAATATATCTCTGCCTGCAACCTTTTCCTACTGAAAGTTTTAATTTAATGGCTGCAATATCAGGAAACATTAATCGCATAAGGCTTTAAACTCAAGACTATTAAACATTTTTATTGCTCATACTTGGGTTTTAAATTTTTTTTTATTAAACATTTGGTTTATCATTGTATCATATAAATCAACGTTCTCAGATAGAAACGAGAAGAAAATACAGTACATATAAGAATATACATTTTCTGCGTATTAAAGCTGGGAGGATAGTGTAACACTGTTTTCTGTACCGATAATGATCATTATGTCCTGATACAATATGTATCACAATATTTTCTTTACATTGAAAATGTTAATTTCAATAAAAAAAACAAGAGGCCCAGGGGCCACATCGCTCACCTGAGCAACTGATCAAATCAGCATTACAGTATCAAAATCAAAATATCTTCACAATTATGTACAGTAAATCTTGCACAGATCTGCCAATTTTTATCCACATATTTTTATGCTAAATACCATGCCCCTTTTTTTGTTTTAATATTGGTGGGGAGATTTTTCTCTATTCCTATATCAAAAGATTTTTTTTATTCCTAAATAAAAATCCCCCCTTTGTGGCCCCACTTTTTGTTAGGGAATCATGGTTTGATCAAGCTTTAATCTGCACAAACTGTGCTTTCCCACAAGTTTCAGCTTTATAGGCTGACTGCTTTCCCAGAAGATATTAAAGATTTTTCTCTATATCTTCCAACATAAATTTTTTAGCCCCCCTCTCTCCCCCCCCCCCCCCCCCCCCCCCCCCCCACTGTGGCCCCACCATACCCCAGGGAACATGATTTGCACAAACCTGAATCTACACTACCTGAGGATGCTTCAACCCAAGTTTAAGCTTTTCTGACCAAATGGTTTTTGAGAAGAAGAATTAAAAAGTTTTTTCTCTAAATATTCTTATGTAAAACTTGATCCTCCATTGTGGTCCCACCCTACCCCTGGGGATCATGATTTGAACAAACTTGAATCTACACTACCTGAGGATGCTTCCACAAAACTTTGAACTGGCCTTAAAGTTTTTGAGAAGAAGATTTTTAAAGATTTTCTAAATATATACCTAAGTAAAAATTTATCCCCCAATTGTGGCCCCACCCTATCCCCAGGGACCATGATTTGAAAAAAAATTTAATCTACACCACCTGAGGATGCTTCCACACAAGTTCCAGCTTTTCTGCCCTAATAGTTTTTGAGAAGAAGATTTTTAAAGATTTTCTCTATATATTCTTATGTAAAACTTGATCCCCCATTGTTGCCACACCCTACCACCGGGGATAATGATTTGAACAAACTTGAATCCACACTAACTGAGGATGCTTCGATCCACACAAGTTCCAGCTTTTTAGGCCAAATTGTTCTTGAGAAGAAAATTTTTGAAAAATACCAACAAATTTTTAATAATTCTAAATTATCTCCCCTTTAAAGAGGGCTTGGCCCTTCATTTGAACAAATTTGAATCCCCTTTACCCAGTGATGCTTTGTGCCGAGTTAAGTTGAAATCGGCCTCGTGGTTCTTGGTAAGAAGATGAAAATGTAAAAAGTTAACGACAAGGACAACAACGACAGACAACAGACAAATTTTTCATCAGAAAAGCTCACTTCAGCTTTTCGCTCAGGTGAGCTAAATATAATTTTTTACACAAACTATTTCAACTTAAAGCTTTGAAAGACACAACTGTGCACCACTGCAATTGACAGGTGACCAATTAAAATGCACTGTAATTTTGGGATTTAAATTTATGAAATTGTACATCCTCATTAAATAATATTTCATCGGTGAATGTAAAAAAATATTCAATATGAAAGCTACAACTCTGCAGCTATTTGTAAATTGTTGTGATGCTTACATAAAGAATTAATTTCAACATTAATTAAAGTGACACCTAAAATTGTTGAGAGGAAATGTCATAGCATTTACATGTAATGTTGTAATTTTTTATAGGAAAAAAAAGTGTTCCAAGTATGATAAATGTATCTCCCCCCTAAAAAAAAAAACATCTGTACCTGTACTATCTTAATTAATTCTGGCATTTGGAGAGGTTGGAAATATTCAAGTATTTACTTCAAAAGACCTTGGTCTTCTGAGCCTAGCTGACAGTTCATCATCACAGAATACAAATACCCACTGATTCTCAGTGTTTGAAGTCAATTATAACTGTGGTCAAAATTTCAATAATCATTAAGCAGTTTGACAGCAAAATTATGTACCTTTGTGATTTCAAAAGAAAGAGAATTTCCCAATTAAGAAACAACTGAGTTCAGTGGCTTTATAAAGGAAGTGTCGCACCCTGAATGGTTGTTTCTCTGAAATTCACCTAAAGTTCAATCATACAGTCTGCATGAACATAATGTTCAATATCATACAGAAATCTTTCTTATGATCTTCAAATCTCTCTTGAGATATAATAATAATGTTATTGCCAATAGGTCATTATAGGGACAAGAGGCCCATGGGCCAAACCACTCACCAGAGCAAAAATGCCTACCTGTGACAAACAGGTAGGTATATGACTTCATCAGGTGCTGAACATGACCAAAGGCAACCATCAGTACAAAGATTCAAGGGGCAATGATCTAGCTTTTCACTTGTTCACAGAAACTAATAACTTGATGTCTTACATAATTATACACTAACAAATTAAATATCATGAGAGACAGATATTATATTTAGAACCATTTATTTCATGATTTAAAATCACCATCAACACTTATGGTATATACATGTATACACTTAAATTTTCCAGTTGCACAAATTTTTTACCCCAAATAACTGGTTTAGAAGGGCAAGTCTCACATGACTGCACAAGACTTGGGAAATAGATGTAATTGTTTACTGCTTTAATCAACTTGTGTGAAATGGGAACCTAAAAACTAACATTTAAGTATATATATAGTCACCAAGTAAACAACTAAATTGGACTTTTCCCAAAAAAAGTGATCCCTGCAAAGAAAATAACATGACGTCTGTAGAGCTTGATGATGGAATGATGAGCTTACCTCAGGGCAACCGTTTGATCTGTCCAGATGAACAAGACAAGACAATTTCTTCGGATCTGCATGATTAGGTGTTATATGTATGGAGCGGAAATCATCAATTGAAGAAAAGAACTCCTGGGTAGAAAGAAAAACAAGTGAAACAAACCAAATTACAAATCAATTCAACCACCATATTGTTTATTACTGGAAAAATTGTAGTTTGTAATAAATACATGTGTTTTGGTGAACTGCTATTTCCACAGGTCTTCGTACAGGTAATACTGTGGAATCATTTTTATTCATGGGGGTCAATGTTCGTGGGTAGCCAAAATTTTCCTAGTTCGTGGGGACGTAATTTCATTGGTAGTGTAATCGGGATAAATTTAATAAATATTAAACAAATGATGTGTATAGGTTCGTGGGGATGTAAATTCGTTGGCAAGGGTTACCCAAGAAAGCCACAAACATTGGTCCCCCAAAAACAATGATGATTCCACAGTAACATTTTAAGCAGACAATAAACATCAGTTTTTCATACATTGTGAATAAACAGGCCTTTGTACTGGGTGTTGCCGTTTTCCTCGTGCTGCTGTACGTCCAGGGTGATGTGAACCGGTCGCAGACTTCCCGAAACCTGCTTGGCCTCATACCGCTCTACTCCGTAACTCTGCACCTCATTCAGAACATCCTGTTATTTCATATATATGTACATGTATACATAATTACATTATGGACTGTATATAAAAACATGTACAAATATCAAGAGCCACAGATCTGAAAATGAGTTTTTTTCTAGTGTGTTGCAATATACACTGAAACAAAGTAAGATTAGACCAAAACCTTTTGAAATTAAGTCTTTCCTTGAACAGATGTGATTAACTTGTTTATTTACACTTGCAACTTCTCAGGCCTTAAATTCCAGCAGAGCTCAAAAAAAGACCCTCAAAATTAATGTATTGCATGTAAAATCACAGGATGGAATGGGTTTTTTTTTTTTTTTTTTTTTACAAAAATAAGCCCCTTATCATTAATTTAAATACTGTAAAAGCACATATATTCGTTGAGTTAAAATTTCATTGTTTATAAACCAAATACAATTTCGTTGGCATTTAATTTCGTCATATTGTAATCCCTAAAATGTATCGCGTATAAACTCAGTATATATTAATACTTGGGTTAAAAATTTGTCATGGATTTAATTTCGTTGATTTATCATGTTTATACTGCCAACAAAAACAAACGAAATTAAATCCTCAATGAATATTTCTGCTTCTTCGATATCAGCTAGACAGCTTTGAATGTTTCTTCTCTGGAATATTTTAGGGTATGCCACTGAATTTCATAAAGTTAAGTTCAAATCTCAACAGATAATACATTACCCACTATAGATATCAAGCTTCATGGAAAGGGGGATTGTTATGGATGCCTAATATATGTAATATATTCAATGATAATAGACAATATTTTTCAGCTTTTTGGAAAGCACAAGAAGTTGCGATTGGTTTGTTCATTGTGTTCTACTGTTAACTCGTACGGTACATAAAATTAGAGTTATAGCTACTTGATAACATCAGATATCTTGAGAAATAATTCTAACATACCTTTGAATATGAGTAAGGTTTGACCAATTGCAATGCTTGAGAAGTTGCAAGAGAGGATAAATATCTTAAGGCAGTCCATAAATTGAGAATTTCTAGAAGATTTTACTAATATATACTTTAACAGCCATACAATATCTGACCTTGATATATCCCATCAATAGTTCTTCCACTTTAGTATTGCTGTGCTGAGCCAAGAACTCTTCTGTTTTTGTTTTCATATTCTTCCTCAATCGGTAGCCCCTAAAGAGCCTCACAACAAGATGCGATGGCAGAAACGCATCAAGTTTCTGTTTGTTAAGGATGTCCTGACAGTCTTTCTCCTCCATTTTACTTGCAATGACAATGCTGAGAACAGCATATCCTCTGGCTTTAGCCTCATTCTTTATGTCCTGTTCATAGATATCACTCAGTCGGCTTTTCACAAAATCATCTTTACACTGAAGGTACAGATATTTCAAGATGTCGGCCCCAAGGGCAGGTAAGTTGTGCAGGAATTTTCTCCCAGGAATATAACGAATTCTCAGAAAGAAAATGTTTTTCCCACCAGGTGTGGGCGAGTTCATTTGCCTCTTCAACTCCTCAATGGTGATACAAGGGTTCACCCACAACATTTTGGGTATCTGTTTCTTGTCAATTGAAGCCAACCCAAAGAGCTGAACAGCTGCAGGTCCCATCTTTGGGAAATAGCGTTTTAACAGCTGAATACACAAGTCCTCTACGACTTTTGGGTTGTCTTTCGAGTCTACGTTATACACTGTGCCATCATGCAACTCTATATGTAGGCATACCCCAGAAGTGGATTGGACAGACACGGATGACAAGATACCGGTATTCTGGACCGGCTGACTGTCGAGATCTGCACTAGTAATAGGAGGGGCTAGTCTCTCCTCCCTGGGGGAGGAAGAGGAGGAGGAGGTTGAGGGGCCATTAACTGTAGTGGAGGTCAAATTGGTTACCTGTGTGTGGGTGGAAGACACAGAATCCGGGCCAGTCTCGGCCGAACCTCCCGGTACAAGTTCAATGTGGGAGTTTGCAGAGTTCGTATTCGCACTGGCATCACTGTTGATCAACTGAGTTTTTGACATATTTGACATCGTTGCACTCTGTTTTGAACTGCAAAGTTTCGGATCACTTACATTTCCACAGTAAAGGGTTGTAATCTTCCATCTTAAATATGACGAAAAAAATATTTCCTTTTACAGTCATTATATGGTATATAAGGAAGGAATAGATTGACAAGAAAATGTGATGCTTTATTTAGCTACAGCTCTGAATATTGGAGAGTGGCCAATTATTAAATATTAGAATATCAAACAAATAAAAAATGCATATCATGATACAATACAATACATTAATTTGTTATTTCCATATGCAGTAGATTAGAAGTTTAGCTTGAGAATCTTAAAAAATTACTCTCTGATAAAGTCATATGAAATAGAAAATCCAAATTAATGCATAACGTCAATATTAAGGTCAGACCTAAAGCAATAAATCAATGTCTATACTCTGTCCCGAGTTTTTGCTTCTACCACCTTTCGCTTGATATTTCAATAATCATAAATACCTTTGTGCTCAAAGTACATTCATCCACTAAAATTAAATATGAAAAATGTCCAGATTATCTGTTTTGAAACGCCCCCTCTACCGTTTCAGGTTTCAATTAACAACCCAAAATAGAGAGTCTATGGGGATTTTGCATTGCGTCATCCATGAAATAGCCCGGATGATAACACTGAAAAATTGTTCAAGGTATTCCAAGTAATTCCAAATGGAGAAAAGATGTAAACATTTCCCATTATAAATCTCCGTACGAAATTTGTTTTCATTCCTGAGAATTTTTATTTTGTCAATGAAGATATCTTGGATATTTTCCCTTTTATCGATTTCAACTGTATTTCTTTCACAGGTATGTGTATTTTTATTAAAAATCATCAAAAAGTGATGAAGCAATAACTTGGGACAGACTATCATTAAGTAAACAGTATAAAATAAAAAAATCAATAATTAAATGTCAGTCAGTTCAAACTATGTCAAAGACACAGTATATATGTTTTACAATATTTGACGTCTATTTGTTATCACAGATATTTTACTTCGACATCAATATCTTTTAGTATTCAGTCAGTTTTATGAATGTTAACTGTAGAAATCAATGCAAATTGCATTTCTGTTTTTTAACATGCTTGAAAATCATGCAGCCAAAATTAGTTTTTCCAACTCACATTATGCATGTACATTACAGCTGGTCAATCTACATATGCAAATGCACTGATGATTACTACTGGCGCAAAGAAACTGATGGTCCAAGATCAAAGTAAACACATGTGTACATCTTTTTTAGTCTGATTGCTGAAAAATAATAACCAATATATTGCATAATCTGAAAATCAATGGACTTTGTGCAGCTCTGACAGGAAGATGTACAGCTTAATTAGATACGGTTCCAAAAAAAGCTAAAATACTGTGACACTGTGACAGTGGATTTTGGTTTATTGCCAGTGTCTATTATCAGAGTTAGGTTTGCAATATTAATGGGCTGACACAATAGGGATTTTGAGCTGCTTTGCCCTTTATGTAGAGATCTGCATTTTAATAAGATTAGTTTTAACAGTGTTTAAAGATTTGAATGATTGCAGGAGGTTGGAATAGCAATACATGAAATCAATCCACTGCTGCAATCATATACCCTGCAGAGTGGTCTGTGATGGAACGAGGCTGGTGATCTTTACTGACATACAATAACAAGAGGCTCATGGGCCACATCACTCACCTAAGTAACACTAGACATAATAAAATCAGCTTTATGAAGTCGTATCCAACATATCGGGACAATGAATGAGTGAAAATAGATCCTGTATTAAAAGATTTTCAAAATTTTCTCCAGATATTCTTATGTTGAGCCCCTTTTGTAACTGGATGATTTCATAGTTATATCACATATTGAGCATTGCCATTCTCAAAAAGATCTTAAACAACTGTTCATATAAATAATAAACCTACATCAAACCTTGAACCCCTTGTGTGGCCCAAAAAATATCCAGGGCCACAGTCCAAACAACTGAGAATCAACAAATGTCAACATGTTTGCATATTAGTAATACTATATACTGTACATTTTTGAGAATGATCAAATTTATTTTCTATCTAAAACTTCGACCTCCCCCACCCCAAATTATAGTCTCATCCTTTTTTATTTGATTTTTAAAGATTTTTTTCTATATATATTACACTATCTGAAGATGCTTCCAATCAAGTAACAGCTTTTCTCCTTAAGAAGATATTTTTCTTTACATTCCTATGTAAAAATTCGCCCCATGATGGCCCCACCCTACCCCCAGGGATCATGGTTTGAACAAACTAAATCCATACTACCTGAGGGTGCTTTCACACAAGTTACAGCTTTTCTGGCCAATTGGTTTTTGAACAGAAGATTTTTAAAGTTTTTTCTCTATATATTCCTATGTAAAAATTCAACCCCTGTGGTGGACCCACCATACCCCTGGGGATCATGATTTGAACAAACTTGAATCTACACTGCCTGAGAAAGCTACCACACAAGTTAAAGCTTTTCTGGCCAATTGGTTTTTGAGAAGAAGATTTTTAAAGATTTTTCTCTATATATTAATTCCTATGTAAAAATTTGACCCCCAATTGTGGCCCCACCATACCCCCGGGGATCATGTTTCGAAGAAACTTGAATCTACACTGCTTGAGGATGCTCCCACACAAGTTACAGCTTTTCTGGCCAATTGGTTTTTGAGAAGAAGATTTTTAAAGATTTTTCTCTATATATTCCTATGTAAAAATTCAACCCCGCGGTGGCCCCATCATACCCCCAGGGATCATGATTTGAACAAACTTGAATCTACACTACCTAAGGATGCTTCCATACAAATAACAGCTTTTCTGGCCACTTGGTTTTTGAGAAGAAGATTTTTTAAAGATACCAACAAATTTTTAATAAATCATAATTATCTCCCTTTGATAAAGGGCGTGGCCCTTCATTTTAACAAACTTGAATCCCCTTTACCTAAGGATGCTTTGTGCCAAGTTTGGTTGAAATCGGCCCATATTTTTATTCACGTTGATGCATCTATTTGGTAAACAACGCTTTAATTTATTATCATGTACCCATGTGTATTTACAATTCAATTTATGCTGCGCTTGCCCCAACGGTCGCACCGTAAACATATTAGATATTTATTCATAATTACTAATTAAGCACCCTATTTTCTTTCATACAAGTATAGATAACAGAGACGTGTATTTATATTTAGATTTAACGGTGACACCACTATGCATTCCCATATGTCCATTTGTCTGTGATTGTCCATGTAATGCAATAATATTCGATATTGTTAATTTGTAATCTAAGCATTGTAAACATTTTTTTTTGTTCAGAAATAACCTGGTTTGCGGCCGTTCCTTTGACGCCTGTGATTGATTGTGCTTTGTTTCCTATCAACTACTTACTATAGTGAAGATGTCATGTACCCAGCGAACGGAAGGAAACGATCCAAGAATCACAATTTATCACGTGTTTAAAAGACACATCTCCCTGCTTTCAGTATCAATTCAACAACCTTGAACCATTGTTTCTGTCAAACTTAAGAAATCATCACAATCGTTACTTTCTTTTCATTCTTAACTGGAAAATAGATATCATTTCCAAGAACCTACCTTAGCAAACTGAAAGTGCAATGTGTTCGCTATTTTTCGTATGCCGATCACGATGCATTTAATCTAAATGCATATGACTGCTCTACCCACAGGCGCTTGTTTCTTGTAATAAAAGTTCACCATATAGTATAATAATAATAATAATAATAATAATAATAATAATAATAATGATAATAATAATAGTTATTATTATACTACTATGAATAATATGATAAATAAATAGTTATAGTTATTATTATATAGGTGAACTTTAGTTTTATTACAGAATTACCTAAGCACCTGTGGCTCTACTGTCAATACCGATTGTCAACACGGCAAACATATTTCTTAACTTTAAATATAGAAAATTGAATTATGATGGAGTTCGCCCCACACTTTGTTTAAACAAGAGGTCCATGGGCCTTAACAGTCACCTGAGTGACTGCAAAGTGGCTTTTGAAATGTATATTCATGTGTATTATAATTACAGGGCGAATGAAATCATAGTGACATAATTGAACAAATCTTAAGTACAAAAAAAAAAACAATCGGTCGAAATTACACAACCCTACCTTATATAATCATTAGATCCCTTCCCTAACACCAGAACCCTAATCCAGGGGCGACGAAATTCATAATTTTGGAAGAGGCACTCTTCTTCATCATAACAATGTACTTAATTCATCGGATTAATACACAAGAGCAGAGAAGAAAATTTTCAAAGAATTAATGCATTTCTACAATACAGTCATTGAAGCCCCACCCTAACACAAGAACCCCTGACCCTGTGGCCATGAATTTCACAATATTGTTAGAGGGCTCAATGCTGCCAACAGTTTGACTGCTTGATGCCCAGGAGTAAAGAAGAAGATTTTCAAAGAATTTATGCATTTCCACTATATAATCATTAGAGCCCCGCCCTAACACCAGAATCCCTGACCCAGGGGGCACGAACTTCACAATTTGGAAGAGGCATTCTTCCTCATCATAACTATGTACTTAGTTTATTGGCTTAATACCCAGGAGCAGAGCATCTTCACAACGTCAAGACTTTGTGATTACGGAACTCCACACATGTTTGTGTGGAGTTCCGTAATCACAAATACTTGACGTTGTGAAGATGGGAGCAGAGGAGAATATTTTCAAAGAATTTATGCATTTCTACTATATAATCATTGGAGCCCCGCCCTTACACAAGAACCCCTGACCCTTGGGCCCTGAATTTCACAATTTTGTGGTAGAGGGTTCAATGCTTATTACAATCATGCCAACAGTTTGACTGTTTGATGCTCAGGAGTAAAAAAAAAAAAAGAAAGATTTTTAAAGATTGCATTAATTTTGATGATTTTAGCCCCACCCTTCAGACCACACGGGGCAGGGGCCATGAATTTTACTTTTTTTTACTACTGTTCACCCATAGATGCTGTATGCCAAAATTGGTTAAAATTGGTTCAGTGGTTCCATAGAAGAAGCTTAAAATGTTAAAATGTTAAACGCATGATGGACAACGCACAACGCACGGCGACGGACGAAAACAGATAGCAATAGGTCATAAATCGATTCATGAGGATTTCAAAAATCTCATTTCTTACCATGCGTAATATGAAGGAAATACTGTTCAGTCATCCACATATATAAGAATACGCAAATATTAGCATGATAGGTCTAAATATATAACGTTATTGAAGAGATTGTATCTCTCGATCATAAATAAATTCCCCCAAGTCAAAGCTAGGAGAAATGGTGCGAATCGACTTCCTCATTATCTGACACGTTTGCATGAACTACCTTGTGAATTTAGGTGTTATGCATGCAAAATTTCAATTGATATAAAACAAGTCAAACAAAAGCAGACGGTACACAGGCAGCTTGTCGACGTCATATTACAACTGAGCGATTTTATTTTTAGCTTACTTTTCACATCAAACAACAATGGGGTGGTCAACACAGTTGGGGTTTTTTTTCTGTTGATGGTTCATGATGGTATGAAGATTGTGGGCATTGTTAAACCGTTGGCGCGGGAAATATATTTTTTCTACAATACTACAATGTACAAGTAGCTACCTTCATAGCCGTATGAAGCACCAAAGAAAGAATTTGACTGTATTGTATGTATACACTTCGAGGATTGATCTAAAAGTAATATCACAGATGCGATAAAATATCACAAAACGTCGGCATAAAGAGGTTCAAAATACAAGTTATAATAACTTTAAGAGAAACATATAGATGTATTATGAAACGCGCGAGGAAAGGATTGCCTGCGACATTATTTGCGGACTCTCAATAATTCGGCGTCTTACAAAGATTTGGTATTGATTGATACTTTTGCCACTATTAATATTTCACAATATTTTTAATCGAATTTACGGAATAAGGAATCATTTTTTTTGAAGGCTTTGAGGTTATGATTTTGGTCGGGGCGTGATCAAATCCAATAAAGCCCAAAGGGATTTATGATAGATTTGATCTTGCCCCGACTGAAATTATCACCTCATGATATTCATAGAATGATTCCTTATTATTTACAGTTCTATAATTTTCAGCAATTGTACGATTAAATATTAGAATATTAAGTATACAAACTCAGCTTGCGCCCCCATGATTCGTCATTTGAATGTATTGGACTGTACATTACAAATTCAATTTGTAGACTGTACATTACAAATTCAATTTGTAGTGTTATCACAGACAAAGAAACTGAAAAATGTAAATATATATAAATATGATTCAATTCTCTTTGAAATCTGTACAATAGAAAATATTTTATAACTTGGCGATCGTGCAGTTAAATTAATCGAAGAATCTTCAAAATGTCGTTTATTGCCTTAATAATATCGATGACGGCATAAGTAATTGGCTTAATTAAACTTAAACTGTTTAGTACCTTATTTATAAGCGAGGCTCACACAAGTACATTTATTATGACATAGAAACTTGGATCGAGCTTAAAGGCATCTCGTTCACTATTTGGAATATTTTTTCTCGGAAATTATAATTATATAAATACCTATTATACAAGGAGAGGATATACATGTACATAGGCAATGCCTGTTGTCCAATCCTATTGAATTTATTCAATAAAATATGTTTAAATTAAATTAAATCTCGTTCACTATATCTCTCTCTCAATTTTATATCGTTAGATTTATCATTTTTCTGATGATTTCTATCAACATTCGGTACAGTACATGGACGCATCGACAACACATCGACCTGGCGCTAAGTAAAGTACATGTATAATATAATCTCACACTTGACGCTGAATCGATCAGTTTCTCTCACCTCCAAATCGATATTAGTGAACACCAATGTCAATACAATTACCGATGTACCGAATCGGGAAATTACACAACTGTTGTAATATTAAGCGTGATGCTTGATTATATTGGAGCGATCAATCACATACAAAACAGATTAATATAAGTCACGATCCAGCAGGTAAAATGACGTCATATCGACGTTTGATTATCATCAAACAAAGACCATGCTTTTATCCACAAACTATTCCGAATTTTGGGACACAATGTCTGAGGGTCGCCCTCTCGACCATGACGTCGACCAATATCAAGTTTGTTGTTGACCACAAAAAAAATACGATGCCATTATTTTGTAACAATGATGAGGTAGATAGAATGATTGTTTGGATGCATCGACACAAGAGAGAAAATACACATCCCCCCACCCCCAGTTTATTTTTTAAACCGACCCTTTTCTTTTATCCACATATACAAAAACTTTTTCTCAACAAACTGAGCCCTCAATTCTCAAAAGAGCCCACCCCCCACCTCGGATTCAAACCTTTCCTTTTTTTTGTCAAGATAGTTGGGGGGGGGGGGGGGTAGGTCTGGCCCCGAGCTGCAAAAGCGATGTCACGTGCCTGGTAAAATATAATGACCTTACACTTGATGCTCGGTAAATATGTTTTTCTCACATCGAATTCGATACTAGAAAACGCCACTCTTATGTCAATACAATTATCATTCTATCTTCATCGTCAGTGTTATGTGAACAATATTGATAGAATGGCATCGTATTTCGTGGACGACTACGTACAACCTTCGTCGAGTATATATATTAAGTTAGAGACACAGAAAGTTGTCTTAATTTTCAGTTTGTCTCAGTTTTCAGTTTGGAATGTTTAATGAATAAAACACTCTTTTTTCACTTCAGTTTTAATGTTTTATTTTTACTAGTGTTAGCAAATTTTGTTTTTAAGTTAAAATGAAAAAAATACAACAGTTTTTAAAATTTCGGATGTACATGGTTTCCAAGAATATCTAATGCCATTTTAAAATTGCATAAATGTAAATACTTGGCCAAATTAAATTTGTAAATTTTAACTCAGATAAAAAGTAAAATTCTTGAATTTTTACCTACAAAAAAAAAAGTTTTGGGAAAAAAACTTTTCTTTTAATAATGTTGTCACGAAATTGCATCACATTTCTTTGGTTGTATTGAATTTTATTCAAGATGAATCTGAGAAAAGAATAGATATGTTCAGCCTTAAAACTGTATTATCAAACACAGACTCCAGTTATAGTTGTAAGAATTATACACATGCATTGCAAACGACATGAAAAGTACCCGGATGATAACGTTGAAAAACTGCACGAGGTGTCCCGAGTACCATCGAATGGAGGGAAGATGTAAACATTTCCCATTATAAATCTCCGTAAGAAATTTGTTTTCATTCATGTTGGTAGCCAGACAAAAATAAATAATTTTTACCAGACACTAACCGGTTTCCGTACAACGTACGTTAACCCGACTCAAGTTTAACGTTTTTAAGAAGCAAGTGGTAGACAAAGTAAAAAAAAAAAAAACATGGAATAAACAGTCGTGTAAAATAAAATGCACCCGACGTCCTACCCAAGAGTAGCAATGAAGTGGCCACCAACAGGAAAGAGAAAGAGAGGAAGATCAAAAGATACATGGAGAAGATCAGTTGAAACAGAGATGAAGGAGAACAACTGGACAAGGGGACAGGATCAGAGATGGACAGAAGACAAACCAGCATGGAGATCTTGGGTAACGGCCTTATGTGCTAATCAGCAAGAGGACTAAGTAAGTAAAGTAAAATGTGAATATATATAGTCCACTGGATATTTCCTCTAGATTATTTAAATTAATATTTTTTCCTATCAGGACTAAAAATTAATATTAAAATTAAATACTACTTACATGTGATTATAGTTACGAATTTCAGTGCAGATATATGTTACATTGTATAAATTTTTATCAACATTAAACATTTTATTTTTGGACTTTATTTCATCGTAGATCTACATGTATAGATTCAATAGTTGCATGACCAGCAATCAGTTTTCTTAAGAAGCATTAGAGAAATACTACTCTGTCCCAAGTTATTTTTGCCGCACATTTTCTCAAATTATTCAATATTTATAAATACCTCTGGATTCAAACGATGTTCATCAAATAGTATGAAAAAATCCCAAGATTTACCTTTTGAAACGCCCCCTCTAACTTGTTAGGTTTCAATACACAACCCAGAATAGAAAGTCTACAGGGATGTTGCATTGTAAATAAAATCAAGTACCCCGGATGATAACGTTAAAAAATTGTGCGAGGTGTCCCGAGTACCTCCGAATGGAGAAAAGATGTAAACATTTCCCATTTTGAATCTCCGTAGGGTTTTAGTTTTTTGTTCATGTGAAATTCTCCAGGGATAAACAGACGATGTATCAATGAAGAAATATTGGATTTTTTCCCTTTTTTTTACCGATTTGAATTGACGTACTTCATTGACAGGTATGTTTATTTTAATTAAAAAACATCAAAAAATGACGGAAGCAATAACTTGGGGCAGACTATAAATAGATCTAAATAGAATTGTACTGCAACACATGTACGCAAAAACAGCTGTCAATCATTCGTTATATATATATATATATATATATATATATATATATATATATATATATATATATATATATATATATATATATATGAAAGGAATAAGGAATCATTCTTTGAGTATTATGAGGTGATAGTGATCAAATCCAAGATTTGATAGATTTGATCACGCCCCAACCGAAATTATCACCTCATAATGTTCAAAGCATGATTCCTAAATACTTATATTTATATAATTTTCAGCAATTGTATGATTAAATATATGAATATAATTTATGTGAACACCAACAATGCGTCATTTGAATTTATTGGACTGTATCATACAAAATCGATTGGTAGTGTTATCACAAACAACGACACTGAAAAATGTAAATATATATAAATAAACAAACCAATTAAACAAGGATATCAAGTTGTTCGTTTTATTTTATTACGGGAGACATGTGGTGTAATATGTCATTGATATAATTTAAGAATGATAACACTGTGACCGATAGATTGCCATTATTGTACCCGCTTATATATCAAATGAGTAACCATTGCCTAGGTATTATATCACCATTTTTGTTTTTAGTGTGTCTCACCTGAGAACTAAATGAGATGTTAACTCTTTAAAATTATCATTCCTTGGGAAAATAATAATTCCTATATAAGGAAGAAATACTTTTCTTAGAGGATATTTTGAAAACCCTGTCAGATTTTCTAATTATCATTCCTATTGGAAAGAAGGAGTTTTCCTATAGGAAGTTATACTTTCCACCTTATCTTAAAATCCAAAGGGAGTTTGATAAAAATCGTATCGTAATTTAATTCCTATATTGATATTTCTTTTATTATCTTTTTCTTTATAATGTACGAAACTATGTATATCCGACACTGTGTTTGATAGCTGATATTTTCATTCAGAATCAAAAGAAGGCAAAGAACATGCTGTGGAATCCAAGGATTTCTGTGGGTGTACACGTGTATTTGATTGTTAGGGATTTTTTTCTCAACGGGAAATGTAATGAGAAACGGATGTATGTGTTTCATCTGACGCATGTACAAAGCATCAAATTAAAAAAAACTAGATATATATGTGTGACTGTACTGGACTTAAACACAATCGTGTTTCCAAGAGATGCGTACTTAACTGTTAGTATAGTAATTTTACAGGATTTTAATGAAAGTATCAAATAGAGAAACAATATTCAATATCATTAAGGCGAGGTACTTTAAAAATGAATAAAAAGTGCATTAAAAAAAACCCTAAATGTCAAATCAAACTTTATCATCTATTATACTAGTAGTAGATGCTTGTAAACAATTGGATATTTTGGATTTTTTTTTTTGGGGGGGGGGGGATTTACTAGTATACTGATTAGAGAATCAACTTCATGGAGTCTAAATCAGGGGCGGGAGATCCCTTTCGCAAGCACCGGTTATATCAATTTTGTATTTGATACTTTATCCAAACTTACAAATATTTTGTACTTGTAGGTCTGTTCATGATTTGATTGTCTCACTGTCATATCACTCCACAAACCTAAATAGTGTTATATATTACCTAATCAAATGGATTTTGTTGTTTTATTACAGATTAAATATTTTCGTCTATTTTGTATGTGTATTAAGGTTTGAAAGTGATCTATTGAACTGCCAGTCAATAGACTACGATCTATTAGACCGCCGGTCAATAGACTGCGATCTATTGGACCGGCAACGTATTTTGGAAAAAAGTTTAATTGCTACAAGATTAAAAGATCACTGTATTATGTTTGTTTTAATATCATTTAGGATATCTTGGTGTTGATTACAATGACCTGAATGCATAATAGTATGAAAACTTCTGTAATTTAGAATTGTGAACACAAAATTTTAAAAAAGAAATTAGGTAATAAAACAATTATTTAATGCCTGAGCAGTCAATAGACCAGAATTTTTCCCCTTGGTGCAGGGAACAGCTCAGTGTGTAAATATTCTGGTCTATTGACTGCTCAAGCATTAAATAATTGTATAATATTACACGTATGTAGAATCAGATCAAAGCTAGTTCGTCTCTATATAGGAGAAACGATCAATGGAAATATTGAGCTATTAGAAGAATAGAAATAAAGGTCTTGTTATCGTGAATGCTGCAGGATAACCTCCTCGGTCTTGAAATGTTGTTTGAAATATAAAAGCCTCGAAGAACTAACTGATGATTCTCGAACAATTTTGAGCAAATTAGATATCAATTGAAATGAAGTCCATTGGCATAGCTACACCGAAGCACTGTAAGCATGTACTTACAATTTTTTTTTTTTGAATCTCAATTTTTAAAATATTGTTATATTTTTATTGTAAATCTCGACAACATTTTTCGTTTTTGCCGGAACTTTTCCTGAAGCATCCCAAACTTGTTTTTATCAAAATATTAACGGAGTCTAACTTCGAGATTTAGATCTACTGATAGTGTGAATTAACAAATTTGCATTTTATTACAATCGACTCAGCGCTTCCATCCGTATCAGTATACGAATAGATGTTGCTTTTTTAGAGCACAGTTTGGGTAAAGGGGAATGTATATTTCTACTACATAAGAGACAATAAATACGTTTGCATCATATGATAACCGTAAATTACAATTTTATATATTTACTTATAAGACAAAAAACATGTAAAAATTGCTTGAGAAATAGTGCAACTTGTTATTAAAAATCTCTAGTCAAAGGTCCCACATTCACAGTATTGTCAGTCATACGCGCGGTTGCCTCATATATATATACAGGTATATAAAAACTCTGTTTTTAGGTTTTTTTTCAGATGTATTTTCTTGATTTTTGGGCATCTGTTGGAGTGTGTTTTTTCAATAACTTTTATCCAATGTTCCAAGATACTAGTATTTGATTTTCTGTATAAACAAAAATAAATAAAGAATTTTAAAAAAGAATTGAAAAAAAAAATCAACGCTGACTGTTATCCTATATCTACTAGAGCTTGCTCTGTAAGTACAATTACAATACAATGGCTGAGTTATTATAACTAATACTAGATTTAAACTACTGTAGCCGTATAGAAAAATGTGCTTAGCTTATGGGGGGGGGGGTGCCCCTCCCCGTCCAGACCCCCTGCTTACAAATAGTTTGTCCCTAACTAGGCACAAGAGAATTAGCGTGATATACACGCAGGCACGTAGCATCAAAGGTGGGGTGTGAGTGGGGGTGTGGGGCAAGGGGCCCCCGCTTTTTCTCGCAACAAACATTTTTCATTTATATATACATAAAGAAAATTGAATTTTGGAAAAGCTAGTTGCCCCTCCCCCCCCCCCCCCCCCCCCCCCCCACTCTTTGTAGGTGCAGGTAAAACAAAAAAGGGAAATTAGAAGGTCAGTGGTTTCTGATCCGCTCCGCTTCTCACGCTTTGTTTGAGAGTAGCGGAGTGGATCAGAAATCCAAGGGTTTTTTAATGCTGGTCAAGATTTCGGATAAAGTTTACCCCCCACCCCCCCACCCCCCACCCCTTTAAAAACGATGCTACGTGCCTGATACATGTTTTTAATCAAATGGAATTAACATTCTCATATCAATAAATTAAATGTTGGTGCATAAATTAATGTGCTATAATGATTATAATAATTTTACTCACTTTTTACAATCAATTTATTAATTTGTCATAAGAAAAATGTAAATATAAACAATAAAATGCTTTTTTTTTTATGATTCATCCGGGTTATGAAGGTAGCAATCACTGCAGAAAAAATTTACATCATCCGCTAACACGGGTTATGTATTTTTTCTGCAATGTGGCCACCTTCATATCCCGCATGAATTACCAAAGAAAGCATTTTATTGTTTAATTAAAAATGATTGGTCTTGTAAAACATACGTTTTTATAACCTTTTTTTTCTAAGAAGATGTTATAGATTACTGGCAAAATTGGAGAAATGATTTAGGTTACATGTCGTGTGATGTTCTAAGTTTTCGAAATGACGTTTTAACCGCTGCACTTATCATATAAGGGTTGGTACATGTATATGAAATGTCGTATTTGCATTCTGAAATAAAAAGTAAAATTGATCAATATGACATACGCAGGTATAATTTTTTTTTCAACATAGCCTGCTTCGTGATATTTTCAAATTAAAAAAATATATAATTATGTACATAAATCAACCAAATTATGCATTACGGGACAAACTAATTTTCCGAATATAGTTGGCATTTATTATATTTATTATAATAGATAATCAACACGTGAAAAAAAAGTAAAAATTGACGTCATTGAACGTTTCAGATTGTTTAAAACTGCACATATCACAAATACCACGTCACACGGCATGTGAATTCTCAAAGAAAGTAATTATTAACTATCTATCCGAAAAAAAAAAACTCATGTTAAATTGTTCATAGAAACGTAAGTTCTACAAAGCCTATCGTTTTTTAAATAGCATTGTTACATAACAATTACAAGTTACTGTTGTTTGTTAATTACAAAGTAATAAATAAAAGATAAAACAATATTGTTTGCGTAATGCAACCACACAATACAAAGCCTTTCCTTTTTTCCCCCAGAAATCGAATACTCTTTAACACACCCGATCTTTAATCTGATGTAATAGATTTAATAATAAAGAATGCTCGTGCTTAAACATACGTGCTTGTTTCCGAACGTCACATCCTAGTATGTTACGTAAATTAAAAATTGTTGCACGACAGAAGGTTTTTTCTTTTAGGTCTTTTTGTTTGTTTGTTTGGGGTTTTTTTTCAATCATAATGTGCATATTTCTCGCAAAAGTTTCATAGAGTTTTACTCCTAATATTTAAACCATAATTTCCACTAAATGGAGATTCTACATGGGAATTGTACAATATCAAATTTCAGGACACTTTACAAGCGTAGTTATGTTAACTGAAACAAGACATGAGTAAGGTTTTTTCTTCAGTTTTTTTGTTTTTTGTTTTGGTTATTTCCTCAATTGCAGATTGCACTGTGTGGGCTCTGTAGCCTCGAACACACATATATCTTGCTCTGTTCTTCAGATAACAAATTCATCAAATTTTGGTAGTTTATCCTTAAAGAACACTTAGCCCTAGGTACGGGGAGGGTGGAGGCTAGACGGCTTGAAGTACATATGAGAATCAGTGGGTTTAATGTGGATTGAGACTGATCTTTATATTGTCATCTTCTAATTTGATTTATGATTATTGTAAATTTGGTGAGTTCAGGACTTCTCAACCCTGACATCAAAACATTGTTTTAAAAAAATTGATCTTCGTTTTAAAAGTGAGGCATTTACTTAATTTGCCTCTATTACGCTACGGCCGTGACATCATCAATTTAAGTACACATGTCAATATTAATTAAGAGGAGAAAAAAATAAATGTTGTATACAATGAACATTTCATAGATAACTATTTTAAAAGAAAACCAAATGGAAACAGCATACATTGGAATACTAATGACTTAAGACACTGTATTAAACTAAGCGTCTCTGTTTTAATAGAGCTAAAAATATACAAGAGTGGAAAATATTCACATGAGGTAAGGGTCCAGAGGAATGTTTGAAGAATCCACGATCGACTTGACGACAAATATGAATATATTTTTGGCTGAAATTAATGTGGAATCCAGTGACCCTTTACATGTTTTCATATGAAGTGCTTATATGTTTTCATGGCTTAAAGTAATTGAAGATTAATTTGGAAGAAATCACACCACAACTAACATATCAGTGGAAGATCTGAAATCTAACATCAACTGTCCATTTGAGAAGGAAGGAATTAAGAAGAAACCTGTCGTATAATGATCTTTATATGGTCTCTGGACTAAGGTACTCAGTACGTGTTATCGTACGTTTCAAGGGCAAAGAAGTATTTAATTTATAATATAAAGACTAGTAAGTTAAAATGAATCAGACTCATTTTCAAAAATGAATTAAATTTGCATCTTTGAAACGAATCAAACATAATTTTTTCAAATGCAACCTGAATATATATAGGCATCACACTATCTAGAGTGCATTTGGTCAAACCATGGGACCATATTGTTATTCTGGTCAAAACTACCCTTTAAATGAGCTGACATTTTTTTTTACTAATTTTACAGAAAATTAAAATAACATAATTTTGTCTGTGGAGATAACGAGGGAAAATTCGCATTCGGAATGGGCATAGTTCAGATTTAAACCATCCAAAGGCTTTAAGGCTTTGGACAACGTTTACAGTATCTAGCTGTCCCGTATGGAACACCCGCATGTTGTTTACTAGCATTTCCCCTCGCAACATTTGCAAAAGTGTACCCACTTCCTACTCTTCAGACATATCAATCCCCAATGTTTTCTCTATAAAGCAAACATTCCCCACAATCATCCCCAATCATCCCCGCAGATATATACTCCAACATGATTTTTAAGCGCTATACGTATGCGCTAGGGCTGCTTACGGCCAATCACTCATGATTTGTTGGTCCTTTCATTCAGGATGAACCGGTGTAGTTCAGTCATCTGAATATTGACTGATGTGACTGAATTACAGAGTAATGTCATTTAGTCTCTTTTTAGTTAAGGCGCAGTCACAACTGGTCGTACGTGCTTTTATGGGTGATATACGGGCGGATTTTAATGAAAATCTTGCGAGACACGCAAGTGCATCTTACGATTTTGGAAGAAAGTACGCTTCCCGTAAGCACGCATGGTGGCTGTTGGACATGCAGAACAATCACTACGGTTTCCTTGCGAGAATTGAAAACGCACGCTGCAGTTGCATTACTCTCAAGGAACCCGTGAAATAACCGTACGATTTGATTTGCACAAATGAAGTAAGGAGATCTCACTTGTCTGTTTCGTAACACGTACGTTGACTACAAGTCGCTTGTGCTCATCATCAACATATAAATTGAACGACAGTAAACGAACTTCATACGTCATGCGTACACCAATTGCTCGTGGTGCGACTCGCTATAAACAAGATATTTATGAAAAATGATAATGAAAAAAATCCCCATAAGTTTTACTATTCATTAAAATCAAATCAAAGCTTTTAGAAATCCCCTTCTAAAAACAAAAACCAAACAAACATATACGTTCTTTTTGACCAAAAGGTGGAAGGCGAAGAAGAAAAACAGGACGAGAAGGAACTAGATAATGAAGTAGATTGCAGAGAAAAGGCAGAAGATTCCCAAAACACTTTGACTTGCAAGCGTGCTAAGATAGAATCGTATGCATTTTCGGAGAGAGGAGAAGACAATGGATATTTAGTCGCAGAATGATATTTTCAACTAAATCCATCTGCGCAAAACTCCAACACATCCTACTAGAGGAAATGGTTGTAGGACACAAAAACTGGACACACGTTTTTTTTTAATTAAACTACCCGATAAGTACGATACTAGTAATTTTCATGAGTATAATTTTCGTTTGTAAACAGAGTACTTTATCCATTTTGAATATATTATCATCTATTATGACAATTAAAACTTTTTTAAATTGTTTTTATAATGATATCGAAATTAGAATAGCGAAAAAAAATTGTACACTTTGATTTTTTTTTTTAAAAATGAATGAAGTGTAAATGGTGTCCCTCTTTTGATAATAACATATGTAAAAGCAAAGTAATTTGATGTGGATTTTTACTTTCAATTGAAAGTTTCCTCAAAGCTTTTTCAAATATATTGTAAAGATCAACAAATATTTAACAAAAATGTAACAGCATTCAAAGATATAACATTGGCCAGGAAAAATTATCATTCGTAAATTTTCTATGTTTAATTGTATTAGATACGACAGATAAATCAATCATGTTTTCAAAACATTCTTCATTTGTTTCGCCCAGTTTAGCTAGTATATGCATCAAAGCAGCAAATACTGAATAATAGTCTTCTCTTTCTTCAAGTTCTTTTGACGTTTCAATATATATTTCACTTGCTTACGGCAGATTTACTTCAGTACATGTCTAGAGAAAAAAAATAATATTCCTTATTTAATGCGAAAACTAATAATTCTCCGTGCAGCTGTCGTGAGGGAAAGAAAGACGTCGGTACGATTGACTTGCAAGTGACTTACGACGCGAATGTTATAACTGCCGTTCGCAAGACAAACGTACGTCTGTTTTATGAAAATTGTAACACGGAAGTACGGTTCCTACGGGCATAGCACGTTGCGAGTAGCAACCTGTCTCCAAACAAAATTGTACATAACACCTACGACTGGCACGTCATACATCCGTTTGTCTTACGTTGCACTCTAAATCACTTCAACACGATTTTTAACGCTACGATCAGCCACGGGAGCCCCGACTGGCAAAACCCGTAGCGCACGCACGATCACCAAACACGTACGGTCAGTTGTGACTGAGGCTTTACCTTTCAGATGAATAAATAGAAAAGCTTCACCCTGTAACATAAACGCCAACTGAAGATCATAATAAACATCTGTTAAAAACCACCTGTCATAAAATTGATTCAACCTGCGTATTTGTAGATCCTGCAATAAGTATACTGCAGCAGATTTCTGATGAAAGGTCTTGGTTTTCGTCTTTTTTTCTCAATTATTAAAAAAGTCTTTCGTTTCAATCGAAAAACCTTTAAAAATACTTTATTGTTGCTTCTTTTAAATTTTCATGTTCCTTTTATCGTTACCGACCCCCAGAAGGTAGTCGCTTATTTGATATAAAAACTTAAAAAGGTTAAACGAAATTTATCAATCTAAAAACATTGAAATTATTCACAAACGCACAGTTTTTGCTTTATATAACAGCGTTTGCCAATTAATTAATCATTAAAACATCAAGAATTGTTAATTCATGTTACTTATAACTGTTACATTAAAATTTATCAATTAAAACTTATTTATGAAATTTGACCCCTTTTAAGTTAAAATTTATAAATTGTAACTTTAAATGGAACACAAAGAACTCCTTCTAAACAAATAACGATATGGAATCAAATTTTGTCTCTAACAATTTGATTTAAACGTGGTTCACTGTACCGAGAAAACTGAAATTCCGCCAAATTATATTTAATAACGACTGGTTGTTTTAAAGCCACATTTCTTAAAATTTCCATATATTTAATCATTATTTCTAAAAACTAATTCCATGAAACAGAGTATTCCCCGGGTGTACTTATCATATGCTGTATACCGTTCTCATTTGGGTAAAAAGAGTCATATCATATGCATACATTAGTTACATTGTAAAAACAAAAACCTAATTTGGTGTTTGTCTAATGCATAGGAAAGTTACCTCTTAGGATTTGACCAGGATTCCAAACTATTAAGGTGGTATGGGCCACATGTCGAAATTAATGTGGATAAAAGTACATGATGATTAAAATACTTTCACCGTTTTAGAATTTCCAAATTTCACATTACCTGACCAAAAAATATGTTTTAAATATTTTTGGAAAGGTAAAAATTATTAAAGCACCTAATTATTCTAGGCAATTGTGGGGTCCTCTAAAAGGTCAGGGGTAGAATTTACCTGTGTTTACCTGGATTCCAATAATCAGTGAACATATTGTGAATTCATTAGAAATGAATAAATGTCTCTAAAAATTCAATTATAAGTTGTTTTTTTTTTCTAAAAACCAACAATAATGCAGTTTTCAGTCATTTTTTTTAATTAAAAAAGCATTGTTCAACAACATGTATATTGTGTTATTTAGTAACTTTACTAGATGACCATGTTAAATTGAAAATGCTCTAGTACAACTCATGGTTTATAATATATATTTTATCATTTCTTTTACTTTGATTAACATTATTTTAGAATCACTACCCTGAATCAACACCTCCATCCCACCCCAAACCCATCAACTAAAGGTATTTGAACTTAATTTAATCGAACACGTGGAAGTTTATGAAAATTGTAAATCCTATGAAAAGAGTTGCATTAAATTAAATATAAAACTTCACTAGCGAAATTTCACCCCATTTCGTAAACTAAACATACTTTAAAACTATCCGAAATCATTCGATCTTTGTCAAGAAATACCCCACTCTGTTGAAGTTTTTTGTTTTGTTTTGTTGGTAAAGAAAAAAAATCTTGAGAAAAACAACCTGTAACATTGACTTTAGAAGGATAACATACATACATGTTATTTGTCATATGTACAGAAAAAATACTTACTAGTCCGTTTTTCCTTTAAAAAAATCACCAAAAGCTGTGACCTAATAACTGTCTGGAATTACCCAGATAGCCCCATAATAATAATTTTGAATTTAATATTGTCAAATAAAATTCAGACAAAAATAAGATAATAAGATATATGAATGAAAAAACATAAATAAATCTTATAGGTTAATGTTAAAACAAAAAAAAAAACTTTTAAAGGGAAAATAAATCAGTCTATTTCTTACATTTAAAAATTTAAAAAAGGATGCAATTTGTTTGTTAATTTAATTCTTATATTTTTTATCATCATAAAAATACATTAAATTCATTATGAAAAAAAATCACTAATGATATCAGAGATTGAGATTTTTTTTATCTTTAAATTTATCAATTAAGAAATGTTCATATATACATCTATTCTTTCATATATAAATATTGTTTGTTTCATTTAGAATGTTTTTGGATAAGCATCTACATATTCTTATATATCAACTATACTATTTAATCAATACAGTTAGTAAGTTAATTTTATGCTACTGCATTTAACAAGGAGAAGAATATCTTAGTCTAAAATCTTCTGTCTATGCATTTTGACTTCTTACAATAACCTTATATTAATTCAACAGATGGTGAAAGTAAAAATAAATACCGGTAACAAATTCTTATACTGTCTAGGTGAACATAGGTAAAATCTACCTGTCCCCTTTAGAGGGCCCCATAATTATCTAATTGCCTAATTGGCAAGTAGCCTTTCGGGGAACACACCTTATTAAAATACATTGAAAACAGCAAATGAGATATAGTTTCTCCTTGCTTTATATTAACATACACTTTACAAATCATTTTTCTCTATCATAAAGCTATTGAATTATTTTGAATATCTTTCCTTTTACACATTTGCCTGAATTAAATTAATATTCCATGCATCGTTATGTACATTTTTTGCCGAATGAAAAAATATAGTTTTTTTTTTTAATTTATTACAAGAAATAATACTGAAAAACATTAGTAAAATTTGGAAAAGCCATATATATATATATATATAGCCATTTCGGGTTTCATATACATGTACCATAAGATAGTCAGTTAAGGTGGTTTGGGACACCTCCATATTGTGACGTATATCCGATCGAAATAAACAAGAAGATCTAGAATAGTTATAGAAATCTTTTCTTTCCCGTAATTGTTACCTAACAGCGTAGGGCAATGGATTAACAACGAATCTGTCATGAATTCGAATCCCGTTGGGGCTTTTATAAATTTTACCTTTCCAAAAATTTTTGAAACATATATTTTGGTCAAACATTGTGAAATTTGAAAATTCTAAAACGGTGAAAGTATATTTTGATTATTGTGTACTTTTATCCACATTAATATCGACAGGTGTCCCATATCACCTTCAATAAGCTTACAATAAAAAGAGCTTTTGGTCTGAATGATAAATATTCTAGAGCATAATTATATTCTGCTATTTGTAGTTGTAATTAATATATCAAATTAAGCATTTAAAAGGAGCAACTGGCGTGAACCGACATTCTAGTTATACAAAATTAAGCGACTGTTGGTTACCCATAACCATGGGATATACATTTATTTTTAACGACTATCATTTTTTCTCTTTCATGAGATGCCTTGGTCTTTTTCGCACCAAATTATCAATAACAAACCAGTGGCTGTCGTAATCTGTAGTTCTTGGATATCTGTGATGGACTATCCTTTATCTTCAAATTCTTCCCTTTGATTTCTATATTACCTTAGGAAATTACAATATGTGTCAGTTTTGCTAAACACATGGTGTGAAATGACGTCAGCACCGTAGTGTGTCCATCATTATTAATCACTACTGTTGTTCGCACTGTATACGGGATTTTCATAAAAAAGATTAAATTCTATTTTCACCTGATTAAGTTTCAACGGTCAAAATACAATAAATCTGATAAATGCATGTTCTTATTATTTGTTTCTCAGCTGTGAAAGCAAAAATATTGTTTTTCAATCCTTTTTGTTTCATGAAGTAATATTTTTTAAAGAGCTCTATGAACCCAAAGTGAAATACGAAGTTTCGATGTATTTTACACAATACAAGATTCATCTACATGTGTACCCACATCCACCAACATAATACATTCTCTCTCTCTCTCTCTCTCTCTCTCTCTCTCTCTCTCTCTCTCTCTCTCTCTCTCTCTCTCTCTCTCTTAATCGGTGTGGTTTTTGTTTTATAAAAGAAAAATACATATTAGTTGATGGATCATTCAAACAAAGTACATAAACCTTAGGGCTTTGTGTGGGAAAGCAAGACAAGATAAAAACAATGCAATAACATAATACTCAAAAGCATCTGAATTGATAAAATGTGAGCTCTTAGAATTGCAAGATTCCAAGTGTCTCGTTATTAGACAGATGGCAAAATTTTGACGCCCACATAATCGTGGAGATAACGGATTTACCTACGGTCTTTTTAGTAGCAGGTAGATAATATATTTTTGAATCTACAAAAGCTTCAGGAAAACAAATTCGTCTAATAGTATTGAAATAATTATAATCATTTTGGTATTTGATTACTTTATTTGTGACTGATTTAAAAATGTCAAATTCAATGGAGGTTTGGTTTTTTGGTTTTGTTTAATGCATCTTATAATTTCTTGTGGAATAAAATGACAAAAGACCAAAATATTGTAGTTCAGGATGGCGCTATGGATGCTCGCTGTGTCATTTTCCCTGATGATCTTTGGTTAATGCGTCCAAAATGTCCGTAAATGAATTTGCTGTGAATTCGTTCTTCGTTATTAATTGGTCCCCTACAAAAATAAAAAAACAGCACTCTGTAATATATTATCCATTCACCTTCAAAGTTTGATTAGAAGTGCAATTTCGGTATAAAACCGCATTGTTACGTTTACCGAATAATATTTAGGCTATTTGCCTCAAATCATGTAAAGAGTAGCTCCTACCATTTCGGTCTAAAAATTGAAACAGCAGGTTTGTTCCTCTTTTGAGCATACGTAGTCTTGATTGTGAGAGATACTGTGTGGGTTTTATTTCACTGCTATGTATAATCTCATTATAATCCTCGATACTGTCTTTATCCATCCAAGCGTCTGAATGAATCCGACTGTTTCGTTTGCCAAATCGCGGATAATCGTTTTCTTTGCTACTTGTGTAAAATAAACAGAGGGCAAAGTCACATGACACAAGCACAATCAACGCCCAAAACAAGCTTTGCATTCTCAAACCTGCAAAAGAAAACATGGCACATATATAATATTAAAAGTTATGATGCGAGACTCATTTGTATACATGTATCACTAAAGAAACAAATTAAGTATTATTTATTATTTTTGTTTCTTGCATGGTTTTCTTAAATGTTTATCGTTGATAATATTTGTTGTTGTTGGTTTAAAAAAAAAATATTCCTTCTTTCTTGTTGTTTGTCTATTTTTAGGTTAAAACGCAGGTCAGACGTCATTGTTACTAAAACTGTTACATTTGGCCTTTAATAACCATTGATGGATAATATAACAAAATTCATTTTAACAAAAAATGAATTCTGGCGGTTTCAACAAATCGTCATCTATGCATTTAATTGAAAGTTAGCAGAGAACACAAGATCAAAGTTATACCATTTTTTTAACGCCCACGAATAAAGAAACGGAATTGTTCTCTGAAAGTCAACGTGAAATGTTTGTTCATCATACACCCCCACCCCCAACTTCACCTCCACCTTTTTCTGTCCTTAAATATTTTGTTGTACAATATACTTTTAACTTAAGGTATATTTGATACATTAATAGGATAAAAGTATCGTTTTTGCATGGGTTTTTGATTTTATACCTTTCCCGAGATAATTTTCAAGGTGGTAGATAAAACCACAATTGCTCGTCTCCTTTTTTCTTGAGAAGATATCAATTTCTTTTATATCTATGAAGAAGATAACGCCATATAGAAATGGACCATCAAGTTTGAACAGAACAGTAGAATGTTGCTTTAAAAATGGCATGCACTGGTCCTCCCTGTAAAGATTACCTACTCTGGGCCTGTTTTTGTTGAATAAGATAATCAAAAGACAAAATTAAACAGCCTCTCTCAAGTCGTTCAAGTCTAGTTGTGGTTGTCCCCCGAACTGATAATACGCATTATGTTCAGAAGTTTTAGACTACTTTTATTACATCTGTCAAAACTTGAGTGAATTTCGGCAAAGTTGTTGTCTTAGGTTTAACGTTGTTTCTGTAATGTGGGGGAGTTTTTATGTTCGTCTGTACAATTTTGTTAATATTACATTTATGCAAGTTGACAGATATTTTAAACATTTTAAGAGATCAAGGTACATTAACTCTCTTTGGAAAAAAGGGTTCACATTTTCCTCCTATCAAATACACTTAGATGTATTTTGCCAAAAAAAAAACAAAACAAACAAACAAACAAACAAAAAACCCCTACCCCCCCCCACCCCCAAAAAAACCCGATAATAGATAAATAAAAAAATTAATTAAAAAATCCTCCAAATCGAAACAAAACACTTGGGCTACATCAAATGGCGTAACATTGCCATAGTAATAAATAACTGCTCAAAATATACTAAGAATTTATTTTTCAAGGTACAAGTAATTTCACAATAAAACGTGCTCCAATAATTAATTTTATGAATAGAAGCGCAGTTTCATGATACTAGAAAAAAATTATCTAGCGGTAATTACGATAGGATTCTGGACATTTATTTCCTGATACGGGCATGTTACTGATATTTGATAGGATAAATAATGCTTAATCTCACTGGAAGGGACTAATAAGCTAGATAAAATAATGTTATGTTTAGATTTCAAATACAGATATACAGAAATGATAAACGTTATTTACAAAAAGGTACGATTGCATTCCAAATTTAATGCTTCCATATATTATTTTCTACAGGTGTATTATTTGCATTGCTAGCAATATCAACAAACCATTGAGAGTAACAGTGAATGTAGTTTGATCCTAATTCAACGCAGGTAGCTGGTATGTGTTCTATATCATTTGTCCTAAGCAAATTGCAAGGTTTTTCAAAAAAATAACGTGCTGGATAAAAGAACTAGATTTCTGGTATCTATTCAGGCCCCTATCTTGACCGTATTTTAAGAACTGTTTAACAAAATTTAAATTTGATTACAGATTTTAGAAATATAACGTTGAACAGACAAATTGTACCAAACAAATCAAAATTTAACCTAAAACACTTTATTTTCCTTTTGTTACGTAAGAATTAAACAAGTGCCCTTTTCCGTCTCTGCAAATGAAATTGTATAAAATTATCATTTCTCCTAACGCGGGTTATTTAATTTTTCTGCAATTTCGCTACCTTTTTACCCTGCATGAATCACCAAAGAGAGCAATTTATTGTTTAAATATGACATTATTTGGTTTGGTTTCTCCAAGTATCTCCACAAACCCAATTTTGATACTATTCTAAGTGTTAAAATATTTTTTGCGGTTTATTTTTTTTTTAATTTCGAAATAAAATTTTAAAGACCGACAAAAAAGCCACTCGGAATATTGGAAATTAAACTCACCAAATGTGACGTAAATTCAATCAGCACAGTGAATACTAGAAATCCGAGTTCATAAAAATACCAACATGAAGTGAGCTGGTCAAAGGTTTGTTTCTATTGCAAGCTCGTAACCTATTGCCTAGGTTATTTATACAAACCGAGTAATAAAAATATGACATCGCTGGGGAATGGAATACAGGAAAGACAGTCTATTAAAACACGCCCCAGAACACACACCCAGTAAGTGGCTCTGACGTGGTGATATTCCAGCTCGGGTGATCAACACTTCACAGTTCACAGAACGATTAAAAACACGTTGTGGGGGTTGTTTTTCTCTCGCTCTTTTTTTATTTTCATTTGGCAATCATGGTATTTTTTTCAATTATGCTTTGCAATAGTATTAATGCCGACCTCGACTTCGATCAAACAGTAATGTTACAAACAGTTTGTATCTACATGCAAGACCAGAGAGAACGAACATGATACATCCAGGTAAAATCAATGCTGAAATTGGATAGTAAATAAGAACCTAACCATGCATTGAAAGAAAATGTACGATCCACACTCAAGCTTTGTGTCCCTCATACAGATTTCGGCGTGCTCAGGTGAATTTATACTGATCTCAAAATATTCTTGCTGTGTTGTATTGTTTTGTATTGTTTATTTGCCTACATTCATATGAATTAAGCTTCAGTGTTACATCTATATACAACATTGATAATATGATTATAAGTATATTCTACACATGTGCTAATACACAATTTATAGCTAAAAAGAGCTCAATTGATGCTTGATTTATGCAGCCATGTCAGAAAGGTACATCGAAAAGTAATATTATATATATATGTATATCCTTGGGGGTCATAGGAGACCAATGGTGGAAGAAGGGTTAAAATATTCTGAAATTGAATGCAAAGGAAATATTTTGTTTCTATGATCTGTGACCATAATACTACACTATCGTTATATGGGGACTGTAGTTTGTCTTATAACAAAAATGTTGCTTTATTCAAGATTGTTCATGATTATATATTAGCAACCAAAAGATTAAAGTCTTAATCTTTTCTTCATAGTGTCATCCAAACAGCTGAACTGCTAGCTTACTTAAAAATAATTTTGTTTTTTACATAAATAATACCCGGAACCAACCTTTAAATTCCAGTTATTTTTATGTTTTTTCTCACTTATATTTTGTTGTTACACTGTACCATCACTGTTTGTCAAATTGACTGTTTAAGGAGAGTGCTCAAATAGGCAGATTGCCTGCTGCCCAATCCTTATTATGTAATATTTTTACATAATAAAATATTGTTTAAATTAAATAATACTACACCGTTTGGCGAATTTTCATTCTTAAATCATACAGTATATCCCATGGGGTCAGAGAAAACTAAATTAGTTGTTACTTCGTTGAACGATGTGGAACGTAGTCCTCTTCTTTAATATAAAAAACTAAAAGTCACAAACCAAGCAGTGACTTGTAAACAGGATTTCTTCGTAATTTCTTCGTAAAATAGTGGTTTAGGTAGTTTAGATTTAACTTTTGTTTTTTTTTCTTTACTAAACTGCGTAATAACTTTGATAAGTAAAAAATTATTTATGTTAATTTTGATAAACTTAGAAGCGATATGGGATGAAATTTTCGAGTCGGATTTTTTTTATTGTAGAATTGTTAGATACTACTAAAAAGACATTTTTTTAAAAAAATGATTATAATTTATAAACTATTGTTACATTTAGTTATATTTTTGTGGAAAAAGCTATTTAGAAGCCCTGAAGGAAGCAAAATTAGTTTATTGACGTCTTGTACAAATATCAGTTTACTATATATTCCTTAGTGTAGAGAAATCTATCTTTCGATAACATTTGTTCATTGATTTCAATATTATCTATCATGAAGATTAAGTACATTCATAATTATCATAAAATGATATTGCAGCTTAATATAATTCTAAAATGCACAGCTCATGTGTTGCTTTAAAAATCATTTACAAAGCAAACTGCCAGAACAATATTTTTTGTAAAATATGGACCACCATGCAGATTTAGATTGGTAAAATGTCTTCCGAATGTTGAAATAGTCCCAGGCGCTTTCATTTGAACTGAAAACACTATGCTCAGGCTTTGATTGAGACATATCATTGTTTTCTGATAAACTTTTATAATTTTTTAGAAAAAAATCATTTTTTGTATAAAAAATTTCAATTTTTTAAGTATTAAAATGATGTTATTTTATTTGCCATGCTTGCTACTTTCATAGCCTTAAAAACCACCCTTGATTATCTCACTTCACTGTTTATATTTACATCTTTCCAAAGCCAGCAAGCGTACCTAAATTATTCTATTCGGTCAGTACGTTAAATAAAAAGAAGACCCCTTCATTACTTATATGTACATTACTTCAGCTTATTTTGAAGTCTGACGTTAGTTCCTACGGTGCGCATTTCATGCAACTCAAAAGTCTTGATTGATCAAGAAATAATCCATGCAAAGAATACCCACCAAAAATGAAATAAATCATAAATTTACAAAGTAAAAGTTATTCATGATAAATTATTTAATACACTGAACATTGCTGATATTCTTCATACGGGAACAAATAATTTAGTTAAATTGTAGTTCAATTTTGTTAGGGGCAGTATACAGACAAACTTTGATAGAAAAAAAAAAGAATAGAAAATACCCAATGTATGTAGGTATAACAGTGTGCAGCGTTTCTATTTAGTTGATTGAAAAATGCCTAAAAGGTTAATTAAAGGGTGTACCTTTCCAGACCTTTCAGTTACTTGAATGAGACTGGTTCATCTTAAATAAAATAGTTATACAGTCAAGTGAAAAGAGGTAAAAATGACGTAATGAGAGACTTAGTTTTTGCTTCTTACGTCGGTTATGATAATAAAAAAACACAACAAAATCGTAGATATGAATCGTACATTTATTCATTCATTATTCAAATAAATCAAGTCAATATGCATGACGTCAACTGCCTCTGAAGTGTAAATAAGACGAAATGTACAATTTAATCAATCCAAATCTCAATGATATGTTGAAGTTGTAGGCGGCCAGTGATAGGCTTGTAAATTTCAATATAAAATACTTGAAAAACAGGTGTCAGATACTTACAAAGGTAAACAAAGTACTTTGATTTTAATATATCATATAACAGAAATACTGTGGATGTACATGCAGTACTAAAGAGTAATTGATTCTAACAGAGAGAGAGAGAGACACACACACACACAGAGAGAAACGTGATATATTGGAATCCGCAAGACACCGGGTATTAATGACATCTCTTCATAAAGCTAACTTAATTGAAATGACAGCCTACATTTACGCCAATTATTTACGAAATTTTTGTCAAATAACACCCATTCATTAGAGAATAACTACGAGTACTAATACGTCAGATATTAATAAATATTTATCATAAAAGCGAGTATATAAAACCAGCTAATATACGTCCTTTCAAGGATGTGGACTATTTAAAGAATAAGGTAAAATGTGCCCTTTCATTCACATTATTTCCTAAGCAAACCAAGCAACCAATCACAGAAAGAGATATACTGTTTATGTGAAAAAAAAACAATAAAGGAAAAAAAATAGCAGAGTCATATCTCGATGCAAGTTTTCAACACATACATGTACATTTGACATTGTCATTTCCCCTAAAGGTAATAGCGTTATGAGAATGACAACACTTATTTTTACTTTGTAGACGAACAAGGGTATTATCAGAGCAGAGGTACATATAGATAAAGTTAAAAATAAAGGAAACACTTATAATTCCTATTAGATTTATAGAAAACCCTACAAAATGTCCCTGTTCTTGTGAGAAAATTATTTTTCCCGTAGTAATTATCATTTTCCAGAGGGATAGTAATTTTTAAAGGTAAATATCTCCCCTTAGAGGTGAAACACACTAAAATAAAAGCAAAAGTGGTTATATACTCAATAAGTAACAACCTTTCATTAGATAAATAAGGAATTTAACGAAACTACATTTTAAAGGGACCTAGACACGATCAAGCTCAAAATTTTTAATTTAATTTTTCCATTTTTAATGTTTAGAATGGTTAGTATGGGTATTTATATTGCTTCGTCAAAATTTGAAAGTCAAAAATTGAGTTACAAGTAAGATACAGAGTTTGAAATTCTTTGTTTTGTAAACACTGATTGAATCTTGTTATTATTTACGTATGAGTTTTAATGGTATAAGTTTCAATTAAGGTTTTGCTTTCTTCTGTTGATAATGTTATTTATGAACACATTGAATCAGTTTATCTTGTTTGTCACGAGCCATTTTGTCAAAGAAATGGCAATTTCTTACTTTACATTTTTTGTAAACAAATAAATGTATAAGACTCGAGCTTTGATTACATAACAATGAATTCTTACATCTGTATCTCTTATACATGTAACTTGACTTCTGACACTCAAATTTTGGTCAATCATTCAAAAAGCACATGTAAACCATTTCATACATAAACAAATCAAAATTAACATATTTTGATTTCAAATCGTGTCTAGGTCCTTTTGAGCGGGTGGGGAAAATGCCACCTCGGTACTGGCATACTATCTGACACAGTGTTAATGATTCTTAACATAAAATAAATCATGATACATTTAACTCAGCCACCTTTGTAATAACATAAAATGGGATGGTGGTTACATAGATTAAAATAACATTGGTTATCAAATGCATTTGCTCACAGGTAGTTATATACTCAAATACACATTCCTTAAACTATTAAAAGCTTCTTACAAACGCATTAAAATTCATATTTCAGGGACACTATTGCTATTAGTTTTAAGATTCTATCCTGAAAGTATTAGAAATATATTGACCAAAAAACATTTAAAGTAGGACAGAAACATAAATTATGAAATTCATGACACCCCAGATGGGCCAAAGATTTTGGGTTACAATTCTTAAAAAACTTTTCTACAACTGGACATCCAGAAAACTAAGCAGATTGTTCTGATAATCAAGGAAGCCTCTACTATTGTTGTGAAATTTACGCCCCCAGGTCAGAGGTTCTAGTATTGGGCTGGGCTTTGATGTCATATTATAGTAAATATGCATTATATCTTTTTCAAACTAAATGCATGGTTAAATTGAGAAAGAAAGCTTCTACCAAAATTGTGAAATTTATTGCTTCAGAGGCTCTTGTGTTAGGGCGTTGCTGAAGTTATCATATAGTAAATTAGGAGTGCTTCTTTAAAATACTTTTCTCTAGTACCAGACATTCGGGAGGACAAACTAATTATATAGTTGTTATGACCAAGATGTTCTCTAGTAAAATTGTGAAAATCAGAGACACAGAATTAGGGGTTGTACAACGCACTTTAAAAAATATGCGCTCTTTGAATTTTTTTTTAACTGCGTTAACTTTTGGACCAAATCACCCTTCTTTGAAATAAAGTTTCAAAACGCGATGAATTTAGAACCAAGTAAACACACTTTCAATTTTTTCAAAGTGCGTTATGAAGGTACATCACCATTTTTATTATCAAGATATTTAACCCCAAAAACCCTACAGTATGTATAAATGAACAAAATATGGGATTCGATTTTTAATTAGTTGGTAGTGAAATGATTTGTAAACTTTTATGCATCGATTGTAAACAAAACTTAATAAAGATTAGTGAAAAAATGTACACAGGTTTATATTTGATTTGCCAAAACATTTTTAAGACAAAATATTTATTATTTCATTTTTTATAGCGAATATCAAAGTTGTGATTCAACCAACTACCTCGACGTAGGGGGTGAATCTTAACAAGGGGCGAAATACACCCTTTTAAGCAAAGTTTGTTTTGTAAACAAGTTTTGTATATCATTTCCCCATTGAAATATGGCTTCATTGACCGGGAAAACTATTGCAATACCTATAATTATACACATGCTTAAAAAACAATCGTTTTAAAGCTTACATAAAATTTAATATAAAATATACAGGGCCAAGCAACTTTAAAATATGTTATTCATAGATCTCCATAACTTTAATCTACAGTGTATATCGTATCTGGCAAAGCCCAATGTTTTGTACCAAATATGAGATCTTTTTTTTGCTGCAAACATCATGTACATATTCACAAGGTAAATAGATGAAAGAAAGGAAGGACAGTTGCTTAGCGATGCAGTTTATGTATTTGGATAATACTTATCTCACGAGATGATCTTAATGTGTAAATTGCTGAAATAAGTAATCAAGCTAATGAAAAAAACTGTTTAATCGATAAAGTTTATCAAGTTAGCTGAGAATTTTTGAGATTCTCATTTTAATATACACTGTGTCACATTGAGCCAAACAAAATTAAAATAAATATTTATCATATTACAAGTATCCTTTTCATAAAATCTATATGGCGCTAAATATAATAAAAATCTCTCTAAAGCGCGTAACATAAAATAAATGTATGATGTACAGTTAAAACACATAATTAAGATAGACGATAATCAGTCATAACATATGATTAAAAATACTCCAAACAGTAATAATAATTACTTTACTTTTAAAAATTAAAAACGTGAGTCCTCCACACAGATATCAATTAAATGGTTACAGTGTCAATTATAAAAATTTAAATTAAACAGATGAGTTTTAAGTGATATTTAAAAGTATCAGGGATTTCAAATAAACCCTGAACATTTTTTTTCATAGTGCGTTGGCTATTTCTTTAAAGCTTTAAACACAGTGCAATACTTATGCAATTCCGAAATAAAGAGGTAACTTGTGCCAATGTTCTTATATTTCCGTTGTGTAACATTTGATCGAATCGCTAAACAATGCTTACACAAGGTAACATGCGGGGTCATATGAATTATGTGTATATTGAATAAAAGATGCAGTGTTTGAAGTCTTATAAAAAACGTTAATATCTGTTGACCCCTAACATTATATAATTTGCACATACTGGTATTATTTAAACAATAAAATACTATCTTTGGTGATTCATGCGGGATATGAAGACACACAAATACATTACCCGCCTTAGTGGGTTATTTATGTAATTTTTTCTGCAATGATCGCTATCTTCATAACCCGCATGAATCACCAAAGAAAGCATTTAATTGTTTATATTTACATCTTTCTTTAAACAAATTAATGATTTGATCTAAAAAGTAAATAAAAGTAACTAAATTATTGTTGATGAACATCAGTATGTTAAATAAAAGAAATAACCGATTCGTGTTATATCAGAATTTGAGTCATGATTATATCGTGCAGTTCGTGGTTTTGCTTAGGTTACTGAAGGCTTCGACCGATCGATAAACTGGTCAGAACTGGATCGTGTAGATTTAAGCCCTGTTAGTTTTTAAAGAGCTACATGTATAAATTACAATCGGTTTTCTTAAGAGATAGAGAAGAACATATTCTGTAGATGTAAATATATCATAATAATTTACAATTTACCTGCATTTATTGTATTACAGTACATGTATATTCTTGCATTTAAATTATGGAGACCAGCAGGCATGTTCACGAAACGTTCCCAAGATATGACCTAAGTGTGTTCATAAGATATGACTTAGGAAAAAGGTTAGGAACATCTTAAGATCAACTTAGGACATGTCTTAAGATGTAGCTCGACGGTAACTTAGGAACATCTTAAGTTAGGATATCCTAACCTACTAAAAGCATACTTATTTTTCATATTAATTCATACATATAGAATTTGAGAGACTTGTGCAGGGATAATCATTAAACATTTTGCCGGAAAAAAATAATACGTGTCGGTAACACGATAGTAATTTTGATTTGTAAAAAATATTTTCAAAAATATACATTTACTTAGATATATTTCAGTGACCAATACATTGTAACACTTTAGTTCAAACAAACAAACAAAAATCCCAGAAATCCAAATAACTGCTATTTTGTGTTAAGAAATATATATCAGGAGAGCGTGTGGCTTACAAGCAAATCATTATTTAAACAACACATGTGCATTTTTTTAGTGTAAATTAACATTTGATATTCTTGTTACTCAAGATATATATAAGCACGTTCTTTTCAAAGAATTTAACGTTACATGTACAAACACAACAAATTTCTGTTTAATCTGCAATATATAGAATGCACGTACAAGTTAAATAAGAAATAAGTTGTAACCCACCTCGAAAAATACATAAATACAGTTTATTTAATTAACATTTTTAAAGATAATTTCTTCAGAATGAAGTGATTAAAATTAAAAATGATCACGCATGGCGTATATAAACCGATGTAGATTTACTCTTTAGCCAAGGAAATTCGGATATATTTTTTTTGCCAATACTAGTAATCAAAACAATGAACTTACTTTGTGTAGATATAAAAAGAAGTGAATATTTTTTTTCGCCAAACAGAGCCATTATTTGCGAAAAAAAATTGTTTCATTTGTCAGCTCCCAGACAGGCATATAACAATGGATAATATGGGGGAGTTCGGGGTCCCTCTCAACATAATTATGTTTAAATACACGTACATGATAGAATAAATGACTATGCCCCCGCCCCCTCCTAGATTAGGAATTTGAGGCTTGTTGGAAAAGATGGAACTGTAGAAAAGATTGCCTTATTCTACCGGTCTTAAGAAAAGACTTCACAACAGTCCCAATATCCCAAATAACGTGATTTTACAACCTTAGGATGGTCTTAAGACAAGGTAAGTGATATCCTAAAGTTAGGACAAAGTTATGGCGGTTCCTAAACTTAGGCGAGCTTCGAGAAACAGACTTAAGACTAAGACGTATCCTAAGACGTACTAAGGACGCACCTTAGTCCTAAGATAGACATGAAATAAATTTATGGCCAAGAACTACATTCATTCGCTTTGGAGAAATGGACAGGCTAAATAAAAATTTTCGTCACTTTTAACCGCAAACCATCAACTTTTGCGTTTAGAAACCGTATTAATGTCGAAACGAGGACAATCAACACATCGACTAATGGTTTCATTCAAATATGCTTGGATTAAAGCAATATACCTAGTATCTCCATAACTTGAAACAGCATTGCAAGTAAGCTTATCGTAAATCCATTTAACATCTTCTCTGTTTCAACTTTCAATCGGATCGGTACCGACAAGCGGAATTATTAACGTTGGCGTCCATGACAGTATTTCTTTTCATAAACCTTAATGAAAGTACAAGGTAATGTATTATATGTTGAGGTTTAAGCTTAACCTCATTATATTCAATGATATACTATTGAATACACCACAAAGGATACATGTAAGGCTCTCTCGCTATTACTTTAGCGATGCAAACGACTTTAGTACCGTCTGACTTTAACAAGCTTGTGATTTTATTTGTGTTATAATTTTATTTATGGTCGTCTTTTCAAAACTATAAGGGCTCGACAGAAGAGGAAGAAAATTGTGTTTTTTATTCCATAATACACTTTCCCGCGTCAAATTTATTAATCATATTTGTGGGTTTTTTGTTGAATCCGCGAGGTTTGATTTTCGCGATTTTACGCAGATATTAATTCCTCGCGTTTAATTAGGAATCTACAGAATACTCATGATTATTCAGACATTCCTCTTCATGGACCTGGTCCTCCATCTTTTTTAATGATAATTTACCTCTGTTCTTCATCACTGAAGAGGAAGTAGGTGACCATTTAGTATGTGTAATTATTAGTAGTAAACCACCTGGTCCGGACGGTATATCTCCAAGGATTTTGAAAGAAAAAATCTACTTCTATAAAGATAACACTAAAGAAAACTTTATTTTCAACACACCATTAAAACTAAGAAAACTTCCAGACTTATGAAAAATAGCTCAAATCACATCAATCTTTATAAATAAAAAGAGTGCTCAAGAAGCAAACAGTGATACACCAATATCATTGACAAGCTCCTTGTGTAAAGTAATGGAAAGAACTATTTAAGCATTAAATTTACATAATTTTATGATTGACAATAATCTAATTATAAATATCAGTCTGGTTTCCAGCCTGGTGACTCAACTGTAAATCAACCTGTTGAAATATATAACACTATAATTTCTTGTCTAGACATAGGAAAAATTGTACGGTTTATTTTTTGTGACATCTCAAACGCATTTGACAAAGTTGGGCATAATGGCCTTTTAGTTATGGAAGGAGTCTTCTCGTTATTAGACATACTTCTTATATTAAGAAATTCATGAAATTTTTACACGGCCAAATAGATCATATAACCAAACTATTGTAATCAATTTGACCTCCTTGTTTTCGCATTAAGGTGAGGTCCAGACCACTACCTTTATTCACAACTTAAAGGGTGATGAAAATAAATGAAGTTATCTGCAGTTTTGTAGACATCTCTTTAAGATATGAAGTTTGTATACTTCAATGAAATGATAAAATACTAGAATGTATATCTGATTATACTACTCAATTGAAATAAATATTTAAACTAAAATTAATATTGCACAGCCCGCATTTCCTCTAATTTTCTTAAATTTTGAAGATATTTTGAATATTTTTCTTTGCTTCCAATAAGAAAATATTTCTGATTTTTACAAAATATGAAACCTTTCCATAAAGATATAAATTGACAGAAAAGCTAAAATATTGAGCATTTAATAAGAGAGAAAATCCGATTTTAGTGTTTTTTTCACACAAATCTATTGATAGAATGAGCGCTTAAAATAGCTTATAAAAATGTAATCTAAGTCTAATCATGTTTTAAAAACATATTCTTGTACCCTTGTATCTTATTATTAGTTCAAATTAGTTGAAAAAATCCATCATTAATGTTATTTTTTTTAAAAATGCTATAGAAACTCATGAATATACAGCAATTCTGAATTGCAGAAACGTGTGATATTTTCTTACGCCAATGTTCCACCAAAAATATAGTCCTTGTTAGATTCTAAAATCGTATTACTATTTCTATGCCAAGTTTTGTAATAGTAAAAAAGATAAAAAAATAAATTATGATATTCAAATTTCCTTTCATCTTGATTTAATGAACAATTAATTAAATTTACTTTTGACAAGTCGAAAACCAGAAAAGACTCCTTCCTTAAACTACCAAATACTGGTATTTGTGATAATGTCTTGGGGTTGTTTGAGAACTACTTGTTCGATAGACAACAAAAACTTGTATTAGATGGTTTTACATCTAATACTGAAACTATAAAGATTGGTTTCCCTTAGGGCTCTTAGGTCATACGCAAGGAAAAAGCCAATCAAAATGAACTTAGTCAATTATATTTCGTAGTTCCATATATATAAAGACAATTTCTTTTCTTTCTTCCTTTTTCGGCATCTTATTTTAGGCATACAGTATTGAATTTGGACTCATTTGCTAGGAAAATTATTACTTTAGTGGAATTGTCAAACTGAATTAAAGGGAACTATTTTTTTAAGATGCGCATGATGCAACTTCCTGGATGGTGTTGAATATGTTTGTCAACATGTGAAACCCACGTGTATTTGGGGTAAGTATGTTTACTATCAATTATCTCTTTTAGAAGCCGCATAAGGCATTATTTTTCTAATCTCAAATTTTTCTCAAAGCATTAAACAATAATTTCTCTTTCATTAATAATATGCTGAGAGTCTAGTTAATCAAATAACTTTAGTTAATTAAATCTATATAGTAACATATAGTGAAATTAATTCCTTGTGTGAGACCTTAAGGACCATTCCTGTTTTTATTGTATATTAAAGATATTTGTCATGATCTTTTTAGTCGTATAATACGTTTTGCTGATGACATCATTTTAAATGCTATTATAGACAATGATATACATGTAAGTAATGGGACAAAGTAACTTACCAAAGATTTAGAGCATATTAATTATTGAAAGGTCCAATTATGCCTTGTTAACTTCAATGCTGACAAAATTGTTGATATTGATTTTCCTAGAAAAATATGGTGTATCCTAATTTTAATTTTGGAAAACATGGGCCAAGCATTGTTCAGGATAAATCTCATACTCATATATATAGGCCTCTGTTTTCGAAGTGATGCTATGTAGACGTCACATATATATGCAATTCATGATAAAACAACAAAAAGTATGAATATTCTTCGAATGCTTAAATACAAGTTAATAGTATTTATTAGACCTGTTCTTGTAGTTTGGGATAACTGCTACGAAAAGGATGCTAAACTGTTAGAAAACATTCATTGTCAAGTTGAAGCAGCAAGAATAATCACAGGATAAAGGATTACGTTTACTCAGGGTTTGAGATTTCAAAAAAATATTTTTACAAAGTTCAATACCTGAAGACAAAAATTGTTTTAAAAACACAAAATAACAATGTTATAAACAAATATCGATATTAATATCCATGTTTTGTTCATTTGAATATGCTACGAGAAAGGTAGATTTATTCTGAAACAGAGGAAATTCGGACTAATTTTTTCATTTTCTTTTTTTCTCTTAAAAACTTTCTGTAGCAATGTAATTGCAAAAGTTAAGTTTCTACGTGTTTTTTATGTCATTTTACATATTTTATGGTTGTATTATCTTGTGTATAATTTTATATCCCTGGCTGGCACGGTCAGTGGTCACTAGCATAAAAAGTTGGTCATTGCCTAGTGAAAGTGAAAAATAGCACCACAATAGTAGGGCTACAATGTACAATAAGTAGTTCTTCGTTCCTATTAGTGAATTTTTTTTCGCCCCTGAGTAAACGTAATCCTTAAAGTGTAATTCCTCTCGTACAAAGCTATATGATGAATTAGGGTGGACCTTTTACAAACTAGGAGAAACATTCACAAATTAATATTATCTTTTAAAAGTTTGAATGGATTTTCTCCTCAGCATTTGTATGATTTATAAGAACCTTATTATCCACCAATTCACAGTTAAAATCTAAGAACCAGTGATGTACAATTTAAAAGTCCACAAATTAGAACTACATCTTATATGGACATTTTTTACTCTTCCACTGTGAAATAATGGCTTAAAGTATTTTTATCAGTTTTTCAAACAAATTGTTTTTATAATTTTATATCATATTTAAACATAAAAATGCCTTTTATACAGCTCTATTCCACCTAGAAAAAACTTTAAATGAGCTGGCTTTCATCTCTGTCCTGGTCTTGTTTTTCAGTTAATTAGTTCGGGTGTCCGTGACGTCATAGGTGTCAATCTTTTAAAAATTGTTCTAGGATTATCATTATTAGAGATGATTACTGGTCAAAATAAACACATTCTTTCGATGTTTTTAGCGTAAAAGTTGAGACATATATCACAACTATTATTAAAACTGATCAACATGCTGAAATATCGAAAAATATGTTGTTATTATTATTATAAAATGACTACGAAGCGGATATCATAATTTTTGCATGTCGGGTTATTAATGCTTTGAAAAGCAGGCCAAATAGACAATTATTTAAGCAGAAAATACAAATATTTAAAACTATCGTTACAACAGTTGTTCATCTGGGTTTTTTTTTTAAAAATGTTCATTTAATACACTAGTAACGTTACTTCTAATGATATCCAACACCGTATCACGGGAAACAGCAAAGAAAACATGGCGGAAACTGGTAGCGATATATTCTTACCTTGTATACTTAAAAGTGATAAAATTCCGTATATATATTTATAAAATCTAAGTTTTGTTTGTTTCTTGTTGTTTTTTTTTTAAAAAAACATGGTTGGAAGAACCAATCAAATTTAATCAAATTTACTTTCGATATTGGATATATAGCTTTTGATTTAAGAATCATATTTCCAGCATGAATTGCCAACTTTTACGTTTTACATTAACGGAAGACCCACTCGTTGCTTTGCAACGAGCTTTGCTCTAGTTTTAAATGAAATTCTTCATGTCACACACTTTGTGCATGTCAGTAAGTATTTAAAAACTTTTAACATGTACGAAATGCGCGAAAAATGTAACGAGCGCATCGAATCTAAAATTGTTTTATTTATCCATGTGAATTCTTATTAATGATATCGATATGTAACGAATAAAATTACTGATGATTCACAGCATATGGAGTTTAAAATAACTGAACGGCTAGTAACACTTATGAAGTAAAGTTTTCACCATTTAATTTATTTATCATAAAAAATTTCGAAATATTAGTTTAAATTATCATTTTTTACTTTTATTTATATACATAAACACTTACCAAAAGTGACAAAAGCTTTTAATATTTAAGTCATGAATAGTTATAAAAACAAGTTCATTTAATGCTAATAGTATGAGCGATTCACAACTATGATCAGATGGCACGCAGCTATCGCTTTCAAAATATGCATATCGTGAAATTCAAACGTTGATGCTAAAAATCAGTGCTAAAATGGCTTCAACTGAAATTATTTCATCAATATCTTAGATATACATATACCAAGGAATATTTCTTAAGTGATTTTGAAAACGTGATAAAAATCCTTTAACTTACCAGATTACTTAGAAATGCTTCTAGCATAACCTTTTATGCTGTAAAAGTCTATGAAATTCTTATTTTTTAAGGAAAAGTAAGGAACCTTTTCATTTTTGGATACATAAATATGATAAAATACATTGTCAATTAAGAAACAATACAATTATCTTAATAGCAAACTTGTATCATGGCTTATGAGAAACTGCATTTTGTGGTAATTGTAGATTCAGTAGATGCCTATCGTTTTCCACATATGTCCTAAGTATGAATCTTATTCAAGCCATAAAATAAATTACAACTAGTATTGATTATCAACTTTTACTTGAATTAATATTTTATCTAGTCATAATCATTGATTTAGTATCAATGTTCAAATATTTAAAGCATTACATACTTTTATTGCAGCAACAAAAGGCTTTTTCTATTTTTTTGTTAAAGAAAACATAATGCAGTCTTACCTTTTCTTAACAAACCGGTATCAGATCACGTGTTCATGAAATTTTGACCTTGATGTAGGGAGAAGGCTGGTTAGGCTGTGCCTGCTCCCTAATCACATTCAATATATTGGATGAAAAATGATTAATCTGTTAATGTTAATAATTTTATCTAATCTAACGTTTTAATGTTTCAATACAGAAATTGTTATTATTCCAGAAATGAGAAGTGTTCACTTTATTAAAAATTTTCATAAAATCATGAAATAACTATTATGTAAAAATGCCATCAATAATTTTTGAATTTGTATCTATTCCTACAACAATGAAACAAAATTTGCAATTAAGTTGCATCAAATTAATTGATTATTTAAAATATCGTAAAGCAAGGGGGAAAAAAAGGGGGGTGTGATTCATATAATAAATTGGACACAAAAATAATATATAGTGTAGACGACAAACTAATGTTGATGTATTTATAAAAGCAAAATAAATCCATTGACAGATAATTTTACACTGCATCGTCCTGATTCCCCTTTTAAAAGTCAATATTAAGGTATAGTTACTTATTAAGAAGGACATTATCCTATTAAGACCAATTTCAAAGATCTAAATGACATTAATTTGATTGTCAGGCTCAAACATGTAAATGGTTTTTTAAGCAGAGATTTTTAAAGACATTTTCATTTTTCATTGCCGTCATTTACAGTTGGAAACCATTTATTTATATAAATCGTACGGATCATTTGTTTTTAAAGATGGTCTGATTTTATCAGTCCCCTACCGGCGAATCTTGATCGCTGTCTTTCCGTCAGTCAGCAAGTCATTCTGTCTTAAGTTGGTTTTTCAGACTTTTTTGTTTGTTTGCAATTTGAAGAATTTCATTGAATCTTACTTGGTAGCTTTATACTGAGACACTACAGGTTTAGAGTTTAACGTCAAGTCAATTTAATTCATTTATTCTGTCAAAACCATATACATGCTACAAGATGTATAAGCTATATAAACATATTAACATTCATACAAACAGCCTAGAAGAGCAATCTATATCATTATGTTTGTATAAAACAGACAATTTCATAAATTTAAGTTATGAAAATAAAAAGATTTTCAAGTAATAAACAGCTAGTTGGTACAATAAATTACATAATTTAGAGTATTTGGTTGAACAAAATATTATTTTTTTTACTAAAAATCTTTCCGAATCAAGGATAGTACGAATTTCGTTACGTTTTACTGGTAGTGAATATTGTCCCTATTTTTTGGTTTATCAAAATACTTAAATTGTGACAAAAGTGACAAAAGCTTTTAATTTTTAAGTCATGAATACGTATAAAAACACGTTCATTTAATGCTAATAGTATGTGCGATTCACAACTATATGATTTCACACCAGATGGCACGCAGCTATCACTTTCAAAATATGCATATCGTGAAATTCAAACGTTGATGCTAAAAATCAGTGCTAAATTGGGTTCAAATGAAATTATTTCAACAATATCTTAGATATACATATACCAAGGAATATTTGTAAAGTGATTTTGAAAACGTGATAAAAATCCTTTAACTTACCAGATTACTTAGAAATGCTTCTACCATAACCTCTTATTCTGTAAAAGTCTAAGAAATTCTTACTTTTTAAGAAAAGAAAGGAACCTTTTCATTTTTGGATACGTAAATATGATAAAATACATTGTCAATTAAGGAACAATACAATTATCTTAATAGCAAACTTATATTATGGCTTATGAGAAACTGCATTTTGTGGTAATTGTAGATTCAGTAGATGCCTATCGTTTTTCCCATATGTCCTAAGTATGAATCTTATTCAAGCCATAAAATAAATCACAACTAGTATTGATTATCAACTTTTACTTGAATTAATATTTTATCTTGTCATAATCATTGATTTAGTATCAATGTTCAAATATTTAAAGCATTACATATTTTTATTGCAGCAACAAAAGGCTTTTTCTATTTTTTTGTTAAAGAAAACATAATGCAGTCTTACCTTTTCTTAACAAACCGGTATCAGATCACGTGTTCATGAAATTTTGACCTTGATGTAGGGAGAAGGCTGGTTAGGCTGTGCCTGCTCCCTAATCACATTCAATATATTGGATGAAAAATGATTAATCTGTTAATGTTAATAAATTTATCTAATCTAACGTTTTAATGTTTCAATACAGAAATTGTTATTATTCCAGAAATGAGAAGTGTTCATTTTATCAAAATTTTCATAAAATCCTGAAATAACTATTATGTAAAAATGCCATCAATAATATTTGAATTTGTATCTATTCCTACAATCTTTTCGAATCAATGATAGTACGAATTTCGTTCCGTTTTAACTGGTAGTGTATATTGTCCCCATTTTTGGGTTTATTAAAATACATGTACTTAAATTACAAACTTTTTTATGTCGTTGTAAACTGTTACAACGCATAGCCTATACGTGAAGACGATGGTTGCTTGTTCTGAATTTCACAAAAATATATTTATTTATTTTTTTTTTGGGGGGGGGGGGGGGTTAATACTTTTGAATATTATTCACATACAAACTTGGATTTAAAAATTCTGTATCTGATACCTTTGGCTAGAGCTGTTGATACGCTGTTCCGTTTGTAAAATCTGATCTTCAAGCTTTGGATCATTGTAGCACTTATCCATCTGTAAAAAAAAATTGATCCATCCATATATTACTAATTCCTGTTGTGTAAAAAATATTATGTATTGATGATATCTATGGACTGTGGTTTCGATTTGGTATAATATTATCTATTATACAGATGCATATAAATAGTTCTATATACTTCAGTATGTTGGTATCATTCGGTGTATCAATTTTTCCTAAACAATATCATTCTTGTAAAAATACTATGAAGAGGATGCTGTCCAGTTTCTCAAAATGTAAAATAAATAATAAAAAGTGATAATTATTTCCCTTAACGGTCCTCAGCAATACAATTAAAAAATTCAGACAAAATAATACCGTTAACACTAATTTTTGATTAAATACCAGCTACCAACTTTCCAAACAGTATCGAAAGCCTATTCAAATTTAACAAATGGATAATTAAACAATTTTTCACTACTTATAAGTGCAAGAGTAAAAAATGTAGAAACAGTAAATCTTCTAATGTAGAGTATCCTTATCTAAACCCTGTTTGGCTTTCATTGTTAAAGTAATACGTTCTGCGTATATCACTACACAGTTTCTAAAATGTTAGTAAAGAGTTCTTAGGTTGCAATGAGTCTTTTTTATTTTATTAATTTATCGTGATCTTGAGGTTTGAAGACACGTTTTGAGTACTGCACAAGCTTTGGTGAGACCCAAGAAATTTTTTACATGCTTCCATTCCTTTGTATTGAGTTGAGATACGTAAACAAATAATTATAGATTTTAACGTATGACGTCACAGTGATCTCGTGCTATATTTCCCGCGATAAATTTAGAGGTGGATCAAACATCTGTAATGCGCGTGCTAGCTATTTCAGTATAAACTGCAATACCTGCCTCAGATGATTTGTTTTTAATTTTTTTTGGTTTTGGTAGAGAGATAGCAAGAGTCATACTTTACTGTCATATCGATCTAATTTTAAGCTAATTTTGCATGCATGTACAGAAGATATAAGTAAGGAGGAAATTTTTAAAAATAGGTCATTTTGTACTAAATAAAAAAGAATAAAAAGAAAAAATAAACAGTTAAAAATCTATGCAGATATTGTATATTGTCAAACCATTAAATTGGAAAATGGGATATTACACACCTACAAACAGGGACTGGGGGCACGGACACAACTTATGTAATTAGAATGCAAAAATAAACAAATCTAAAAAAAAAAAAAAAAAAAAAAAAAAAAAAAAAAAAAAGTCAGATTACAACAAGGTACAAAAGAAAAATAATACTGTAGTAATCGTTTACACTTTTGACCAAATTAAACACAAATTACATATTACAAACTGACCAAAAGTATAGAACGGTTTTAGGAGAATGTATGTATATGTCTATGTATTTTGTAAGAATTATTTTAAACTAGAAATATTATATAATTCTCTCTCTCTCTCTCTCTCTCTCTCTCTCTCTCTCTCTCTCTCTCTCTCTGCTTTCTTTGAAGACTCATGCGGATTATGAAGGTACATGTAGCAATAACTGTAGCAAATTTTTCAGATGACGCGCTAACGCGGATTATGTTTTTTTATGCAATGTCGCCACCTTCATATCACACATGAATCACGAATCATTTTATTGTTTAAGTGTACTTTTTCCACTGATTTAATATTGTTACAGTTTCTTATAATATAACCTTCACACACGAAACAAATATTTTTTTTATTAGAACTTAATTTTACCTTTATCATATATAAAAAGAGGGATACGGCGATAATTTAATCAGAGGGCTGCATATTGACGTCATAACGTACTCACTTGTCATCAGACCTTGTCTGTTTTATAGATTGGTTAGTGTAATAGTGTTTGCAATGTTCGATTCATTTCTAATGTTAGTACCCTGTCTACAAGCTGCGAATTTGTAACATTAGATGCATGGCATCCAAACCATTTTCATAGAATTACACTGTAGTAGAAAATATTTATTCACATATGAACATTAACAATTGGATTTTTTTTTTTAATTTTGAACAAATTCTTTAAAAGGCAACAACGTCCCTCCTACGTCTGTAGCCATTTCTTATTTGATCAAGTTTGAATCTGATTGCGTTTTTATCGGTAACAACGTACATAACTAACAAGTTTGGCGACAATAAAATGTGCTTATTAAACCGAGCTTTCCCATAAAATCTGCGTTATAAGAGCAACAATAAAATTCTAAAAGCCTACAAATTAGTTTTAGGCCATTCATCCCAAATAAAATCTTACAAGTTTGCGTAGAGTTTCTACTAAAACAATCGTACAAAAATATTAGATAATACAAAAGAAAAAGGCGCACTCGTAAAGAACTAGATTGTGTACAATATAGTGTAGGTTGGTTTTGAACCACGACTGCAAAATACTTTTTTGTGCATTTTTTAAATCTATACTCTTAATGTAAGACATTTTGCCAATAAACGTGCACGGGTTGGCAATGCATATCGGACATTTACGAAATAGATACATCGGCACATTCATATTGTAAGGTACTTTTGAAATAAACAATGAATGTGAATATAATTCTGGTATTTTGGGGTTTTTTTTCGGTATTGTTTTGTTTTGTTTTTTAATTTGAAAAAATTGAACAAAGCTATAAGCCTACAATAATGCTATTAATTTCACTACACTCTCCTTAGTTAGAATAATCTAACTGTGTCTCGGAACAGGCCCTCACCACAGTTACAATGCCTCCCATATACCCGTAATCTGGTAATGTAGCAGAAAATTGCAGAATCGCTCCGAAACGATTTTGGGGGAAATTAATGAAGTTGCATTGAAAATAACAGTCAAATTATTCGAAACAAAATTTAATCCATATAATGAGAGAATTCAACACTTTTTCACCAATGGTTTTTATTCGCTTCATATTTACGCATCATGTTGACATTCGGAACTCTCGGGATTTTTCATAGTAAATGCACTGATTTAGAGTTATCTCCCGTATTTTCTTTGCTACAGAGGCAATAAACGAACGCATGCTATCGTTAAACCGGGTCCGTAGGACATTTATCATTTTAACGATAGAACAATCTATCTACACTCTCCTAAGAAATATGTGATTTTTTTTCATGGAATCAAATATTTCTTTGCCTTTAGTTTATGTTTCCATAATATCACATTTGCATGGATACACTCAGGAACGATAATACAAATACGTGTAAATTTTCATTGCAGTTATGATTTCTTATGAGCGAAATTATAAAAAACCAAATATATATCATAACTTTTGTCTTCTCTGATTTGAACACCGTGATGAGGCTGTGATTTAGCGTGAATGTAATGCGCACGCGCAAGATTGTAAAATCCAAAAAACCCAGATGATTTCCGGAATTTTTTCGTTGATTATTAATTAGCGAAGCTTAATTGAGAAAGAATAAAAACAAATTGGCAATCTTCAAATTCCAATGATGTTTACAATATATAAAACAAAAGACAGTGCTCTTCCGATTTATCGGTTTTAAAGGCCAAAAATTCAATTCTATTATTTTAATATAGTTGTATAGATGCCTGCACCAGAGTAACTGCTTACACCTTTGGTATTTCAACACATGAGATATGATGTCCGTTAACTATAATTGAATTTTACTTTAGAAGTAATTATTGTATAATTGATTGAAAACGTACTTTCATTTTCGATAAACCAGCCCGAAATAGCAACAAGGTTACTAATAGCTTTTTAAAAAGCTAAGAAAGTCAGCCTGCAGAATATCACTTTTAGGTCAAAAGTGAATAAACAATCTATCAAAATACAACATATACAGTTTCCAGTACAATAATACCATAAGGAGTATATTAAGTTTGCACCTTTATTTTTCATGGCTGTAGGTGGAGACAAGCGTGTAGCAGTATACATATAGTGTATGACTGCACACCTATTTATTACTTTAAGTTGTAACTTTGCAAAGATTGCTCTCTGAATTTCATGGTCCCCTTACAAACCACTGCCAAAATACATCCTCTCCAATCTTACTTAATTAGAGAGTCGGGAAGATATATATGCGGCGTGGCTGCGGATGATACCAATGGACAGTCTTCCAATACGACGATGCGCAGTTTGACCTAAACACTGACCAGTTTCATAACCTACGAAAATCTCCACCACGGACTGTCTAATTTTCCCCAGAATTCCAAATTACGCAAGTGCAATTGAAGTTTCATCCAATCTTTATTAGTCAGCCCGCGAGCTGATTAAAAATGAGAGTAAGGTGGAGGACACGCTTTGGCGAATCTAAGTTAGTAGGTGTTTGCATCAAAGTATATACTTGCAATGAAATACTATTGAATGATTACGTAAAGAGTGAATATATTTACTGGGAACTTCTTAGAGTATACATAGAAGTTAAGATATTTGATAAATGTTGAATAAATAAAATAAGACAATTCGTTTCTTGAATTCGCTATTTTAGTTTTGCAGGATATAACTCATTCGCTTGCGAAGCACGACCTCTTGTGAGAGAATGGGATAGAACTTTCCAGAACAGAGTAACCAAGAACGCGGGTTGACTAATAAACGTCATGGCGAAAAGCGTAGGACGAGTTCATCGCGAGCAGATACTTTGGATCGGACACCTTGGTTAGAAAAAAAAGTTAATAAATGAAACGGAACAATTGGATGCGATTTTAGTTTGATAGATAAAACTTTCCAGAACGGGATGCCCAAGAACGTGAGTTGACTAATTATCATTCTGACGGAAAGTGTAAGGCGAGTTAACTATCGGTCAAATACTTTGGATCTGACAACTTTGGTTTAAATATGCAAATAAATATGCATACACTAGCATTTTTCAATTTCATACATTTTTATACCATGATAGATTGGTAGTAAACCTTAAACATTAATTTGTAATCAATGAACAGATTGTGTTCTACGTCTGTATGAATACATGTAAATGATTTATGCATTAACGGGGAAGTTAAATGAGGGGGGACCCCGTCCCAAATTGTTTTTTTTTTTTGTTTTGTTTTTCAAAACAGTCTTTTTCCTGAAATTCTTATTTGGGACAGTGATAAAAATTATAGTGAAACTGGACTTAACGAACAAAATTTAGAGATACAACGCTCTTAATACACACTAAGGGGTTTGAAATAAAATTTAAAAAATTGTTATTCATTTTCCAGTCAGCTGCAACAAAAAGAACTAAGGCCACGCACATGTATATACATGTATCACCCATTTCAGTTTAGATTTTTCAGCCATGCCTGCTCCTCTAAATATGTAGCCTTGCAGTTGGTTTTTTTTTTCAATTTTAAAGAATAGGTTAAGAATAGGTTAAGAAAACAATTATAGGAAAAAGCATTAGAGAGCATTATGGGAAGCTGCCAAAAAATTATTGATGAATCTGTAGGCTTAGCTCGTTCTTTTTCGCGCGCACTGGTTCTTAGAGCTCGCTTCGCTCTCCGGCACGCAGCGCTCGCTATAAGAGTAATTCGATATATTTTGCTGATTCCCTGAAAATCGCCGTAGACAGACTGATTCCCTGCAAAACAGACTGATTCCCTAAAGAAAGGTGCGTTAGTTTGATGAACTGATACACACCTACAGTACTGATCAGACCCAACCTAACACCAGAGTAAACCCCAACTAAACCCCGGGTTTACTTTTGTGGTTTACTTGGGGTTTACTCTGGGTTTGTTTTTTTTTTTAAATTTGGTTCCACTCGGGGTTTACTTTGGGTTTACTCGGGGTTTACTTTGGGTTTACTTGGAAATTGCTTTTGAGGTCAACTGTACGCACTGAAGTTTGAAGCAGACCCGTCTTTTATCTTACCATCATACTGCCTGTAATTCCTGCCCCTTGTACTAATATATTCCGAATACACAGTTAGCGTCTGCGTTCAAGGGTATACTTCTGACAGGGTTTACTCTCTGTGTCCACTCAGGGTTTACTTTGGGTTTACTCTGGGTTTACTCTAGGTCCACTCTAGTAAACCCGGAGTAAACCCAAAGTAAACCCAGAAAGTAAACCTAGGGTTTAGTTGGGGTTTACTTTCTGTTAGGTTGGGTCTGATCGGTACCATATTTGGAACTCTTAGCAATTTTTTTTAATCCAAAAAAAAGATCCGAAATATTCCGAATAATATCATGAATATTCATTAGCAAATGATTTAATTCTGGTTGCAACGCCCCTTTTGATTGGCTAACAAATTCACCTAAATCAATAATGGTTAATTTAAGTATATGACATACCTTATTGGTAACAAGAAGAATTAAATTCATATTATTTTCTTTTCTGATTTATTGTTTGTATCAGTATAATAAAGCAATTAATGTATACTTTAATTGTATATTAATACATATCCCTAGGGTTTATTACACACGGGTAGGCGAATGTTCGATTTATGTTGTATAGGGCAGAAGTGTACGATATAAATTAATTAACCAAATGATAAAAAAAAAAGAAAGGATTATTGCGCTGCATACACATTACATGTATATATTATTGTTAAGAACTGACATTTGATTTGACATCCTGATATATACATGTACATGTAGTGTATTAATTCAATTCCAATGTATGTGACTAGTGAGTGGTTTTTAACCAGGTTTTCTTAAGGAAAAATCCGGTTATTAAAATGGTAAATATGGCGGGCGGGCTGCAGGGCGGCTGCCAAAGGGTACCTCTATTGTACGCAAAGACCCGAGAAGTTGCGATTGACCTTAATTTTGATTCGTTGATAAGATGCATCTCCTAATATGATAAAACATTGGTCGTTCAAGAGATTTATGTAAAGTGTTTACAAATCAACCTGATCTCAAGAAGTGAAAAAAACCCCACAAAAACCATGATAAGATAAATGCATTGTGCTTATAAAAATCTAGGTATGTTAATGTGAAAAGTACAATTGATGTGTTTGGGGTTATTTCCTGTAAAATTCATTAACATAATGACGTAAATAGAGGTACAGTACCGTATAGCTCCTTGACAATATATATCTTTTTACGTCAGAGGTGTAAATGGCATTTCACTATACGATATTATCACAGATATGAGATCCTTCCACGAATCAAAAAAGACAAAAAAGAAAAGAGTCATATCATTGTTTATTGACCTCACTTATCTGCGTTTCATCTTGGAAAAAAAATAAGTTTAGATTAGGTTTAAACTGACGGCTCTTTCTGTCATGAACAAGAAGCTGTTAAATGATTGTGTGCTTGCTCTCTCGTGATTGTAATCACCTCACGCCATCCACGTGTTTTATCATCAATGATTAAAACATTGTGGAATGCACGTGTACATGTTGAAAATTGTCTCAATGATAGAATTACTGGCATTGATTATCATAATGATTATTCATTACATACGTTTTCTAACATAAAGCAATCTATTTATTGCACATATGTACTTTAACAAGAAGTAAACTGTTGCTTAATACTTGTTAACCACCCGCCACTCGTGATCCTGGTTGATTTTATTTTCAATAAATCAATATTAAAAGTTTGCGGAACAGTTAATTAATATTTATCAAATACCCGAAATTGTCAAAATGACACTATTTATAACAGACTAAGTCGCTGTATTTATTTCATTTCAGCATGTAAAATTTGCTTTATATGAAACTGAATCGTGTGTGACTCATTGCGACAACTCGTACTTATTATTGTAAGTTTTTTTTACGATTACTTTAAATGTGTACTCGACCGAGGGCACAACCATGACCAAACGGCGTTGTTACAACCCTCTTTGAAAAATTACGCACTTTGATGAAATTTGGTTAAAGTGTGTTTATTATCGCACCAACTCAACGCACTTTGAAAAAAAAATAATCTTATTCAAAAGTGTCTGTTTAAAGTGCATTAATATCGTCAATATTAACGCACTTTGAAAAAAAAATCTTCAGCGTTTAATCGTAGTACTTACTGTAATATTTTTATATACGAGGGCCATGCATTCAAATAGTTTTGTCCTTCCAAGTCCTCAATAACAAATTGAATGTAGATCACTTAAAACACACTTGTTACGGTTCATTGAATTCTACCCACCCTAAACGTGATGCCCTATTGTTTTATCATGGGAAAAAAGTAATGACAACTTTAGCACATGCTTTTATGTAGCTTCTTATTTCCGCTGTTGAAAAATCAGCAAAGGGAACATTCGAAGAAATACACAATATTTTTGGAGACCTACAATCGTCATATAAAACCGTTTCCAGATGGTTAAAAAAATTAAATACATGTATTTTAGAGAAAGCGTTAAAGATGATGTACGATCCGGAAGACAAAAAACGGTCAGTAATTCAAAAAATGTGCTGAAAATCAATGATTTAGTAGAGAGAGAGGGAAGATACACTGTTAAGGACTTAGCTTGAATAGTAGGAAAATCAATGGGAGCAGTTCATAAAATGCTTACATAAAAAATCGGATATAGGAAGATTTCTGCAAGGTGGATACATCATTTCATGAATGAGAAACAGAAAGCTCACCGTGCTACTTGTGCGAAATAAATTAAGTTGAACTATTCAAAAAGAAAAATCGAATATTTTCAGACATAGTAACAGGAGATGAAACGTGGGTGCATTATTTTCAGCTGCAAAAAAGGTTCAATAATAAAGTATGGATGACAAAACAAAGTTATTGCTAATCACTGTAAAAGCAGAAAAAAAATGATATATATGCTATTTTATTTGATAGGGAGGGTGGCGTGTTGCAAATTCCTATTACCAAGAAGAAAAGTGTTACTGGAAAGATGTATAAATGTAAAATTTTGTATAAACTTGGACAGCAATACAATGTACAAAATCAAACGTCTTAAAATTTTTAATAAAGGGACTCTTAATGTTGCATGATAATGCTCCAGCACACAAGTCAAAATTAGTCACATATTATCACAGTAAAGAGGGGGTTATTGTTATCCATCCATCATCCTGCTAACTCTCCAGACCTTTCAACCCTGAAATTTTTTCTCTCCCCAAAACTTAAAAGACATCTAGCTGGAAGACTCTATAACTGTAGGTCATTACTTGTTGCTCGATTAGTTCAACAATTGTCACCTTTAAAACTGCATCGCTTAGAAACTGTCCGTCCTTTCTTTCATCTTTTTATCTTGTTAATATTGTCGTTTACTGAATTTTATTTTATCAAATTAAATTAAGTACACGACTCTATTGATTTAAGTTGATTTAATGATATTCAGCAAACCACAATAGATATGCAGCAAACCTTAAAATGATCTTTGATTTGGTACAAAACAATGGGCAATGCCAACACCGAAAATGATCAATGTATTAAATATAAATAACATACTTCAAATGGCTTTAATTCCATGTGCTTATGAACAAACATGATAAGAAAAATATACGTTAGCTATGTATTGGTGTATATCAAACACAAGATGATCTTTTTAAAATGTCATTGAAAGAAAAAAATACTCTAAAACTCGTTTTAGTTGATAGTATCTAATTGTTTGTACAATGCAACTTTTAACTTGTTATTTTCTTGGACCAAAGTGCTGCTTTCAAGAGGGGGATTTACTATGTGTGCTAATAAGGAGGATGTGAAAAATAAGAAGTACATAAAAACACTGAACTTAGCTGATGGATTAAATTTCATTAAGATTTCGATCAGTTCCTTAGAGTAAGCATCGCCGAATGATACAGAAGCATCGACATCAAATGAACGGCGTAAAGTGATCACACTACTTTATAGTAATCTAATTACAATCACGAGAGAGTCAGCACACAATCATTTTACAGCTTCTTGTTCATGGCAGAGAGAGCCGTCAGTTTAAACCTAATCTAAACTTAAAGAGCCATGGTCACAATTTTGGTCAAATTTCATTTTTCTAATTTTATTGTTTAAATGCATTTCTAATAATCAACCAAAATTTGAGTGTCAGTAGTAGAGTTATGATTAAGATATAGAGGCCACAATTCTTTGTCATGTAAACAAGGTTCGTGCCCTATTTTTGTTTACATTGGTTAAATATACCAGAAAAAATTCTTTTTCAAGCTGATTTTTTCTGTCTTCTAATTCGTTTGAAGCATAAATAGACAGTTCCAAGTGTTTATCACATTCATTTTAGGTCTAAAACTGGAACTTTAACTTAAACATTTAAAATGTAAACAAAAACATTATGTATATTTGTTTAAATAACAGAGAATTGTGAGGATGTATCTGGCTTAAAAAACGTCGACTGACACTCAAATTTTGGTTTTGGTTGACTATTAGAAATGCCTTTAAAAACGGTAAAATAATTTTTGACCAAAATCGTGACCATGCCCCTTTAAATCTTTTTCCAAGATGAAACGCAGATAAGTGAGGTCAATAAACAAGGATATGACTCTTTTTTGTCGTTTTTGACTCGTTGAAGGATCTCATATCTGTGATAATATCGTATAGTGAAATGCCATTTGCACCTTCTGACATAAAAAGATATATATTGTTAAGGAGCTATACGGTACTGTACCTCTATTTACGTCATTATGTTAATGAATTTTACAGGAAATAACCCCAAACACATCAATTGTACTTCTCACATGAACATATTTAGATTTTTATATGCACAATGCATTTATCTTGTCATGGTTTTTGAGGGTTTTTTTTACTTCTTGAGATCAGGTTAATTTGTAAACATATTACATAATCCCCTTTAACGACCAATATGCTATCATATAAGGAGATGTATCTTATCAACCGCAAGCTAAGTGAATCAAAATTAAGGTTTGGCATATACAAACCAAAACCTTATTTTACAGATTTAGGCAACGAAATGAAAAATGGTTACATGATGTTTTGTAAATATGGTAGAATCTCTTGGAATAGTAGATGCAATAGTCAGATTATAATTGAACGGAAGAGATTCAAAATATGTGCTTAGATTTAATTCTTAAGAGGGATGAGTGGGCGTGTTCAGTATTTTACTGTATCGTTCCCCTTGAGATGAAGAAACAATCAAATTTAAAGTTAAAATATATTGAATGTTTCTTTACTCAATAATAATATATAGCTACATAAATAACATTATACATTAAAGGTAGATCTGAAGGGTAATTTGTTGACCAACCATCCTCCTTAAATATTTGCAACAAAGAAAACAATGACTAGGATATTTGTTCAGTCAAATAGGTTTCAACCCAATTGTTAAGCTTCAGTAACGTTTTAAGACCAAAAGTATTCATAGGTAAATAATAGTAAGTTTGAAGGCTGAATATCAAAGACAAACAAATACTTTATTATACCTCATTAGAGAATTTCTATATAACGCGCCATCTGATATGTCCAGAGAGTCAGGTGACAGGGCAAACAAAACATCGTGTTTCCCGAGAAATATTAATGTCATATTTCACCCATCGCCTCGGGATTTTCATTCTATTTGTATTAAAAAGTTGCGATGAACATACGACGAAAATAAACATAATTTATTTTAAAAATGTTTAAAACTTTACATATTTTTAATATCAGAAATATAAATTATAATTCGAATTTATGAAAAAAGGGAGATAATAGCATAGAAAGTCAAACATTCATGACGTTTTTGCTTCTTTTATTTAGAAATACAAAACTATTAGGACTCGACGTTTGTCATTCGGTATAATAAACAATTTATTGTATGAATGTTCGGGATAAATGAAGATTTATTCCCCCCCCCCCCCCCCCCCCCAGAAAAATCATATTTCCCTCGAGCGATGCCCTCGGGAAATTTAATTTTTCCTTGGGGTAATATATCTTCATATTCTTCGCCATCATGCAGTTAATGTATGATATGCCCCTTTTGATTTTAAATTCAAAACAAAATAACCCACCTGCATTCTTTCAGAGATAAAACCTGAATTGAATTAAAACCTGTGAAGAATTGATCCTTATTGGTAGACAAGTCTTAAACTCACAAGGAACATCTTTTCAATTGTCTCCATTGGTAGTATGACAGTGCATCTTCAATTTTGTTTGCAACAAAAACCTAAGATTTGTTTAAAAAAAATATCATTGTAAGTTTAAGGAAGTTTTCCAACATAAACATGCCAGAAAATATGCTATTAGGCTAAAATATTTCACTATCATGATGATGGTTTCAGTTAACAATATTGTGCTTACGTGTAGGGTGTGTTTTCAATTTTCAATATACTCAAGATTAAAGAAAATTCATTTAAAATTTCTATGGCACTCTTTTACAATCTATCATATCAATAGCAAACAAGTTGATAAAACAGGACTATCAACTGTCTCGTTTGAAGTCATCATTTCGTAAGTTCTATGGTCGATACAACGACCTTGTCAGTAAATACAATCTTCCACTGTGTCGCATGCTGACTGACGTTTTTCATACTAATTGTTAGACAATAATAAATTACCTAATTGTCTACGGACTTTTCCGTTTTTACCGATTACGACAAAGAGCACACGTCGGTGTGACTGACCGGTCAGCAGAGGATGCTCACTCATTCATGGCACCTGATTTATATCTAATTTTTTATGAGATCCGTGTTTGCTATGCTCCTGTTTTGTATTTTTCCTTTGGACTTTTGATTTTGTACACTGTTCTTTATCAACACATTTCATTTCTAATCTGTTCTAATTTTCTTTTTATCTGTGAATATCAAAGTTGTCTCGTAGCGGCGATCACACTATTTGAATATAAATCCGACGGGATGAATTCCAAAAGAAAAGCAGCAGTCATGGATTGAAGTCAACGCTGATCACCATCTACAATCTCTGCGTTTGGATTCCATCCACTTTTGGTCAGTTTGTTTTTCTAGATTATATTCTTCACTTTCAACTCTCCCCCTCCCCAACCTCCCCTCCCCATCCCGAATCCTTTCCATCATAACCCTTTTGCGAATACAACTCACCCCTACCTATCCTTACTTATTCTCCACTATTTTCCTGTTCCAACTCTACCCCTCCATCTTTCCGGTCATTTCTTCTCTCCTTCTTATCAGTTCTCACCCTCAACATAATTCTCCGTTCAGCTTCCCCTCGCCATTTTCTATTTAATGCATCCAAAACCCTCATCCATCACTACACCCTCTTTCACTCTCCCTATTCTAGCCTCAATTCTAAGTATCCATCCTCTTCCTTTACCTACCCTCCTCCTCCCCTACATTTTCCATTCTATATTCTATCAGTCTCACCCTCACCTGTTCCCTATTCCAGCGCCCATACCATCTCCCCCTCCTCTGTCCCAACACCATGCTGTTATCATGTTCACTTCTAATCTGTTCTCATTTTCTATTTATCAGGGGCTATTTGATGTTGCCCCGTAGCAGCGGTCATAGTATTTGAATATGAAAACGACAAGATGAATTTTAAGAGAAACAGCAGCCAAAGAAAGAATTCAAAGAATTCCACCTACTTTTGGTCAATATGTTTCTTATAATATACTTCATCACATCCCTCCACATCCCCGTCCCCAAACCTCCCCTTCCCCACCCTTCCTTTCTTATTCTCCAACATCCTCCTACCCCAGCCCTTCCCCTTCACCACACTTGCTTTCTTCTCTCTCCCTATTATCAGTCCCTACCCTCACCCTGTTCCCCAGTTCAGTGTTCACTCCCCATCTCCTATTCCATTCATCCTAACCCTCCTGCAACCCCATCCTCTCCTTCCACTCTCCTATCCCCACCCTCCGTTCTTAGTCTCCATAATCTTCCTGTCCCAATCCTCCCATTCCTCTCCCCTTGCCTTCTCCCTACTCTTTCTCATTAGTCCCATCCTTGCCGTTTCCAAATCCCGCTCCCCCAACCTTCCAACACCATCTCCCCCCCTCTTCTGCCCCTTCCCCATGTTGTTTTCTTGTTCACTTCTAATATATTTTTATTTTCTGTTTATCGGTGAATAGTCGTTGATGTCCCTAACAGTGGTCACAGTATTTGAAAATGAATTTCATAAGGAGCCATTGAAGGAAGTCAACGTTGATCAACATTGCCATCATCAACGTTTGGATTCCGTTTTTTTTTCAGTTTTTATTTACACTTCCATCCCTCGTCTCCGACTTTCCTATCAGCACACTTCTTCTCTCCCTGCGCCACCATTTCTCTCCTCTCACCCGCCCCATTCTCCCCTCTCCAGTCATCTTCATCCTCCTTTCTCTTCCATCTCTCGCGTCTTTTCCATTCCCCTTCCAACAGCCCCTCCCCTTCCAACATTCCCGTCCCCACCCTCTCGTCCCACCCCCATGTTGTTGTCATGTTCACTTCTAATTCATTATATTTTTTTTTTTATTCGATGCTGTCCCGCAGCTGATTGTCATCGTCAAAAGCTTGATTCCAGCTACTTTTTACGAGTGATTTAACTGGTAGTGGTTACAGCATTCGAATAAGACGATAACACTATAAATGCCAGGGGAACAACAATGAATCATCAGTACCTCATCATTACATGTATTATAATATTTTAAAAAGTATTAATGCATGAACAGCAATCGAAAGAATCAAACATAGTTAGGATTTCATGGACCATTTCCGTCATTGCCAAGGAGAACCTCATTGACTATGTCAGCACAAAGATGATGTAGGGCTCGTGTTATAATTAGAAATGTCAACTGCGTGGCATTTTGAGATCACAGTTATATAATGGATATACTAGATCGTCAACAATCTGCTATTATCTGACAAACATTTTTTGATAAGATCATCGTAAGGCCCCTGAATTCAACCATGTGATGAACATTGACAATTTCAACTGCGTACAGTCTGAGTCATACATGTACGATTCAGTAATCACGTGCGGTAAATTTGAGAAACATGTCTGATTTACCACATGTTTAAGTTCCACTGACCAACAGCTGACAAAAAGCAATTGCTTTTTCGCAGCTGAGATTAATATTTTCCAAAAGCATACTTATTGAAAACGTATTAAAAAAAATTGTTATTTGGATGAGATTGCAAAATTTGGATCATTTCTAAAGGCTAAAACTGATAAAACAAAATAGTGCTTTTAAAACGACATCCACAAGGAATACCACCTCGTCAATGTCATTTATGATGTTAAGATACTGTAACGTGTTATCTACTGGGTTCTTTTCAAGGGAATAGGGTATTATATCTATATTAATTTTCCTATACTCTTGGTGAAATTGATTGGTTTTACAACAAATAATTGCTATAGGGCGAGGTGTGTGCCTGATCCTAGAGCCGGGCTCCCTTGGATCGTGTTACTAGTCAGAGTTCCTATTGTGTTCGTCAAGTACCAGGTTATTTCACCCTTTTTCTGGATTAATTCTACTGGTACCTCACCACAATTCCTCTAGACTATCCCCACTACTGGTGCTACTCAATTCATCCCGTACTCTCCTCTGCTTCTTCTTCTAAACATCTTTCTGTTGCAATACTTCTACTTTGAAATATAAAAATTATTGCAACAAAGCCTCCTTTAAAACATAATCAAATGTTTCCCAAATTTGGACCTTTCTGCGGGGAAGTGACAACTAGATAAGAAAGTGATTAATAACTCGGCTCGCTTGTAAGATGTAATGAAAATTCTAGCTTTTTATCCTTAACTCCTTACCTGCGTTGGTCATAGGATTCATAAAATATATGCATGCATCTAGTATATACATCGGTAACATTGTCTGAATATTAAGCATATGCTGACAATAGGAACTTCATGTTGATTGATCCTGAGACAGCAACTATTTCCCTGGGCGCAGCCGTACACTAGTTGAGTTAATGTACCTCCCTCTGGAAACTATGCTGTGTACGAATTATAGGTAAGGAACCAATGCAAACGTTTCAAGATATTTGATACATCATGAAATGTTGGGGATGCGGCCAACCCTTGGGGCACTATCCTTACATTACAACCAACTAAGTCACTGAATGATATTTCATGCATATAATATCACAGAGTTAAAACACATTTCTGAACACGGAGAGATATTATTTAATTTACTTAAAAGATCCCGTTAGATTGACCAACATTTCTGAATCCCTTGAGAATCCAAGATATAAACTCTGTATATCGCAATCGTACTTTACTCTGTGCAGCACATTTTTTGTTCTTAAATCTCGTGCTGACCGTTTTTTAATCACTTCATAGTACTCAAAGAATGACTCCTTATTCCTTAACCTTTAAATAGCAACAAAGTTAATGTCTAGCTACCTTAAGAAAACATAAATATTCAAAGCATTTATTATTCTCATTCTTTATTTTTCGAATACAGGGTTATACCCCAATACAAGCAAAACATATGTAGGAATATATTGCGAATATATATAAATATAACTTTATTTGAGTAAAACTGCATGTATATATACATAGAGTATAAACATAATAAGGCAAATATGTTTTAAACATGTAAAAACGTCATAATGATGAACATTATTGCTGCATGAACAGGAGCATGCAATGTTTACATAATTTTATGCAATGCATGTAACAATGAAGGAATCATATGATAATCTGGGTTTAACATACCCCATATACATGTATAAAAAATCAGCTGTACAATATTAGAATGTTTCTGTGTCACTGGTTAATCTGGAAGACAACATTATTTATAGGAATGTGCTGACTAAACTGGAATGAATGATTCAAATTGTATTCTTTTTTTATTTCAACAGGTTTTCAATCATAAAGTATTAAAAATAACAGATTCTGAACATTTGAGAAAAATACAATTCAAAATTGTGATTGTTGTACAAAATCTGTTGTGTTCAGATTATGTAGCACATTTAAAAAAAATTAACTAAAGAAAGTAAATAGAATCTTTTTAGACAATCTAATGGTACCCCAAAATTTAAACTAAATGACTTCACATTATACCGATCCAATATTTACAAAATTCAAACAAAATTTTAATTTTAAAACTGCCTGATCATAATTCATGTAGGGTGAACACAGTCTAGCAATTGACACCAATTATTTATTTCATTTCGGTTTCTCTCCATGCATTGCATGTATTGCATTTTGATACATATTGACTGCAGGTTTTTAAGATAGTAGTGCTTTCCCAACAAAACAATTTGAGGTTACCAAAATGAATTTTTCTTTCTAATGTTAATTCTATCTAAGTTCTAAAAACTGAAGAAAACAATGTTCAAACCTTCGTTGTTAAAACACAGACATAAATTTACAGGGAATAAACATTCACTTTATTTGAATGCAAAAATCTGAAATACTATAAATAATGTATTTACATTTTGTTTATCAAATTAAGATCATTCAATTACCACAAGAATTTGAAAACTGGTCATTTTTTGTATTCTTTGTTTATGATTAATTGCAAATTCCTACTACTTTTAGTGTAGGAGAAAACAATAATACCAATGATTTCTGTTAATGACATCCGTTAAAATCTATGGACTAAACAGATTGGTTGAAATCAAGACACAGAACGAAAAACATCTGTATTTCTTTCAATACTGAAACAAACCATTAAACTTTAACATATTAAATTATAGGGCTCTTTACAAATAACAAGAACCCAAAGAAAAAACGAACACGATTCAAAAACAGAAATGTAACAGATAACATCATTATGCATATGTCTGAATACTTGGCCATTAAAAAATAGAGAGACTTTGCCAAAGCACAAAAACAAAGTCTTTGCAATCATTTTTCAACTTGCATTGTGAATAAAATCAGTTTGATTTTGATCAAAAGATGGTCTAGTTTCAGATCTGAACTGTTCAAAACAACAAAAATATTTGTACTTTCACGTAATCATACACAATGCAATATCTCTGAATTAATAACAGAAAAATCCATTAGTTCTAAACAAAATATATACTGATAAATGTACACATGTAAATTCTTTAAATACGTGTTTACTGTGCGTACCCATAAAAGACCTGAGTATTTGATAAAGTATAAGCACTTTCAGTGTTCAAAAATAATTTGAGTTTGAACCTCGATCAAAACAGATATATACAATATATTGTTCTACATTACAACAATCTACAGTGTACACTACTTTGACTGCAAGAACATGAATGTACTGTTCCATCTTATCTTTTTTTTTCTTTTCTTTTTTTATCTGCTTTAAATGAATGAAAATTTTATATAGCTCTTTCCATTTCGATTCTCACATGGTTTGTGTTAATGTGACAAGCAATATAAAGGAGTTAGAAAATTTAATCCTACTACTTTTTGCAATTTCATATCATGAATGTCAGCAGTAAAATGTATTTCTGAATGTTATAAATCCCATTGAAATTTTTATAAGATTTAAATTAAAAAAACATCTTCTGTGACTTAGGTTTTTTTTTTACATACATCATTGTCAATGGTATTACAATGTATGTTATCAGACTGCATGGAATTAAAAAAAAAACGAAATATTTTTACAGACAGATCTCTGGGGTACATGGGGTATGAAGAGGGATTGCTATGTATTATACAGTGTATCAATAAACATAAAGTAAAAATGTCACTGAAAATATAAAAAAAAAATAATCCTTAACAAGTGACCAGTAAAGTAATTTGTTCTTTGTAAAGATCATTCCAATTCAAACCTCATGCATACGAGGCGAAATCAATATTGCTTTTGCATTGATGAATCATCATCACAGGCCATGGGTTTGTGTGTCCATTCTAATGTTGTTGAATAAGAATGGACACAAAACCTGTGGCTTGCGACAATGTCATGAATAAATGTCTTGATTTGTTCACACCAATTATAACTAGATGACAAGGTTTTGTCAGAAGAAAAACAATTTGCAATACAACTAAGAATAAAAACAGCTCTTGCATTTTTCCTGACACTCTCAGGACAGAAAAATCTTAAAATATGTAGCGTAATGAAAATACCTATGTATGAGATATTACTGTACATAGGATTCAGGAACTTTTAGAATCAATACTTGCACATTTTACAGCAGCTAAAGTGACTATTTTGTTATCAATACTTTCAGACTGACAACTATATTTACAAAAACTGTTATACAAGTATTATGATATCTTTACAAGGTTTACAACTCATACTTTACATACATCTGTAACTTAATATACATGTAATACCACAGCCTTATAATGAATATATTTATCAATTATCATAGGGGGTATTGCAAGATAAAATAGCATTTCAAATATCATAAAAGGGGGAAAAAATTATATATATTATATTTGATTTTTAGAAGGAAGAGATCGTTTAGAAACCCTTAAAAAATCTCATCCAAAATATTTGAACTATAATCAATAATCATTTTTATTAATGCTTTCTTTTGGTTAGAATGAAAGGATGTCTGGTAGAAGATCAAAAGAGGTAATTTATCTTCAGTTTTTGCTGAAAATTTGAAGGCTTGTGTATACAAACATATTCTTTTAATTAATACAATCTGAAAACATCAAAATATTTTCAACTTGACAGTGCACAGTTTTGAATTTAAGAAAATATAATTTTTGCAATCTTTAAAATGTTGATTTGCTACTATTTAGTAACCGAACTTTGTGATGTTTAACTTCTACAGCATTTCTGAATCTGTTTATCATTATGATAGATAAAATGTGCATATCATTAAAAAATGACTATACTTTTTAAACAAGATGTTATTTTTCCATGGATATACTACAAATATGTACACCCTAAACAGTACTCTTTGTAATCAAACACATTTGCTTTAGACTTGGCCCTTCCTTAAGTCATAAAGTCATGAAATACATGTTCTTTGATTTAATTAGACATAAATCTAATCATTTTCAATATCAACCCTATTTCAATGTGCCCTTTCACAGAGAGAGGAAATACATGTACCGCAAAAATTGATATTAAGTACTATAGTAGTATATAGTACTAATAGTAAAGTAATATTATGTGCTTTGTTAGTAAGTGAAATTAGCATTTACAGTAAATTTGACCTAGATGCCATTATTCTGAAAAATATACTTGCAAGAATCTTTAAAATGATAGTCTATTCCAAATAATTGACTTTTGTGACATTTCAAAAACACTTACTATACAGTACACTGAAAACTACAAAGCACCAACATGGTCCTTCAATGCTGATTTTTTCCCCTTCAGTTCAATGTTCAACACATCAACAAGTGGACAATTAATGTGCTTGATTTGACCAGAAATATTGTGACTTGAGTTCAACTGGAATGCTAAGAACTGGTTAGGGTTACTGACTGAGTGCTGGAATGGCTAGAGTTTCTTGGTGAAGTTGAGAGGAAACACCCCTTTTGTTCCATCCCCTTTCTTTTGTCCCATGGCCCAACCATCATCCTGAAAATCAGATTAATATTAACTTCTCATTCCCTGCATTTTTAATTTGATGACTTAATTAACCCTATGCAGTCAAGCTTTCCTTCGTGTTTTTTCTATGTACTGTCCATTAAATCATTAGTTTTTATTTGGCCGGACACAAATTTGGCGGATTTGGGCCTACAAGACATACCAATAATTTTGGCAGATGAAAATTTTGTGAATCCTACTTCCTTCATTACCATATACAATCAGTTTATTTTTACCAGCTAAAAAGTCATGTACTTATGCAAAAATCCTAAGTCGTTATTACAAGGTGGTAAAATTTGATGTTCAATCCTGGCTACACACACATATTTTAATTTAAAACATAAATAAACAAGATATCTGTGATTCAATGCTCACTAGTAATACTCCCGCTCTGATGTGAATATGCAAAATAAGCAAAGTCCACATTTAACAGGAAGTTGGCATCCGATTGGTACAAAAATGTATCCCACGATATGGCATGCATAAACAAAGAGTGTGTTAAAATTTCAAGCATCTGCAATAAATAGTTGCTGAGAAATCTTAAACGAAAATTTGTTTGAAAATTTAGGCTAAAAAAAACAAAGTTGTCATTTAAAAGGAAGTTGACGTCCAATAGGTACAAAAATATATCCCACGATACATGCCTAAACAAATAGTGTGTTAAAATTTCAAGCATCTGCGATAAATAATTGCTGAGAAATCTTTGACGAAAATTTGTTTGAAAATTTAGGCTAAAAAAATTAAAGTTGTCATTCAACAGGAAGTTGACCTCCGGTTGGTACAAAAATGTATCCAACAATATGGCATGCCTAAACAAATAGTGTCTTAACATTTCAAGCATCTGAAATCTATAGTTGCTGAGAAATCTGTGACGAAAATTTGTTTGAAAATTTAGACTAAAAAAACTATAGTCGTCATTCAACCGGAAGTTGATGTCCGATTGGTACAAAAATGTATCCCACGATATGGCATGCCTAAACAAATAGTGTTTTAAAATTTCAAGTATCTGCAATAACTATTTGCCGAGAAATCTTTGACGAAAATTTGTTTGAAAATTTAGGCTAAAAATAATTTATTATACACACTTTAAAAAAAGAATACAACCTTGGAAGATGAATGGATGGTCATAACAATCAAATAAAGACAATGCGCAAGTATAGTGTAAAACAATAATCATGAACACTTGAATGTAACAAAATTACAAGAGGGCAACCACATACACAATGGTCTCACTGATACTTATTGACATTAATTTTCATGGATTTGGGGTAAATTCAGACTTACAAATGCAAGGACTGAGGATGTTTTAATTCACAATTTTGTAGCATAGCAGGTGTGAATGAAAAAAGGGATTGTTCAAAAACAATCTTCTTTAACCTTTACATGACTTCTTTTCTCTTGCACATACCTGACAAAGTATTTGGATATGGTGTTATAATCCACCACCATCTTTTCACTTCAAATTATCAGGTTTCAAAGTTAACACAGAGGGTGGTGCTTGGTCTGCTTTTAGATTATTAGAACATACATATTCTTATATTGGATTTAATTACACAACACAAAACACTGTTCTCTTGTTCTAATCCTACATTAAACAAGAGGCCCATGGGCCACATCACTCACCTGAGCAATGATAGACATAATAAAATCAGCTTTATGGAGTCATATACAACATATCTGAACAATGTTGTATAATATATCCTGTATATAAAAAATTCCCCTGCATATTCTTATGTTTATCATTGACCCCTTTTGTAAAAGGATGATTTTACAGTCATATTACATATTGAATCTACACTACCTGAGGATGCTTCCACATAAGTTAAAGCTTTTCTGGCTGATCAGTTTCAGAGAAGAAGATTTTTAAAGATTTACTCTATATATTCCTATGTAAAAATTTGACCCCCCCCCCCCCATTGTGGCCCCATCCTACCCCCGGGGATCATGATTTGAACAAGCTTGAATCTACACTACCTAAGGATGCTTCCACATAAGTTACAGCTTTTCTGGCTGATCAGTTTAAGGAAGAAGATTTTTTAAAGATTTACTCTATATATTCCTATGTAAAGATTTGGTCCCCCATTGTGGCCCCACCCTACCCCTGGGGATCATGATTTGAACAAACTTGAATTTACACTACCTGAGGATGCTTCCACACAAGTTTCAGCTTCTCTGGCCAAATGGTTTTTGAGAAGAAGATTTTTGAAAATACCAACAAATTTTCAATGATTTTTTTAATTATCTCCCCTTGAAAGAGGGCGTGGCCCTTCATTTTTACAAACTTGAATCCCCTTCACCTAAGGATGCTTTGTGCCAAGTTTGGTTAAAATCGGCCCAGTGGTTCTGGAGAAGAAGTCAAAATTGTAAAAAGTTTACGGACAGACAGACAGACAGATGGACGCCGGACAAAAAAGTGATCAGAAAAGCTCACTTGAGCTTTCAGCTCAGGTGAGCTAAAAACAGATCTTGAGTATCCAGATAAAAACTTTATTGTCTCGTGATTTCACTTTCTCCAAATCAGCTGTGATTTGTTGACAGAATATCACAGATATAGAATATCTACAGACTCCCAAGAAATCAATGTGCTAATGGCTTCTATATTTATGACTGGAGGTGTGCTGCAAAAATAGGCTCCAGAAGTTTACAACAAAAAAGTGATATATAATATGTACTGTTAAATTAAGGTCTGGTCTACAAGTTCAGAAATTGTTCTCACATTTAGCCACATTAAGGTGGAATAACACACCTCAAAAAAGTCACTAAAATTAACAGTAAATTATTTGATTATGAAAGATATAATGATAAATAAACTATACACATGTCAAATGAACGAAAAATTTGCAATTTGGGGATAAAAAAAATGAATGTCTAAAAATTTCAATTCTGAATCAGTTAGACTATTTAGGAACAACAAAAGCCCCTGTGGGATTTGAACTCGGGGTGTACAGATCAAAAGCCCGAAACTTTATCCACTCGGCTATGGAGTTAGTTAAATGTTACCGTCGATAAAATCCTTTTAATAAAATGAAATGTTGTTTCAGTCAGAGGTCAGCCATTTTGTGATGATGTGTTATTCCACCTTAAGGTCTGATTTACAAGTTCAGATATTGTTCTCACATTGAGCCACCTGGGACAGTTCAGAATATTGTTTCTCACATTTTGGGACAAAGTTATGCCAACACAAAACACAATTTATCTTCAATACCACAACTGAAAGTACAGTTAAATATACTAAATTGAGTGTTCTTGTTCCTTTCACAAACAGTTGAATCTAAATATAAAATAATGTACAAGATACATAGTTGTACAGACTATTAGCCAATATTAATATTTAATTATACTTTCTGTGTTGATTTCAACAGAATTAAAAGAAATTTATATATAAACTAGCTTAATGAACTTAAGTTGAACTTTTGAGTCCATGCATCAAATCTATAGCTGTCAACACAGAACACGTTTTTAATGCAGATAATATTTTTTAATTTTAAATGTATCAGTGAGCCTAATATCTATTTTCAATGACCTAGATTTTAAGTGATAGACATACAGATTTATTTAAGGTGGAATGTCCCTCTGATAAGAGAGGTAACTTCTGAAGAATATAATCTCACTGTTTTTCTGTTAACTCATAATTATTAAGGCATGTAGCAACAATGGAGGCGGTGCTGAGCCCCAATTTATGTTGGAAGGTGACATTTATTTCAATTCAAATATAGGATAAGAAAATTTGAACGAAACGGACCGAACACCAATTTTTAGGAGGGGGCAAAAAAGTTAAGAAACTAATCAGATTGATCAAATTTTTATGAGGCAATATCTATATTTCCCTTTTCTCTCCCCCCCCCCCCCCAACCCATCTATTAATTTTTTTTTCAAATATAACTAAATTGTATATGTACTAGTACAGTACATGAACAGTACATGTTTGATGTTTTAGGCCAGAAAATCTTTGGATCTCTTAAGAATATTTATATATTATATTTTATATGGAATCTTTAGAATATTTTTATTCTCTCTTTATAGCTTGTTCACATAGGTAAATGAATTATAATTGGGAAAAATGTAACTATGATAATTGCAAACTCTAGACTTATATAGTTAGCATCATTTGAAACTAGTAACATTAATATTTCAAATATCTAAAATTGAAAAGTGTTTCTATTCTGAGAGAGCAGATATGGGAAAAAAAAAAAAAAAAAAAAAAAAAAAAAAGAATTAAATTTTATTCAAGACAGTATATCATTTTTTTGATATCAACCAAATTCTGGAAGATCATTCATTTGATCCCCTTTTTGTTTTATACAAAATGCTCTGGTTTACATTTTTAGCATTTCTAAAACACATGGATCCATTATCTATTATCTTATCCAATTTTAAAAAAAAGAAAACCTTTTTTTCTGAAAAATTAGAAACTATGGCAATTTATCATGAACTGTATGTATAAAACCTGTATTGTAAAACCTTCAATAGTTTATGATAAAGAAAGATAACTCTTGCTGATTGAAGCAATTTTTGTTACAAACCTAAAGTGTTATTCTGAACTACTGGTAAAAAGCACCAATTCGTTATGCTTTTTAATATGAATTGACAATGTTTATAACTATATATTTACATTTTCCAGTGTCTCTGTCTGTGATAACACTACGAATCGATTTTGTACTATACAGCCCAATAAATTCAAAAGACGTATTGTTGGGGGCGCAAGCGGGTTTGCATAATTAATATTATGATATTTAATTGTACAACTGCTGAAAATTGTATAAATATAAGTAATAAGGAATCATTCTTTGAATATTATGAGATGATAATTTCGGTCGGGGCGTGATCAAATCTATCATAAACCCCTTTGGGCTTTATTGGATTTGATTACGCCCCGACTGAAATTATCACCTCATAATACTCAAAGAATGATTCCTTATTCCTTAAATATTATTTTCATATACTTTTAATATTTTTAATTTTATGCTGCAATGGTAAAATTTAGCTTTTTTTAATCACTATGTAATTTCTTCATAATATCATGATTAGACACAGTCATTATCAGATTTTGAAAAATATTGAACCGCTTCAACTTCATTTCATTTAAATCTATTGATACTGACTTTGAAGATAATCAGAAAGTTTAAAAAATAAAAAAATTATGGTAAAATAAATAGCAGAGGGATATTACACCTTGATACATGCAGACAAAATGCTATAGCCACTGCAAGATTTTCAATCTCAGGTGACTCAAAAACCTGTATGTTTCAAAGACAAAAATTTAAAAAAGGAGAACCTGCGTTTTACAAAGTATATTTGAACTTTATACTTAATAAAACGTATGTTTGCATGATCATACAACAAGAAAGACCCTGTATGAACTTACCAATTTTAGTATTTATAGCTTTCATTTAGTATGACAAAAACATTGCATATAAAATACCTGATCATGTATACATGTGCAAAGAAAATGATTTTTATTAACTAAAGCATTTTCACAACACATATGCTAAATAAAATTATAACCTAAGACTCAAGTCTTTTTATCTATAATTGCTCGATATTCCCAAATATCTTTCAGTTAATGTCTTGCTTGTGACAGACATTTTTTCAAGATGCTTGTTGGCAAAATTATATGAGATTTTTAATGAATTCAATGTGCATCTTTACTTCCTAAAAGCCAATTTAAGTCAAAGAATTCAACTTTCAAGATGTTGGTTATCTCTTTTTTTAGTCTTGTTATCATACATGTAAGTACAGTTTTTTCTTAATGATGCTTATATAGACTAATGTTAATAATAATATTTTTTAACCTCATCAGCATACACCAGTGAAATTATTTTTTGACTCTCCAGTCATACAAAAATTTCTATGGAACAAAGATTGTTGATTTTTTCAATCACCCAAGGTAAAACCCATATCATTTTCAACAGACATTAAATCCCTATAGAGATGCTATAAAATGATAACATAATGAAGTGTGATCGATGCATACCCAGATGAATCGTAGCCATTACCAACAATGGAAACCAACCAGTGATTATTGATGTTGCATAAATATTATAAGATTTATTGATCCAAAAATAAATCAGTTTATTTTACCATGAAGCACATTATTTTTATTCTTTTATTTTTTTTATTTCGGATTTTTCTTTTCGGAAATGTTTACAGTTCTGGTTTTGCATTTATTTAAAGTACTTCTTCTTCCTTTTCATTCATGGGATAAATTATGTTGCCACGGAAAAGTTGCCTAAAATTTTTGTATTTTTTGTTTAAGTCGCTCTAGAATAAACTATGTCTTTTCTGTAAAACTGGATATTTTAATTGATATTTTTTATTTATTCTTAATTAACATCAAAGTGTTTGCAATTGTGTTCAATTTAATATAAGTAAAGAATTTAAGAGATGTATTATTTACAATTAAGATTCCTAAATCTCTTCAAGTCTAATTACTTGGCATTATATATTATGAAAAAAATTCAGTCATCTAAAACTTTGCAAATAATTGATATATGATTTCATTTGCATAGTATTTGTTGCTAATTGAACATGTTAAATGGTAACAAAGTGAGTCTTGCCTGTTCATCAGGGTTGTCAAAAGGAACAACATATATGATCTCTCCAGCCTCAAACGACAACTCATCCTCATCTTCATTTGTGTATGGATGTGTGGCCTGCACCTACAAGGAATCAAAACATGCCTTCAGCTCGTGCACTAGCTATGCCAGCTACCAGTATATACTAGACTAAAATACTCAAAAAAAGGCAGCTAAAGTACATGCAAAGCACAACAACTGGCATTGCTATAAATATACCAACTGCCAAATGTGTGACAAATTCAAGCTACTTATTTGATGCATTTCCTTCCTAGCTCTGTTGGGTTATTTTTTCAGATTATAGCCTAAAACATGTGATTAAACTAACTTTTGGCTAAACAGTGATAAGTATTTTAACTTGATTGATCAACAAGGCAGTTACCTACCAATCCCAGGGCCCCAAGTATCCCAGGGCCTCTTTAGGAAACTAAATAGAGTGTTTACCACTAGGAAAGCTTGCACTTTAGGTTATTCAAACCAAGGCCACGTAAAATTGAAATTATGGCTCTTAGGTCTGCAGTAATCTGTTTATTAAAGGTAGCCCCATGCAAATTTTAGTGCATTTCAAATAAAATTAAAAGAAGATAGCTGCAACCTATCTAAAAAAAAAAAGTGTGTTCATTTTTTCACCTTTTTGCTCAGAAAGTTTTCCTGATTGCATATTCCTGGACTAATAGTGAGGTGTGATCTTATAATTTTAATTGAGGAAGCTTAACATGATGATGGCTATTTATTTTTATTTCTAATATCATTTATTTGGTTAATTTAGTGAAATTTTTGGGTTGAAAAATTTAAATCAGTCATATTGAAAAAGTAGGTACAGTCAAACTTCGTTACCTCGAACTAGATGGGACTGTTTAAAAACTTCGAGATATCCGAGTATTTGAAATATTGAGGGTAAAATACTTAAAAATAAGTGGTTGGAGCTTACTAATTACTTCGACATATCCATTGTATTCGAGATATCAGTGTTCGAGATATCGAAGTCAACTGTATATACATGTATCATAATCAGAAAATCTCAGCATTTATTTAGTAAGACAAGGAATCAGGGATGTTCTCATTTACAATGTCACAGTCACAGTAAGAATAAAAATTAGACTCTATGATAGACTCTAGCAAAATCCTGTCAATGATGCTTATATTTGGTCACCTTTTGAGATATATGGCAACCTGAAGCTTTCCAATGTTTCCATACTTTCTGATATCATTAATAAATTATATATATCAAGACTTGTGAAGATCGAAAGGAAGCTGGAAATAGCAATGATGTGTTGTTTGTGTATTAAAAGTAGAATGTTTTAAGTACATGTAATAGTAGAGAATTGGCTTGATGTTGGTGAATTAATTCATAAGTTGGATAATGAATAAATGCATGCTAATCTATTTAAATAACCAATTGAAGAAAAAATGCCTTCCATCTCATCTATTGAGAAATGGTAGAGAACTGACTTGATGTTATTAATAAAAGAACAAGTCTGCTAATGAAAAACTGCCTACTTATCTATTTTATTAACAAATTGAAGGAAAAAAGCCTCCCATCAGTGGTCTATTTTTGAGAAAATTAGCCTGGTTAATTCTAGATGTTGGTTCTACGTATACTGTGCAATGTTACAGGGTATTGCATTCAATGTGGCAGAATGTGGTAACAAATAAATTAAGGCATCTCAAAATGACGCACACGGAGAAATATACCGTATTCGGTCTATCACATTATACATGGATTCCTCACATTATACAAGGATTCCTCACATTATACACGGATTCCTCACATTATACAGCGATTCCTGACGAAATCAATTTGAATTCCTTCAAATAAAAGTAGAGCATTGAAACCTTGAAAGTGTCATAAAACACAGTTCTATGTATGGTATTGGATAAGCCATGTTTTTTATTTTTCATTGCTGATTTCTTCACTTACATGACCATTATCTCCTACACTTCTGCCTTAAATCTCCCTTAATAAGAAACATATAAACTCAAATCAACGAAAATGATACTAAATATAGTAGAAAACTGACAAATTATCAAAGCACTGATGGACAGACAGAAGGGGAATATGTTCTCTTCCCTGAAGATTTCATCACGTTCCAACCAAATTCATATCCCAGTGAACTTTTTAACATTGCGGTTTATTACATATATTTATGTTTGAGAAAGGCAAATTGTTTCGAATCAATAATATAACAGTGTTTTTACGTTTACAATAATGCAACCATTTAACGATAGGGGTGTGTGGTTATCATTGTGACGTCATTAAAAAGTTCACACAGAACTGAATGTTTTCACTTTTCTATAGGTTCATATAAGGAAACATATTTGCAAAAGTAAATACAGTATGGGCTTTCCAGGGCCCTAAAACATGTACATGTATCACTTTGGAACAATTTAACACATAACAATTTCATATCAAATGAATGTGTCTTCTTGCAGTAAGGATACAAAGCTTGAGAACAAGCTTGAGAAACAAAAAGAATCATTTCTTAAGGTATAATAACAAACAACAAACAAGCCCATTACTCTTATCCCTTGGGGGGGGGGGGGGGGGGGGAGGGGGGAAGGTTGTGGAGTGTTTGACTCAAAGTATTGGCAATTTCTCTACTGTGTGCACACATATCTGATGGCTGCTTCTACATTCTGAATTGAAATGTGCATCACATTTGCATGATAAAACTCATTGTTGAGAAAATATCACTACATACCTGATAGAGAACGCCATCTGGTAGTTCCACTGGTTTGTTGGATGTGGGGACTTCATACAGGTTGCTGTCTTCATGTTCCTCCTCTTTCTCCTCCTCCTTTTCCTCATTCACTGCTTCTTTCTCCTCATTAGCCTCTACTTCCATTTTCTCCTCTTTTTTCTCTGGCATTTTACATGGAGGCGTTTCATATGCTGGAGATCCCAGGGGTGAGGAGGGCTCCTGTTTCTCTGGGGTGACAGGGACCTGGTCAGACTCCTCCGGGGGTGGTACGGGAGGGGGGTAGGTGGGTGCCGAGTCTTCTGAGTTCTGAGAGGCGGTCTCATCCAGATCTCCATTCACCTTGCCCTCACTACCCTGTAGAAGTTTCAATCTTAATTTAAACTATTGGTACTACATGTAGTGGTAATTTTTCATGTCTTTTTTTTAACTGCTGAATTTTTAGAATATTAACTGAATGATGTGAATGTGCAAGTATGGCCTCATGCATTTTCTTAATCATTGGAGAATCCTTGTCAATGAATTGAAATAAAAACTCATTTTGCCTACAAACCTGACTCTGACTCAATATTTGCTGTGATGATTTCTCCTCCTTATTTGTCGATTCCTTTTCTTCTGTTTTTTCAACCTTTATTTCTTTCACTGGATCAGTCTTTTCTAGCTCACTGTTTTCATATATTGCATGGTCTGAAAAAGGTAGACATAAATTCAACCAGCTGCTTAGATCCAACATTAAAAATTTTACAAGTGATGGTAAAGAAGACTGCTGTTCTGTATTTTTTTTTTTTATTATCTTAGTGAATGCTTTTCATATTTCCCCCTAGTTCTTCCATAAAAAGAAGAACTATCAATAAATGAAAAAATTCAAACATTCTTACTGGGACATGAAACAACGAAAAAAATTTATCATAATGTTGAAATTTGTTTTCCTGGACTCTTAGAAAAGCAGTATATTTTTCATATACCTTAACTCTCAGCTTTTGTATCATTGTTTTCCAGCATTCCAGTTTTCTAGAAAAGCAGTAGAATTTTTCATATAACTTAATTAGCTTAATTGTGTCATTGTTTGTCCGATTGTCATACCTGATGTTGAGGTTTCCACTTCCTCTGCATGTTCCACTTTCACCGAGGTTGACGATGCTGCGGGACTAGAGTCGTGTCCATTTTCTCCATTTACCTCAAGATGACCATTTACCCTACAGAATGATCAGTTAATTTTCATTTCTTGACTTAACTGTAAGCATTAGGTTGTATGTGTAATGGCTTATTAACTTAAAACAAATACTGTATTTTTAAAATACACACGTCTGATGTATGTACAATTGATCAGCAAAACATCAGCTTCCTATTTTGAAAACTGTGGGAGGAGTTATCCGTACAATAGGGGTACCCTTTTGGCAGTCGACTGCCCGCCCACCTACCATTTTCACCATTTCAATAACCGATTTTTTCCTTAAAAATGAAATAATAAAATTTGAAAATTTTGTTCCCAAATCGTGTCTAGAGGTCCCTTTAAAGATTTTTCTACATTTATTCCTCAGTAAAAATTCAAATCAAAATTATGGCTCCATCCTACCGGGGGGGGGGGGGGGGGGGGGGGGGGGGAGGGGGGGGGGGAGGGGGGTCATGATTTAAACAATTACTCTCTATATTACTACATGTATGTAAAAATTTGACCCCCCCCCCCCCCCCCCATTGTGGCACCATCCAACCCCGGGGGTCATGATTTTCAAAATTTGAATCTACACTACCAGAGGATGTTTCCACACAAGTTTCAGCTTTTATTGCCAATTCTTTTTTCATCAGAAGATCTTTAAAATATGCTATTAAATTTTGAATAATTATAATTCATCTCCCTTTAAAAGAGGACATTGCCTTGGTTTTAACAACTCAAGTCCCCATTACGGTTATTTATTTACCTATGGATGCTTTGTGTCACATTAAGTTAAAATTGACCTAGTGGTTCTGGGGTAGAAGATGAAATCGTGGAAAGTTAACATCAGCAACAATGACAGACAACGTACAAATTTCAATTAGAAAAGCTCACTAGAGCCTTTGGCTCAGGTGAGCTAAAAAAAAGATCAAACTGATATTGAACACATTAGTTCTTATGTGAGCTACCTGTGATTTAATAAAAACCCTATGCATGCAAATTTTATATAAATCTTAAGACTCCCACTACCAACTGTGACCTTATTCATTTCATCCATTATCAAATCCTCTTTATAAAGAAAGTAAATTTGTTGCATTTTACATGTGCATTTAAGGTACAATTAATGTTTCTCTCTAGCCAGAATGCCAGGATGAACACTATAGCCCCCACCCCCCACCCCTCTCTCCCTTTTTACTTTGTTTTTATGAAACATGTTTCATCTATAGACTTGTCGTAAAATTCTTATTAGCAATATAGTACAACCACATTGAGCAGTGAGATTCAATAAATCAAATGAGGCCCCGTGGCCATGAGCGTCGAACTCAACGGCCTTTTCCTACTCAAATCTAAGAATATTTCTCAAATCCTTGATTTTGACCCAAGAAAGTGTGAAGAAAGTGTGCCAAGAAAATAGAGTCTCACTCAAGTTGAGAAAAGTCTTGAGTTTTTCTCAAACTATCCAAGATTGCTAAGCACCTGTCTCATAGCGTTCAACTCAGCATTAAAACTTCTAGATCTTCAGGATGGATATAAATGGGTAATCATATTAGATTTACTGAAAAAAGACCCTGAAGGTGTGGTTAGTGAACAATAATACAGAGCAAAACACAAGATAAAAATAAATAAGCACTGGCAGGTAATTTGAGATTCTAACAGGTTTGATAAAAACAGTTCGTTCATTTTCAATAGAATCCTTCATCACCCTTTGATGGACAAATTGTTTTTATCACTTTAACCATCCCTAGTCCATAACACTTGATTGCCATACTTATGGCACTATACAAGTGCATTGCAACATGAAAACCTTATTTTAATTATTTAGATCTATGCATATAGATCTTAATTCTTTGATAAAATATTTAAGGTAAAAAACAAAATGAATAACCATTTGTATTAGTGATGTTTCTAGTGAAATAATTTATAGTGAAAAAAAAGAGGGTTTTTTTTCTTATTAAGCCTCGATCAGGTTAATATAGACTAAGGAATGGTAAAGTCAAGGTTATTTGAAAAGGGTCAAATGTTGGCAAAATAATAAAAAAGTTTAATTGCTTACAAAAATACACATCTTAGCATGAATTTCTTTGAACATTTCTTCAATAGTTTATTTGATGTGGAACTAAATGCAAAATAAGAAATAGTGAAGTCAAGGTCATAGAAAAAGTCAAGGTCAGAAAATTATCAACACAGTTGAATTGCTCTTACCCAAAGATATCGTTTGATGAAAAAACCTGAACAATATTAGTGTGTGCTAAATTTTTACAGATGTACAGAGGCAGATGGAGGACAGGCAACGAACATGAAAAACACTTTTAATACCCAAGCCAAATTCATGGAGAAGTGGGAATGATAAAATGTTATTCAAGACTTACTCTCCAGGCACATGTGCACTAAGAGGTCGGGGCTGGAATTTCATCTGCTCACTGCTTTTGGCAAGTCTTTCTGCAATGGTGTTTATCTCGCTGCTCAGCTGAAGGTAAAAATAAAGAAATAGAAGGTCATGTACATGTCAATCAATACAAATCAGTTCCTATCTGTATTAGCAGTGTTCATTCTTCTTTGTACAATGGCAACTGTAGCTCATAAAGATGAGGAATCATCAAGTAGTTTTTATTTATAAATACTAACAACTGTTATCAGAAACGCCTGTTTTAAAATTAAAATCCTATTAATTTAAAACCAAATTATTAAATTTTGTTAAAACAAACCTCTTTGACATAAATAAAATACAAGTTTCCCTAATACAAGCTGTTTTTCAGTAGCTCCAGATCAGTAGCTCCACGGGAAATTCGGATTAACGAACTGTGGCGCTACAGTTCCATCCATACAAAAAACTGTATATTTATTGCCCACAATGGTTTTGGATTTATTAATCTAATTTCGGAATATATTCTGTGAAAATTTTAATACCAAAAAATTACTGACAAATTTTATTTTAGATGTCATTACATGCCTCTGAATATCTTTTAAACTCTCACCAGCCCAGTAAAGTGAAAACTAATGGTGTGGTTTTTTACAGGTAAAAATGACAGCTCTTGATCAAAATGTATATTTAACATATATACTTCACTTTCGAGGTCGGTTAGGGTGTTTAGGAGAATGTTTGAGGCATTAAGTAAAGTGGTGAAATAGTCAGTAGTAAAATATCTATCAAATATTTTGGTATGAAAATTTACACAGAATATATTCCTAAATATGTTTAATAAGTCCAAAACTGTGCGCAACTTTTTGTGTGCAATGAATACATTTTTGTATGGATGGAACTGTAGCTCCACGTTCCGTCAACCTGAATTTACCATTGAGCTACAGTTTTGCAGTTAGTTTTTCAGTACTTGAAGAAAAATTTTACAATGTCACACTGTTTGTATAAATTCTATTTACGTCAAGTGCGCTGTTTTCTAAAACTGACTTTGATGCATTTAACACTATAGTCTGTTATCTGATTTAATCTTCAGCCTACCCACCTCAGGGCTTTGTACTTTTGAATTTATCTCTGTTTTTGCAGTAGGTGTTGTGATGTCAATATGAAGGACAATGATGTCAATCAACAATATGTCAGAATTCACAACAAATACATGGTGTCCCTAGCAGTCCCTTCAGTGCATATGTACTGCGATATTGTTTGTCCTTTATAACTGCTACCAAAATTGATATTCTGATGATGAACAGCTGTATTTTTGGCTACTAGTTGTCATAATTGGATATTAAGATTTTGCTGGGCAATATTAATTACATAATATCTAAAATAAATGAAATCACAACCTGTGAAATACTGTATAAATGTTTAATAATATTTTTAAGATGAAAAAAAATTCTCAGGAAATGTTTTCACCAGAAACCTAAATATCCCGAAAATTTTCCATCAACTTATTTATATGTAGAATCTAAATAATATGCTTCTAATATATTTTTAAGATGGAATGCTAACGATCCATAGATTAAAATTTTGGTGTAGCATTCCATCTTTTTAGGCTTTAAATTTTTGAAATCTACATCCATACTCAAACTTGAAGACTTAATTAATTTTAATCTAGCCCCCTCTTATCAAAGAGATTGATGGAGAATAATGGAGAAATCGAAGTTGTACCTCATACAAATAAGTCAGAAATAATTTTTAAGGAGAAAACTTGTTGATTTATTGGGTCTTAAGACCTGGATAAGTAAACTGTTTTAAAATTAAAGAATTGTAAAATGTGAAAACATTAGATTATGCAAACATCTACAATGGAAATGTATGCAATTTTTACATACATTTTTAGTAAACCACTAACACTCTCTCTCCTGTTGTCTAGTGTTTAAATCTCACCTTAAAAACCTCTCCATGGAATATTTCTTCTGAATTAAATAAACTTTGGAATGTTGAGGCATAAAAATTAACTCGGCTGAAAAATAATGGAGGACAATTATAAAGTTATATCATATTTTTTTTCCAATGTTAAAATTTAATTAAATGTAACTATCAATTTTTATACAGTCATGTATAAAAGGCTACTTTCAGAACTCTTAATATTGACTATTTTTCCAATATTTCTCTATAAAGATGTCCATAAAAATCTCATAACAATGAAAAAGGTAAAATTATACAAATAAAATTTTCTCTTTCATAATATCTTTTATTGCAAATAACATAAATGTTGGTCTACCTGTCGTAAAACATGGGTAAATCTGTATGCAGCTCGTCATTTATTTGCTGATATATTTTCTTTGCTTCTTCTAACTCATCGTGGGCCTAACAAAGAAACAAACAAAAACTTAATATTAAACTCATTTTGGGTGGAAAATCCATTAAAACGAAATATTAAATTCGATGATAAATGATTCATGTATTGAAAATAAAGTTAAGTTTGAAGATGAAACATGTCATCAAACACTATCTTTCTGCACTCTATATCTTACTCAATATGTACAGTCCCTGAAACATTCTACTTTCCCACATGAACGGTGAACGCGAACAAAGCGGAGCAGAGAGCGCAAAACTATGAACGGTGAAATGGGAAAGTAGAACATTTCAGGGACTATATATATATATATATATATATATATATCACTTTTTATGATATACATTTACATGTATCTTGCATGTATATGTATAAAATAGTTTTTTTAATTCATGACTTTCTGTTGAGAAGAAAATTTCAATAACTTCTAGCACAAAGTATACAGTCCATGAAACATTCTACTTTCCCTTTTGGTGTTCGCTGACTGTGCGTTCACTGTTCAAAGTTCACTTTTCGTTCAACAATCTTTACGATTAGCTCAATTAAATATAATTAATGAACAAAATGTAAGAAACAAAATAAGCAGAATTTTTTTTTATAAATCAATCAAACTTAGCTGTGGCATTGATAAAATAAACAGACATTACTAGTTTAAATAAATATATTTAAAATAATCAGCTAAAGTAATGCAGGAACTATTTGATCCACTTGTTTTCATTTCTATAAACAGCACAACCGATCACCTAAAGATCATCAGCTCAACATTTAATTAAATGAAATAAACATTAATTTTCAATTATTTCCTAATTTTGTTTCCTAAAGAACTAAAAAACATAGTATAATTTTCAAATTGATAGTAAGAATAAAGGACATACCGGTAATTGTACTGAATTTGTTAGATTACTAATCATTAAAGGGGCATCGAGCGACCTGTAACTTCTAGATATAAAAGATATCAGTAAGCCAATGCTCTCTAGTGATACCCAGCTCTGATGTAAATATACAAAATACTGTATTTTTCGGATGATTATTCAATATATTTTTTTCTCTGAAGCAGTCTCAGCATCCGACTTATCATCTAGATCCACATATCTAAGGCTTGAAGTCAGAAAATTTTTGAAAAAATAGCAATTTGGATAAGATAATAGTAAATGCTATTATATTTAATTAACCGTGAAATACTTTCCGTCCACATGGTGAATAGTCATCGAAACTATTCACATGCAGCATTCGATTTTCCCTCATTTTTAGACTCGGAACACCTCTGAAGTAATCCGAGTCGCTACATTAAATTCAAAGTCTGATAACTCTAATTTGTTTATCATCAATAAAATCTGTATCACCGACAAATAAAGTTTTCTTTGGTATAATAAAATACCTATTTACTGACTATTCGGAGGATAGCAAGTTTATTGTCCCCCTCGACAGCAACTATTTCCCTCAGCTTTGTCTCTTGAAATAGTTGCTGTCGAGGGGGACAATAAACTTGCTATCATATCCTCATAGCCAGTAAATAGGAATACATTATTGTATTTTTTTCAATTTTGTTTTCCCATATCTGCTCTCTGAAAGAAAAAAATCCTTATTCAATTTTAGACATTTGAAATGTTTTTAGTTTCAGATGATGCTAACTTAGTCTAGAGTTTGCATTTTCTTAGTAATGTTTTTTTCCCAATTATTATACATTTACCTCTATGAAACCAGCTATATAAAGAGAAACTGAAATGAAAATTTTTCATCCAAAGATTCTCTGGCCTAAAACATCAAACAGATAGACAAACACGTATTGTGCTAGTACCGGTACATACAATTTAGTTATATTTGAAATTGAATGGGGGGATTGATATTGCCTTTAGAAAATTTTATCAATGTAATAAGTTTCTTTAATTTTTATTTTTGTAAACGTTTTGTATACTTTTTTGCCCCCTGCAAAAAGTAGGGGGTTCAGTATGTTCTCATCAAATTTTATTTTTCTATATGTGAGTTTAAATAAATGTCGCCTTCCAACATAAACTGGGGCCTAGCACCGCCGCGTTGTTGCTAAATGCCTTAATAATTGTGAGTTAACAGAAACAGTCAGATTATTTCTTATCAGAGGGTCATTCCATTGCATTTAATTTAAAGCAAATGTTCTTGCACAAGTTCATAAATAAAGAAAGCAATACTTAAGTATTAATCTGTATACAGTCTTATGATAACTCCCGAGTTAATCTGAACAAATCGTTCACCCTGCATTCACTGTTCACATTGCGCTCGCATTTTCCTTCTGTGTGCGCTCTCTGTTCAAAAACCGCTCACCAACTTCCATTCAATGTTCAGACAGTTAACCTTTCACTGCATTCGCTCATTGTTCGTTCAGCAATAATTCAGCATTCGTTCATCGTTCATGTGGGAAAGTAGAATGTTTCATGGACTGTATATAATGGTTGCCATTATAATTTTTATACAGATCAAAAGCATTTCTCTAGTAAATGTGATTTTTGAACATTATAATCCATTTTACCTTTTTGATTTTTGCCTCATCTTTTTTCTTAGCATTTTCCAAAACATCAAGGTTGTGTTTTGCGTTGTCAAAATCTGTCAATTTTCTGCCTCGCTTTGAGATTCTTTGCTACAATTAAACGTACATCTGAATTTAAAAAAAAAAAAACATTCAAATCTACATATGTTTTAAAAAAACTATTAAAAAACATTGATGAGTATAGTCAAAACATACATGAACTAAATAATAATAAAGTAATAATTGGTTAATTAATTCATCAATATTCCCAGAACACCAACTTTTACTTTTGTGGAGTAGGTTCTGAAAATCAATGTACATTAAATTAGTATCATAGATGTATCGGACAACAGATTAAATTGATAGAATCATGTTCTAAGAACTACTGTGTTCTAGCTAGAAACTGTGAACTAATGAACATCATTGTAACCACAGCAAACCAACATCTATTTTATATAAACAAAGGTTTTATACAATGCAAGCACAGGTGCCTAAGGACAGGACCGACCACTCCCCTCCCCCCCCCCCCCCCCCCTCCATCCCCCAACCCCCAATTATCTAGACCCCCAGGACTCTTTACTCCTTTTTTCATTAAACTATCCTTTAATGACATATTTATAAACTAATTTATAAATTCATTGCCCAAAATTTTTTAAAACAAACATTTTTTAAAAATCAGACCCTCTCTATATATAATACAACAAGGTTGCTAACTTTGTCTGCCAGCCGTGAGGCACTGCCGAATAATATTTGTTGGAATGTACTATCAAACTATAACTACAAGAAAAAATGGTGACCTCATGTCGTAGCCTAATAATTTTCTTCACTGAATATCTGCATGTCATGCCCATGTAAATACATTTATTTGCAACATGTATGTAATGTGCACTAGCTAACTTTCTGCAGCTAGGTCTAATACTGGTTAAAGGTTGTTTTTTTTATGCAAACAGCATGAACAGTTCAATGTTTTGGTAAAATGAACTGCAAGATTCATATTGTACATGCTAATAACCTTTACAGAATATCAACCAGATCTAATAACTGATCAAAAGAGCTGTGGTTATGCTTTTATACATGATACTAACTCTGAGGTTTGGAAAATGGCTCATGTAAGTGTTGAGTGGCTCATTCACACTATCATTCAAGCTCTGTAGGTAGTTGTGCCACATCAGTTCTAAAGACTGAAAAGAAACAGAGTCCACATTAGTTTATTCTATTTCAAAATGCAACCATATCTGGCTTTATTAATCTTACAAAATATGATTCAAGCTGTATTGTATGATTTGATAGTTATATATTCTTGGAAGGATAAAACTTTTTTGATTTTGTGCACATTAACAGTGTACTGAAGTTATGAAAGTGTTGACTATTACAAGTTATCAAAGATAATGCACATTTAATAAAAGGAAAGGAACTATATTTAATAAGGTCAAATGTCTGCCCCCAAATTTACAAATTTATTTCTTAAATACCATATCAAAAAGATTTCTTTATAATACATCATTAAACAGCTCGTAAATCCCTCTAACAATCATCATCCATATATTTACATCTACTGTGCTTTTCCATTAAATTCTGTAATCTTTAAATGCCTCTAAATGCAACAACCTAATCACTGCGTATGAATTTACATGCAATTCACATTTCCAGAACATATTCGGTTTTAAAATATATTTTATGCATGTTGTTTAACCACCATGTTTTATAATTACCGGTATTCAACAATAAAGTTGTTTTTTTTTTATTCAACAATAAAGTTGATTCTATTGTTAAAAGCAAAATTTCAAGAGTTATTTTTCATGTATTATATTTTCGAAGCTCATCTCCACAGTCTATGTAGTAACCAGTTTAATTCAGTTTTAAAAGACAGCTGTTCTTGCTGTTACATGTACTAATTTACCCCTTCCATGATCTGCAATTTATACCGATTTATTTAATAAAATAATTGATTTCATCAATAAGGGAATGTAAATACATGTAAATGGTTTTTTTTTTGACGTCGTGGTATCAATAACTGTCATCAGTTGATCAGACAAATTATCATAACGCGCATTATTCAATTTGTCTGCTCACCTGACGGCATGCAGTTATTGACATGACGACATCAAAAATAGATCATTCAATGCTATAATAAATTCATAGATTTGCAAATATTAAAAAAAAGTTTCATTTGTAGCAAGTGCCCTATAGACAGCATTTCATATACAATATGGACTCGAAGATTAAATCAAGATCACAGTCAATGCACCTTAACATTTATAACATTTATTTTTGGACAATATATACGATATCTGCTTGTCTAGACTTCCAAAGTGGAAATATTTAAGTCATTTAGTTACAAAACTCATAGGCTTCAAGACTGACAATAACGAAATTTCTTTATATGTTTGAGCAACATGTGTTCTTAATTCAGTACTAAGACTTTAAAAAAAATTCTCTGTGGTAAATGTTTGGGTAAAGCTTAGTCTCGTTAATGGGTCATATTTACTATAAGAAACCTGACTTCTAATTTAAACAAAATATAAATAATATCTCTGCGCTGATCTGTAAAGACACACACATGAACCAAGGATGACAGATTATGAAAACCTAAATCAATTCGAAGTATAAAGTTTGTAGAAAACAATGAGTCATTGTCCCTGGGTTTAAAAGTAATTCACATTTAACACCAGACCTGACCTGGGATTTACTGAAGACATAAAATCAAAGTCATGAAGGTGATGAAAATATTAACTTATTAACTAACTGAAGCAAAGCTTGGCTCAAGTAATCAAAAGCCCAAAACAAAATCAGACCCCCCCTTTAATAAAAATAAGTTCCATTTTTTTCTTACTACCAGTATTATTTTCATATTACCTGATGCAATCATATTTCTATCATTAGATAAATGCAACAACTCAAAAAGTTGCTGATGCTCGTAATTTGATGATGAGGCATACATAATGATTGCATAAGTTCCCTACAATGTGTTTTGTGTCTGAGAACAGACCAACTATGATATCAAGTTCCCTTAGATCATGTGCGGAGTCAGCTTGGTGCATTTAAAATGACGAGACTGATCCATATCAACTAACGGATGTCAGAAAGAATGACCTTACATTTAGCTGAGATTTCACATTTTCGTAATCGTCCCAATCTTCTTCGTAGGTTTCCTGTAGAACTTGGTACAGATTTTTGGAAGCAGCTTGCATAGCTACAAGACATAGCATTATTTGTTATTGAAAGCAAGGAGAAGAAAAAAAATCTAAAATCATGTACATGTAATTCGTTAATCAGCAGTTAATTATATGCAACAACAAAAAATGGAGCCGCAAAAATTGATTTGCATCATTCAATGTTTAAACACATCATTCTATATTAAGTTTATTGTTCCTTTAAAGAACATTTATCATTTATGACATGCATCCTTTTAAATCACAAAAAGGCTTCATTATTTCTCTTGTGTTAAAGCAAGCATTTTACAGTAAGTTTTGTAATGCAATGATAAACATCTTGAATAGAATTGCAATGGGTGTTGATGGAAAGATTTCAGACCTTTGGCACAGTGGATGTATCCTCTGAGCTCTTTGTGAAGTTTCCCTGCCACTTCCTATAAAAACATGACAATGCAGATAAATCTTATACTCATTGTGTGTAACTTGAAGATAAAATGTCAAGTTTTTCACTGAATGACTATATATGGTAAAATCAACTTCACGCATACATGCGACCATCATATACTTAGTTTTGAGGGGATTTTATGGCAATTTGTGCAAAGGATTTTGGTGATTTTTAAACAAAAGAAGAATATCAAGATAAAAATTTGGGAATTATAATTTGGCTTAATGCAAAATATAGTGGGTATAATGATCAGTAAATCAGAATCTACTGGACCAGGTACATTTGTATCAATTTAATACATTGTGTTGATAATTAAAGAAATGCTAATATTGAATGTATGTATGTAATTCTACAACTGGTACATCAGCTCCTCTGTATGTACATATACATTATATCAACTTACAATACTGGGTAATATGAATTCTCTTACAAGTATTGCAGTGTATTGAGATCTTTGTGAGTTCAGATGTCACCTAAACAATGTACTGGTACAATTTTCCACTGTATTGGTGCACTGGTCAGTTGCTACTTCAATTATACAATTTTGCTTGGAATTTTAGTTCATTTATTGCAGGTGTAATAGTGAGCGACCGATACAAATTGCATTTACTTATTTATACCATATTATTATTGAGCAACTTAATTGCTACAATACTATACATACAATATTGCTAACAATTAGTGCAGCATCATCAGAAACCCACAGTCATGCAATCAGTCTCATTTTTTGGACCTTCTGAGAAGCAAAACTGACACTGGGTTTTGACAATGGTTGTGCAGTGTATACATGTACATCTGTGTATTTGTGATTTGCTTGAGCTATTGGTTGTTACCTGCTGCCTCTCCAGTTTGTGGGCATGTACATCAAGCCGCTCATCAAGAGTTTTCTCTGCTTTACCTAGATTCTGTAGAACCTAGAAAAAGACAAACAAAGCCATGCAGTGTTAATTAAAAGCTTCGCTCTCGTGAGACAAAAATCATTCAATTTGAAATGTTTTCTAAACAATCATGTATATCTCATGACCCCTATCTAACAATAATCAAATTTTTTAACAGCTAGTTCATGTACGGTATTTGTTACTGCAATACACCTTGACCAAGGGACCACATCTCATTTCCATTGGTTGGTCAAGATGAAAGGCACCAAGGGAAGGGGTGTTAGGGAACAGGGTATCAAGTTACCTTTTATCTGAAAATAACCTGAGGTCATCCAATACCCATTGCCAACTTACATGTACAAATTAAGAAATATAAGCTCTACTCAACAGTCAACACTTGAATGATCACTCTAGATTTGGAGTGGACCATCAGAAAACTAATCTGACATCACTTTTCATAAACGCAGTGCACTTATTGAACTTTGACCTCAACATCAAGAGGGTCATGTTCTCCCAACCAATACAGTAAAATAATTAAAACACTATACTTTTTGCACTTTTTAAAAAGTGCAAATAATATTTTGAAAAAACAACTGCATGCATGTATCAAGCCAGTCCTGTCCTTTTTCCATTAGAACAATGAAAGGATGACTGCACTTAACGCTGTATTTTGGGTCCTTTTGCTGTCACTATTGTTACATTTATTCCTTGCTTAATTTTACTTCAAGTCATTTGTTACAGAGTTTGGTTGATTTCTAATAGACATTTAATGCCATAATGGTTTAAACTGCGTTGCAATAGAACAATTTGTTGTTTTCTTACCCTTATTGCTCTGCAAATATCTGGAATTTAGATTTGTCTGCCCTTGATTGAAGATAAGATTCATAAATATGCATGGAGGGTAGAACTAATATTGTAATGAATCAGGTCTTAAACTTTGAATAGCAGTACTATAATTGAACACCTCTTTCTCTCTCTTTCTCACTTTCTCTCTGCATGTTGCCATTTTTTAAAGGTTTCAAAACAAAATATATAACACATAATATCGGCCGTTATAAGTGGCATTTGATGATCACGTAAACAAGTGGCTGATGTCAACAATTTACGTGCTCAAAAAGAATTAACAAGTAGATTAATCAGTAACACACAGAATCTATAATCTGATAAAATTGAGGCCTGGGACCGAGTCCTGTAAACCATGATATATTAACAAAATTACAAAATTTGTTTTGTAATAATGAGTCTTTTATTTTTCATTAAAAAACAGAATACCATCACAATATATTTGAGTTGGTGTTTTTTATTCCCTTTTTCTTTTTTTGGAGGGGGGGGAGGATGGGGGGGTGGGAGGGGGTCAAATTTTTATTTGAGCTGTAACATTTTTGTTCAATAAATTCTCCCTAAGAAAGTTTATGACTCTTTTCACAATTGCAATCATTTTCTGTGACTTTCCCATCCAACAATATTGACTAATCTTTCCTTATGTAGCATATTTAACCCCCTTAAAAAGTCAGCAATGTGGAGGAGTAGCTCGGTTGTTGTAGAGTATACACAATCTAATGCATATATGTTAACTTTTCAAAGCTGCTATGTGGGGGAATCTCTCCCTTACCAACTTGGCTATAAAGGGGGAGATTTTGCGTAAGCGATGTTTTCTCACATGAAATGCAAATAAATAAATCTCCTCTTAATTGAAAATAATATGATAATCATCTCACCCTATTAACAATACCATTAATTACTATAACAGGTAAATATCACGATACAAGACAGAAGCACTTCTATTTTTATATGTATATATTGTATTTACTAACAAGGTATTCTAAGACTTTTGTCTTCAGAAGTCAGAGAATAATATTCAAGAAGATCTGAGACTGTTTTCTCTTGGCCTGGTGACAAAAGAGTATATGGAAACAATATGACAGAGAGGGTTGTAGCTGCATCGAACTTTAGCAAAGAGGACCACAACCTAGTACACCGGTCTAAGATTACATGTACCAGTACACATGTGAGAGAAAGGCCACAGGGCGTGTGAACCAGTGTAGATTCACTCAGTGTGTCTGGTTTGTGTTTACAATGAAAGCAAAGTCTTCAAGCATTAACACACACAACCCTGTACCACTGGAGGACTGTCAAAGAGACCAGGCGTTCCACTAAATGCTGTCTGTTTATGGCAATGGCTCACATTCTGACCATATAGGTAGTACATAAATCACAACACATTCACAAGCCTTTAATTCGTACAGTGTCATACAGACTCCAACCTAAGACATGAAGACAAATGATAATACATGTATATATAAGGAAATAAAACTAGCATTACATCACTGGAACGAAGCTAACGGAAGAGGGCCATATGGCCAATTCATCGGTGATGGCGGTATCAGTTGACTTTTCAGAATCTAATGCCAGTAATTTTATAGCTTACCATTTTAATCCCATATCAGCTAGAATGGCTTATTGCCAAGTTATCTAGCTGTCCCAAAACTTAGTGGTACAATTGTTTATAAGCTCTTATAAGCTTTTTCTAAATTTCTAAGTTTACATTCATTTTACAAAAATGAATATCATGAATTTTTCAACTTGACATTTTTCAAAATCATTCCGGAAAGTCAATAGTGTTTAGTATCGCAATGTGTATTTTAATAATATATATGTAGTTCCAAACAAATATACACATTTATAGCTGCAATGGATCTAGATGTATAATATACTTTAACACCATATGAAGTCTTGACCATCTGGGAGTGGCTGGATAGCAAATCAATTTCATCATTGGCATCCCTAAATTACTGTTGATTTCTTATTAAATGCGAGGAAGTAATATCTGAGTAAAATTGGGGGAGGCAAACCTCGCAGATTTTAAAATGGCACTTTTTTCAGACAGTTTTGAACTATATGAAATAATAACAAAAAAGTGATCCTTACAATTTTATATTCTTGCAATTTGATACAAAACAGTGGAATCGTGGAATCTTTCCCACAAGTGGGTTAAATATATAAGGACACTCTAAGAAAAACATTTCCTGAAAGAACTTGACTAGAGAGGATTGATGATCAACAGAAACACTCAACATATTAAATTGGACAGGAAATAAAATGGAAATGATATTTCACAATATACCGGAAAAACTTTAATGTAAATTGTTTGTCAATGATAATTAGACTATCATGATAATTCCACTTTTGATAAATGAATGAACAAGACTTCATTTCATGATGATATTTCTGACTTAAGGGCAAAAATTAATTTTTCGTTTTTTAATGTTTACAATGCTTCAGTAAGGCATTTTTAATAGACAATCAAATTTTGAGGGTCAGTCGTCGAGTTATAAGCGAGATACAGAGCTCACAATTCTCTGTCATGTAAACAAAACTCTGGTGATGTTTTTATTTTCCATGTTTAGACCTAAAATAAATGTGACAAACACTAAGAACTGTTTATTTCATAATGTATCAAAACGATATAAAATTCAGCTTGAAAAAGAACTTTATCTGGTATATGTATGAATGTAAACAAAAACATGGCACGAGCCTTGTTTACATAGCAAAGAATTTCTAAATTCTAAGAACAACACTCAAATTTTAGTTGATCATTAGAAATGCATTACTAAAGTATAACGTAAACCATAAAAATTGAAAAATAAACTATGGCCCAAATTGTGACCATGCCCCTTTAAAAGTTCTTATGTATAATGGAGATGAGTGAAAGAGACAGCTGCTATTACTTGAAAACTGTCATACTTGCACACAAAAGTAATCACAAATAGAGGAAGGAGGAGGTTGTTAAATGTGGCAGAATAAAGATTCAGCTGCCATGATATACATGTATAGCCTATGTGCATGAACAACTGACCATAATACATTGACTGTGTTCTCTCATTGTAACAATCAGATGATCAAAGTCAGTATACCCACACTATAGTATCTTTTTGGGGAGAGAGAGAGTCATTCAGAGAGAGAGAGAGAGAGAGAGAGAGAGAGAGAGAGAGAGAGAGAGAGAGAGAGAGAGAGAGATTTTGATCAACACATTCCTCCATTTTACCTTAAATAGCACAATGACAATTTGATGCCTAAAATAAGGCAATATATACAGAGCATTCATCAGAGACCCTTTTGTCAAATCAATGTTTTAACTTGACCGTAATTTGTCTTTTGAAATGAAATTGTATACCATGCATACAGTGTAACATGGGCAATGGATTATGGTATAAGCATTAAAGGATCTGCTGAAGATGTATTTAAAATTTCATCTCTATACTTATTTAGATAAAAACTCTTTATGAAATATTCACATGGAAAATATTTGCTGTGAAGAAAATATACCTTCAGTGTTAAATTCACGTCAGCATTTAGCCATTATATGTATGTGTACATTTACAATGTGTGCGATAATCTACGTCAAAGGTCTGCATCATCGAGAGAGCTGAGGTATCATCTTCAGGCTAATGTAAAAGGGTAGATACAACACTATATAGTCTTTCCTTTTGGTTGTTCAGATAGGTAATTTCTTTTCAACATATGCATACCAAGAATTTCTTGCATGTCATTAACTTTTCACATACTGTCATTTAATATATTGTGTACTTTTTGCACGACTGAGCAGCTCCCATCACTATATTCAAACATTAACACGACAGTGACAGCACCTTAGCTATCCTAAATAAGGTCCAAAAATAACACTTGTTTTTCCATCCTAAACATAATGTACTTCCATGCAAATATTTTTGTATTAGTTTACTTAAGGCATATCATAAGTTCTATAAATAACAAATCACACATTACATGCTGATACTACTTGTATACTCAAGTAGTACCATAAGGAGGGACTGTTTTCTAATAACAGAGACATTTTAAAAATATGTGGTCTAAAAAATCTTGACACATAGTGAAGTTACTGACCTCAAAAGTTTTTATGAATAAAAGGTATGTAGGTCACAGAATACAATGAGAGCCTCAACCAAACCATTACAACCCCCCGGATCCCATTACAGCCTTAATCTTCAATATCAGTCAGTTCTCAAATTGTTAGGATGGATATATTTTTACTAGGCTGCTCTTAGCTGACACATTAAATTTCAATAGATAATATATAGGTGACATAGAGAAAACCAAGAATTTTTACCAAATGCATTTAATTATAACCATTCTTTCTTTTTTAGATTGAGACATAAAAATACATTCATGAATATGTGTCTGCAAATGTAATTTCACAAAGTTTTTCTTTAAATTGGCAAATGCGATGAAATTTGGGAAACACTAAATGACACTTTAGCATATGTCAAGTGATTCAAGGAAAAAAATAAATTGTACTGCATGCATCAACAGCTGGTTATCATCTTGACAATCATTATTTGCTTATTAATTATAGCATTTTTTTTTATTCTGACCTTATATTTCAACATTTCCTACGAATCTTTTCATTTGATAAACTATATAATGCATATATGTACAATATAGTTAAATTAAGAACTGTATTTTATTTAGGGAGTACAAAAAAATCATTTGATTGATTTACATCAATGTAAAATATTTTACTCTGCAAATACCTCAATCTACTCAATATACTTAGTATTTAGAATTTTTAAATCACTTGCAAAACATTATTATTATATAATAAATATGTGAAGTCTGAACTGCAGATAATACAAATTAAAGAATTCCAAATTCTTTTGCCATACTTTTCTATGAAAAGGATTTGATTGACTTGAAATGGCAAGATGTAACAGGTTCATGACTGCTTGTACCATAGGTCATATATATACTAACTACATGTAGCATCATTACATGCTATAAGAAAATAAATGTATGTAGTAAGTATAACTGCACAATTTGTTTATCATTAAGAGGATGAATAATCGATGTAATTGTAACCACAGACTGCACAACCATTAGCTATGAAAGCTAGGGCACTTAATGTAGATGAACTCTAAAATGAATGAGCTGAGACTTATATTAATCACATAATGCATAAATGATGTGCAGGTTGAACTAATAAAATGGAGAATGATCATTTATATATGTGTACATTGTACATGTATGGAATATATGACTTTGGCAAAATATAAAGATGAATGAGGATGGTTATACATGTAGTTCAGAGTCAGTTAATCCTGGAAATCAATGGACTAGGAAAAAAGATTACATTGCATAAAAACTCTGTTTCAAACCCATAGAAAGTTCACATGATATGCAAGATTTGTTGAAATAAATACATGTTCCTTAAGGGCAATTCAGCAAGCAGGCAGTACCTGTATTATCATCTAAATTGTACCAGTCAGAGAAAGAAATTTCTCTCCTAAAAAGAATTTTTTTCTTAAATCTATCAAAATAAAGAAATAAAGTAAGTTTTGATGGAATTTGACCCCATGCACAATGATCAGGAATGGGAATGAAAGATTTTTTTACAATTTACATTAATATTCCTTGTTTGTTTTTTTTTAAAAGAAGAATGTACCGATATTGACTTCCTTATCATGTTGTAAACTGTAAAATCAATTCAACAGAAATGCAAACCATTTATTGATAATTTAGAACTGAAATTTCAAATCTTTCCTGCTTAAATATGGGACCTAAATCACTCTAAATCTACAATAAGTTCATCAAAAATCATTTTTTTTTTCAAATATTTTAGTTTCCATTTGTCTTGATTTCAGCTAGCTGTGACAAGTAATAACATCAACAAGGTATCTGTTTTACAATCTTAATACATATAACACTTGGTTATTACTACCCTTTGGGCTATAAGGGCTGTGAGTGCAAATTTGCACAGTTCATAACATGCAAACACACTTTTGATGCTTGTTTTTGTGGGCCTGAGGGGCGGGCCTGAACAATTTACAGTCAGGACAGTGCTGGCCCTGACATCTGACAAACTAATACACATATTATAATGCTGATCCTCCCAAAAAAAAACTCTGTCAATGTCACCATGCATAACAAAGTAACAATAAGCCAAGTTTTTACGGGAAAAAAATCCCATATACAAATCGAATTATAGACTATATGACATGACTTGTAGCTTGTCTGGTTATGTTAAAGTATACCAACAATGGCAGTTAAGCACCAAGTTACATGTATTCAACCTGAATTTTATTATTCTCTATGTTCTGAACAATATCAGATTTGACATCAATTTCCCTTATCAGCTACTGTTCATGTGTGCACAGTGGATATTAAGGACACATTGTAGTGCCACTATAGTGGATTTACAGAGCTTGACAAATTCCATTTCCATTCCATTTCCAATGCCATTTCTAAAAACGATGCTACATTATACCAGAGACATATATAACATACGTTCCTGGTTATACACGAATCGATCAGTATGCATGTATCACAGCTGTATTGAAGGCCTATATATATGATAACATTGAGAACCAGATAACTTCCTGATGAAACAAAAAAATGACCATCCGCAATTCCGATTGTTTTCATATTCAAATATAACATCATAAATGCATTGTATATTTATCTCTTTCCTATGATGCCAAATAAATGACAACATATTTGCATCTATCCACGTGAAATCAACGACAATAAAAGAACTGCCCACTTTCCGGAGCTGTCACGCGCACCTGTTTCACTGTTGGGGATTTACTGGCGCATGCAACACGACATAATTAAGTTCGTTAGAAATCAATTAAGTATTGCAAACATTCTATCATCGAACATCTTAGATCTTACCTTTGTTTTTGTTCTTGTCCATTTTTTCAACGACTTGGTTAGCAGACTACCCTTCGCCTGATCCGCCATGTTTTGAAGTTTGGGTTCTCTCTACACATATAAAACAACTTTTCTCATTGGCTATATACAATGCGCGGATCAAAACATAAACAGAGGCGTGTTGTGAAGTGATTTTCAACCATTGAGACGTAATACATGTACTGTAATAGATATGGTCATATCAGGAATCCTTTTCTTAGCTCAACTGAATGAAAACTCAAATGAGCTACAATGTACTCTGATCACTTTTTGTTCGGCGTCCATCTGTCCGTCTGTCTGTAATTTTTTTTTTACATTTTCGACTTCTGCTCCAGATCGAACCACTCGGCCGATTTTAATCTTTTCTTAGGTTTTGTAAAAATAAAAGAACACATCCTCTTTTAAGGGGATATAATAAAGAATTTCAGGTAGTGTAGTTTGTTCAAATCATAATCCCCGGGGATGGGACGGAACCACAATATATGATTTTACTTCTATGCAAGCATCTTGACATATTATTGACTCTTACTAGTAATTGTTCAGACTATGGCCCCTAAACAATTCTTGGGCCCCAAAAGGGGCTCAAAGTTTGATGTAGATTTATATTATTTTCCATTATTTTCATATATGAACAATTATTTAAAAGCTTCTGAGAACAGCTTCATGTAAAAAAAAAAAAAAAAAAAACAACAGTGGGGCTCAATGTTTAATATAATATGGTATCTAAGAAAAAAATTGTTTTTTTTTTTATATATATATAGTATCTATTCTACTACATTGTACAGATATTCTGTCATCAGCTGGTCATTGGCCAGAGTAACCATATATTTTAGTAAGTCAAAAACTTCATGTTATTAAATAAGTAACTACTAAATGTTTTCTGTAGCAAGACGTTTGAAACCAAATTCTAATGATAGGATAGCAGGTTGTATTTCTACTAATTTGGTGAAAATTAATTAACTCTAGATCTATTGTTTTGGCAGTGACATTTAATTTTGAGGCACCACTGATTTTGTTGTACTTATATATGTAGTCATTCAGTTCAGTTCTTTATTAACTTTAAGATGTACAGCTTATCAGTACATTAGTATATACAATATACAACGTACAGGTAGGTTAACAAGAGAATGTGGTATAAGTGTACATATAATATCAACATCTAATTTGAATTTGTCTTATTTTCAAGCTAAAGTTAATAATTTTTCCAAAATTACTTATCTCTTTTACATTTTCAGAATTAAAAAGCTGCAAAAGTTTAGACATTGGAGGTTGTTTCCAGTAATAAGGCTTAATATATTTTTTTGCGATAGCCTTCGTATGTGGGCCATATTAAAATAAAATGAAATTCGTCATTCGACTAAGTGACATCACCTTTCACCTTAGGCACTGTTGAACAACTTCCAAATTGTACCCTGTATAAAAGAAAAAAATTGAAAAAGAATCCAATCTATTTCGGACTTTTCAGATCAAAGATTGACGATGTAAGTAACCGATTGTGCGTCGGTAGGCTCTTTAATTATGAGGATGGAAGTTTATATGGATTTTGAATTTACGCTTATTAGCATGTTTACGGTAATTTGAATAGAGAACTGACCACAGAATTCTATTCGCTATTCGAATATTTGAATAGTGAAAAGCGAATATATAGAACTCCAACTTCTGAATGCCAATTATGAGTTCATTTTTATTTAGAACTTCGGCTCCTTCTAGTTTAAGAAGTGGTTGTCGATTAAAAATATCTTTGAAGTTGTAAAAAAAAAATTAATACGGGTCCCGAAGAATGATGTTCTTAAAGTATGAAAGATGTACTTGTACGTAAAAACACACATGACACGCAAAGAATTTTTCACATTTTTTTTTTAACACTAAACTGTTGTTAGTTACGTTAGTTATGTTGTTATCAACTACATGTACATGTAATTACAGCACTTGATTACAATTAAATTGTTATTTAGACACGTAGCATCGGGGGGGGGGGGGGGCAGTTATTTCTCGCAGCAAACCCAAATAACAATGGAGTTGCCCCCCCCACCCCCCTTTTGGGGGGGGGGGTAGTATGTAACAAATTGCATTGAAAATAAGGAAAATAACAGTGAAATTGAAGTTATAGGTCAGGTATACTAGGCACGCACCCCCCCCCCCCCCCCCCCCCCCCCCCCCCCCCCCACACATACATGTACGGATTAGGATTTTGACGATTTTCGGAAGTTGGATTTTATTGGGGTTTTTTTTTTTGCTTGTCCAGGTTTTTGGGATGAGTATGCCCCTCACTTTCAAAAGCGATGTTAGGTGCATGTGCGGATCTAGTTTATTGAATTTTAATTCATAGTAATATTATCGCAAATATGTCTTGGACCCCCTCTGGCAAACACAATTATCCTTCGGACCCCCTACCCCGAAATTTTTTATGGATCCGCGCATGCTACGTGCCTGTTATATATATATATAGCATGTGTCCATTTGCAAAATCATCAGGAAAGCATGCTATAAATATAAAGTGATACGAAATTATGAAAACGTTGGTTCAATAAACGGTTACCTATATGGTTTTGTCAGAGTGTTCAATTTTAATTTGATAAATTTCTACATTGATATGAGTTTTGTTAAAAAATCCTGTAAATAAACAAATCGATTTATTTTATTGTAGTTTTTTTTATTTTGTGTCATATGAAATTATAAATGTATATGTAAATGTATGCGCGCGCGTGCATGTGTGTGTAGGGGGGGGGGGTATATATAGCGAGTTTCGTTCGGTTTCGTTTCGTGTCGTTTTGTTTCGAGTTCGTTTCGCACTTTACAGGTACCCGTCCTTTAAATCGTTCATGCAAATACCCCGTGAAATGTTCTTGTACGCGAATAAAAGTTTATAAGGTAACCTTTCTTGAAATACACGTGTTTCATTAACGTGACGCCTTTGGGTCATCTTTTTATCACGTACAGATTCAGTCATTTGGCAGTAAACAGTGACAGCAGGCACGTAGCATCGTGCTTACAAAATGTTCATAAAGGTAATCAAAAATTACCGAGTTCACCGAAACGAGGCATCAACCTATAGCTAATGAGACCACCTTGATCATATTACAGGTAAATATCGGTATCTCGAACATGGGGCATCTCGAATACCCTGCTTATGTCGAAGTCTACCGACGGTCCAGACTGTTTTCTCTATATAAATGATTTTAAAAATTCCTCATATCTCGAAAACGGTAATCTCGAATACCTCGCTTATGTCGAAGTATTTTGAAAGGCCGAAACCCTAATTTTACCTGGTTTATCTCGAAGTGGAACAATTTCTCCGGTATATAATTGGTGTCATTACTTCACGCATTTCTGCCCGCGGCAATTTTCACACCTTTCAAAACTAGTGGTGCCTCAAACTGAACGATGTAAGTTAATTAGGATGGTAGCTTGGGTGTTTTGTACATTAAGTACCTATTTATATAATTCATAATAAAACAGTCACGATTACGGATAATGTGTTTAATAAAACACACTACGTAGTATGTACGAAGAATCGATCTATTATTGATAACTGCCAATTTAAAAAAAAATCCAAAGCGATTAATTAAGGAATCGAGTTTATTATTTTTCATGTACGCTCCAATAACAATGAAGCATGATTGAGATGCGAAGATTTAAAAGAAAACTTATTTAAGGGGGATGTGCGGCCATCTTGTACACTTGTCATATTTTTTTCAGAATTTTTATATCTTCAAAATAAGTCTGTACCTGCACAGTTCGACAGCTGTTCTGAGTGATTAAAAAGGCATTGTCCTGTTCTTGTATGCATACTTTTCAAACAAAATGACATGTAGAACTCCATATTTATTGCTTTTCTATCTTTTGGCAACACTTTTGGCCAGTTTCGGGCAGAAACAAACCAGTTAAGAAATGTTTACATTCTTATCCTCAAATGTACAAGATGGCTGCACATCCCCCTTAACTTTAACATATACAGTTTATGTATTTAACACGCAGCATGTTAAGTGACTTCCAATATGAGTACTATAGCTGTGAGCGTAATGAATTAATATAAGATAGTTAGTTCGCAAACACAAATGATATAAAAATATGTTATGTGAACTGAGATTCTAGATTATTTATTTGGGTTTTATTTTAATTTTCAAATCCGTATTTTTCGTTTCCTACGTGATAAATTTCAGTAATTACATGGCAAATGCTTCCTCTTATTCAAAGTTGTGAACCGTCGAGAGCGAAGAGGATGTGAAGTATTATTAACCAAATATTGATTTTATAATTTGATTGCTTTTGCAAATATTGATATGTATTTCCAAATAAAACACACAAACTAAAAATATTTAATCAAATGGTTGATAATTCGTTTATGAGAAGTAGAGGAGTTCAGTATATATATACCGGCACTAAAACACGTGTTGATATAAGATCATCACGGAATTAAAATTGGAAGCCACTTAGGATATCTCGAAAACCCTGATATCTCGAAGTTTTGTTGAAGTCCCCTCAAGTTCGAGATACCGATGTTTACCTGTATATGAAAATCACAGTTAATGATCTTTAATATTAATATTTTATAGGGTATAGTATAACACAATATGAAACAAACTTTATCATGTCACATGTACAATTTATTGTATTATATGATACAATACTTATCAATACTATACCAAACAATACAATAGTGTATCAGATGATACATCTCATATTGTGTCATGTGATATACAATATGATATCATACAATCAAATATTGTATAATAACACATTGTATCATATGATATATTTTATCATATGATGTGACATTGTTTCATATGATATGATATTGTAGCATATGATATGATACAATATTTTATAATGGGATATGTGAAGTTATTGTGTTAATGTCACAATTACATATAACATACAGTATCGTTACATAACGGTAACATATGATAAAATATTGTATCTGATGAAACTATATTGTATAAGATTATATGTTTTTATCATAAAATAATACGGTATTGTATAATAACATTTGATACAATATCATATTATTGGGACAATAATTCCAACAAATATAATACAATTTTATATCATCTGATACAATATCGTCTCATATCAGGTGCATTCTTACATATAGTTTGTATGCAACTTGTTCAATTTTGTAAGAGCCCTATCCCATAAAAAACCAAGTTACGGAAACGGCAACAAACATAAATTTTACTTTAGCGTGCGAAGGGCCTTCTGAGTACAATGAGACTCGTATGAATGCTGACAATGAAAGCCACAAGGACGTTACCAGCAGAATGGAGGAGGACCTGAACACCAAAACCAAGATCAGGCTAGGACATTGGAATGTGGGGACAATGTACGAGACAGGCAAACTGGCATAGGTAACATCTGAGATGAGGCAGTTTAACCTCCATGTCCTAGAAGTGCGTGAAAGCAGATGGACTGGATCTGGAAAGATCTGGAAAGATAAAGAACCAATACTGGAGAAACTGTCCTCTACTCCAGGAGGGATGACAACCTACACCATGAAGGAGTAGCCATCATACTCAGGAAAGGTGTGGAACGATGCCTGAGTAATAGAATGATGAATGCAAGACTGAATGGCATGCACATCAACATCACACTAATACAGTGCTATGCACCAACCAATGACAGAAGTGATGATCACAAAGACAACTTCTACAGCCAGTTACAAGCGGAGACGGAAAAGACCCAACGGCACGACCTCCTTGTCATCATGGGGGATCTTAATGCCAAGGTCGGAAGACACAACATCGACTGTGAAAGAGTTATGGGATAACATGGAGTTGGGAACAGAAACGATAATGGGGAGAGACTGGTGGAGTTCTGTGCCATGAATAACCTAATGATAGGAGGAACCCTCTTCACACACCGACATATCCACAAACTGACCTGGAACTCTCCAAACGGGAGGGACAGGAACTAGATTGATCACCTTATGATCGTTGGTATATGGAGACGCTTTCTATTAGACATTAGAGTCAAGCGGAGTGCAGATGGAGGCAGTGACCACCATCTTGTGACTGCACGCATAAAGATTAAGCTGAAGAAAAATGAGGCAAAGCATAACACTCAAAGAGATTTGATACCCAGAGATTGAGGGACAACACCATCAATCATCATGGAGTTAAGAAACAGATTTCAAACCTTACAAGACACACCCGATGAAGGCGAGGAAACCAGTGTAGACAAGAAATGGGAAAAAGTCGTAAAATTGTACACTGAAAGCAGCATAAAGAAACCAGGATTATGAATTATCAGATGGAAAAATCAGCTTGAAAAAGAACTTTTACAGGTATATTGGATCAATGTAAACAAAAACATGGCACGAGCCTTGTTTACATAACAAAGAATTGTGAGTTCTGTATCTTACTTAATATAACTCTACAAGTGACACTCAAATTTTGGTTGATCATAAGAAATGCTTAACTAAAGTATTGTAAACAATAAAAATAAAATAATAAAATTTGACTAAAATCGTGACCATGCCCCTTCAAGAATCATTTCCAATTGAGATGTTTCATTATTCTATTCGAGTGTTGGCAGTTCGCGTATTATGTGATAAAATAATTCAAACGACTCCGCCATGACATTCTATGTAAACAATGGAAAAAGAACATTTTTTGTACAATTAATGTGTTATCTATCTATCACGGTTTCTAAACAAAGTTTATTATACTATACTACTGCAAATACCTACACGGCAGAGAAATATTGTTTACATAGTTTGTTAAAGACCAACGATATTTCTGTCAAAATATGGAGGTTGTCCTTCTTATAACGACAAGAAGTGAGAGATCATTCTTGATAGATATTCGATATGAACAAAGTGCGTTAAAATATTGTTGCCAAGGTCCTAGTTTTATTAGGAACAAAAGGTAATAATGATATATCTTCTTTGTGTTTGAATAAAAAAATCGAACGCACAAGAAGTGCTTTATTAACTGAGCAATTCTAAACCATTTAAAACATTTTAAAACATTAAAAATTTTACAGAAATATTCATCTTATTTGAAAATTAGATTCAAAATTTACGGAAAATATTTCTCTCCTGTGCAGAAAATGACGATTACTAAAGTAAAAAAGATTTTCATATGACTGTTGCATTTTTTCGATTATGGAAATACATACAGTTATATATCTTAATATTTTCCCTTTCCTTTTAAGTCTTATATCAAGCTTAATGAAAATGTAATTATGAGAGGGTTAGAACTTATGTAAGTTGATAGAACCGTTAGACTGCCATTCCGTCCGTCCGTCCGTCCGTCCGTCTGTCATTCTGTCCGTCCGTCCGTCCGTCTGCTTGTCGGTCTGTCCGTCTTACGTTCCTTAGCTTAGAGAAAAACACTCCCTCAAACATTGGATACATATGTAAGGGGAAAAAATGCCTACACACTGATTTCATTGTAATACAATAAGATGAATCCACCCTGATATATTTGATATTACCATATTGCTCTACGAGCTCTATACCGGATGCAATATCAGTATATTATGTAAATATTATGTTTTAATTTGCATGCTTTTTTGACAAAATATTTAAGGTTTTTTGATAAGCAATACTTATCAAGTACATATTTGGTTATAAAGAAATAATAAGTATTTTAGTAATTTAGTATTTTGAAAAAAAAGTAGTTAGGTGTGTACAAGTTTTCTAGATGGAGAGGACCAAAGACGAAAGGTTAATGGTGGGGGTGGGGGAGGGGGAGAATAGAGATTAAAGACCAATGCTTTATTACATTATTCTAGAAAATCTTTAACTGAGAGGTATTCAAGTACATCTTTATCCAAAATGACTATAATGGTTAATTTGAGATTTTTAAAATGTTTTATTAAACTTCTGGTGTGATAATATAAAGTTCCTTACAAAAGGAAGCAATGAATATTTTAATCTTGCGGTTTCTCACTACATCGTTTCCCCAACTTTTTCATGAAACCATAGACAACAAATTCTTTTTCGGTGTGTAAATGTGTTTCTCTAAAGAAAATTATTCAGTTTAATTTTCTAATAAATTCTGTAACATAAATCAATTTTTTTTCCAGAAAAAAAATTGAAACACAACAAGAACAGGTTGTAAGCTTGCAGTCTAATGTTTATAACACATAATTTGAACAGATTTTAAAAGACTCCAACATTTTTTAGTTTTTTTTTTAGTATTTATCATGTAATTTCCCAAATATATATCGATCGTATGTCTTGGGGTTGAATCTCTCTCTCTCTCTCTCTCTCTCTCTCTCTCTCTCTCTCTCTCTCTCTCTCTCTCTCTCTCTCTCTCTCTCTCTCTCTCTCATGTAGGTTTAGGTATCATCAAATTAATAACTGCTACTAAACGCAATGACCTAATCCCTTTTCCATTAGTTTAAGTAAATGGATATTTTATGCATAAGATTTCGTACCAATGGGAGATAACACGGTTATATTACATGTATACCTACACATACATTTAAGATACATATCTGATTTCGGAAAAATTGTTATTTAATGTAAATTTTCTAACAGGATAAAATGATTTTTGACAATTGTCAATTCAAGTTATATGGACTTCAGCAGAATATATGCATCAAGTTTCTCAGATTTCTTAATTTTACACTATAAACTGTATTACTAAAACTTGAAAATGTGCATTTTATTGCAGATGAAAGTAAACGAGGAAATGTCGTTTTTAACACGTTAGATGTAAAAAGATTTATTTTATTTACTCAACCGATGAAAATAAATAAATAAATAAATAAATAAATAAATAAATAAATAAATAAATAAATAAATAAAGGAACTGCAATAATTGCCGGTATTGTCTTACTACCCCCCCCCCCCTCCCCATCCCACTCCACCCTGATGGAAAACGATAACAGACCGACAGTCACACTTGAATGACATGTCTCAAAACGATTTTTAATGAAAGAAACATCTTTAATTGATTCCGTTACCCTTCCTCGCTCAAAACTTGGTAAGCCTCGGTAAAAAATGACAGGTTAAACCATTTCCTTGCTTATACATTATCATAAACTTTTATTGCAAAAGTTTACACTGTATTATGAGATTAAAGTTTCAATTCAAACTTCAATTTTCTCGGCATAATAACATCGTGAGAATACCTCTTGCATGAAGGCCTGTCTATCTAAATCGTCAATTACCGCTGATAAGGAAGCAGTCTGCAAAGCAATGTTTTGCCCTTGTATAAAATTTGCACAGTGATGCTTCGTTTAAGTCAATTGGCACACTGCAATTTGTTAAAACGTTTATAAAGTGCAGATGCACTTTCTGTTCCAAACAAAACATAATTGTGCTTCCACTTGAAGAAAAAAATAAGTTTGTATTGGATGTAAAGGAACCAATTCACACATTTGTGATTTTTTTCTTTATTTCAATACTGTCCCTGTTAAATAAATATTTGGTTCCCAGCCCCGTGACCCACAGGGCTAGTCAGACATTCAAGTGACACAAGAGGAGGCTAATTAACGCTACCTCCCGCCTGATCCAGCGCTGGAGTGGCATTGAAGGCGCTGAAACCAGATACCGTCATAATGCCCCCTACCTCCAGAGACTCTTGGTCACATGACAACTACGTCATGCTAGACAATATTTTTGTCCTTTTTGCTCAAAGCAATTAAATTTTAAAACCGAATAGAAGAAATTGATTGTTCAATTATGTGAAAATTGAAATACCATAAATTTTAAATGTTTATTAAAATTGTTGCCCAAAAAATTATCAATTTTAATACGCTAATAATTACCTCACTGGCCGGGAGAGATTGCTGTTTTACAAATGTATATTGAAAATGTAAAATACTTCGGTAAATATTCAACTGAAATCGGCAAAATCATTGCAAATATTAAAAAAATATATGAATGAAATCGGCATAACGTTATTCAATTTTGGGTTTTAATTGAAGTCCTGTTTACAATGTAAACAGTGACACAAAGAGGAAGGAACTGCTAATCATACAGCTTGGAGATATGTGTCAACGGTGAATGAGCTTTTTACTCATACCGATTTGAGTGCTATGTCAAAATCCAGAGAAAAACATGCAAAAGGAATGAATGGCCCAGGAACCCGAGGGGAGAGATTATATTGTAAGTGTATAGAAATGGGGTTATTAATTTAAGTTTTTAATGAAACATCTCCCAAGATCACAACAATATCAAGCAGAGAACTACAGCGAGATCGGAATTTTATTGTAGACACCCTGGGCTTATGTAATTTAACGAGAAATAAAACTTGTAAACACAAATTTATTTCAGCAGGAGGTAGAAGCGAATCCCCAAAGCTTGTTAGGCAATTATTCAGTAATTGCAATAATAAATGATTGACATTCAGAGATTGTTTAATTGCCAATTAAAGATGCATCACCATGATATTAATTGTAATATTCCGCTGAAATAGAATTTTAAAAAATTCTTATGATTTTGAACTTCTTCGAAGATAAATTGACCAAAAACTAGTTTGTTTGCCCCGATTTGCAAACGTATGATGACCCTATTGATAAAACGAAACACCATAATACTAACGCTCAATAAACACAGATACTCAACTTCTGAGGAGGGAGACCACACGACCAAACGCAACTTCCTACCACGTGACCTCAGACATTCCGCGGTCACCCAGGATGGCGGAATGTGTGGATAAAAACGATTTAATTTGTGATCAAATGTTTACAAGGTAAATTTTATTTATCATGCAATCGAAGCAGCACTGGCCCAGCAACATTAGCTGTCACAAAACATGTGGAGGGGAAACTGTTGTTCTTTGTACTTCCCTCTCAATCTAAAGGCTTATGTCTGAAATTCCAAAATGTCCTCCAACTATGTTTGAGGTCTTAAGCCTTTTACATGGCTACGAAGACATGCGTTGCATTTAAACAGAGCATCGCTCATTTACAGAGTGCACAACCTTTATTCATAAAGAAAATGGTTGAGATGTTTACAAAGCGTTTTATTGTTTGAGACAGAACCAGCGTATACACAGTTTTGGAAAAGATACATTAATTTCGCCATTATTATCACAATTTTACATGCACAATTATCATGGTTGACTATTCCTGGTGTAACCATTAACACAGAGATAAGATCGAATTTTTGTTGTTGAATTTTGGTTAAGAAAAAAAGGCGGTTTGTTATCAGTCAGTAAAATCGACATGTGAACAAACTGGAGGTACAGAAGTCTGTAGCAAAGATATCATGCAACATGCACTTTCTGTTGATTACCGAGTTTTTGACAAGAAACAAATGTAACAAATTGATACATATAGAGTATGAGCAATGTTTATTATGTCTGGTTCTCGGAGATTGTTTCAAAAAATCAAGACCTCATTTATTTAAAATCGATAGACAGCAGATGAACAGAAAGACTAAAGAACCCCAAAATTTAAAGCACCCCCACCCCGCCCCAAACCAACTCCAATATATATGGGTTAAATTTTAATATATACCTCCAAAAAGTTTGTGCTGGATATGAAAGGATCAGAAACATCCTCGTCCGTCAAATAAAACTTTCCGACATTCTTATGATTTCTTTTTCACTCCAAAATCAAGAGCTTTAATTTTTTTTTTCTTCAAACCCTCCCACTGATTTAAGATTACAGTATCATTTCTCCACTAATGTTCTTTAGTAGATACCTTGGACACTATACCTGCTTTCATCTATTGAAGGAAGATTTAGGTCAAACAAAGGGACATCTTGTAAGAAGGCGTGATACCATATGAAAACCTCCCAGCGAGCGGTCTGCGTAAGATGAAACAGAAAAAGGGAAAAGGAGGCAGGAATTTCGTTTTCATGCAAGAGTAGAAGACTGACCCACAGCGATAGATGATAGGTGATAGTCTTGTTGGCTCTTCCTACCTATTGTTTGCGGCCTCTCTATGAGAAAAGGGCTCATGACAGAAGGATAAATAACAAAGGGATGGCCAGGACTATTCTTTCTTTGAAGACGCAATGGCTTTACGGGGAAAATCAGTTATACTAATGTTTTCTGTCTGCTGCAGAGGTATTGCCTTTAACCGAGGCAATTCATAACGTCTGTGCTATTTTATTTCTTTCTTCTTTTTTATAAGGTAGATGCGTAACCCATTTGTAAAAGTGTGTTTCAGATGTTTAATTATGATTTTTTACGATGTTTTTGGTGTAAGAATTACATATTTTCAATGTAATTTGAAAGTAATGAAATACTAGGCGTGAAAAGTTAACAATTAAGTTGTTCCTCCGGTGGAAACATTTTAATTTATCATTAATGTTGGGTCTTTCTGGAAATTCTTTAGGTAATGAAAATTACTTCGCATAAATAGATTTTTTATTCTTCGAAGTATTTTCTTATCGCTCCATCAGATTTCAAACACATTATTTCGGGAGACCGTTTTAGAAGAAAAAAGTTGGGCTCACTAAGCCGGGTCATTTAGGAAATCGTTGCTCTACCGAGATCAACGAAAACTTAACAGTACGTCAAACTTCAAACTAGTTTTATCGCGATCAATATCATCTTATTCCGGGCCTTATTTATGTTCTTTAAGATAAAAGTTCGTTTAATATCACAGATTCTATCAGCTCGGCAATAAAAATGTATAGGGTTTCTCTCGAAATAAGACATATTCTAATATTACGCCGTAGGAATCCCTCGAAATTGGAATCACTTTCTTCGGAAACTTGAGCGACAATTAATTATATTCTTGTTTAATTGATAAATGTGCTGCAGTGTTTTCTATTCACAGCTATATGTGACAAATGTGTCTAGACTACAGACATGTATCGCCCCACTGGAAGTCACTGTGGTATACTAGGGTTCCTGTGGTATATTTGGGCGGTATGGCATTCATTTCCAGTAAATTTATACTTCTCTCTCAAAAATTATAACATGTACTGGAACACCATTCACCCCCTTCCATTTCGTGTCAAATTCAGACGCATATGACTGAAAAAAGCATGCATAATATCTTAAGATGTATGATATCAACATTTTAGAATAATTGAAATGCTAATTTTGGACGCCATTATGACTTTTTGATGCTTTCGATCGGAACCCCTCTTCAGCCACTGAATCGTAACGACAAGTTTCCGATAATGAAGAGAGGGCCTTGATGATGGAATCATAGTGCCATGTTTATGGTAGAAAGTGACTATTAAATCGTTTTTATCGGGACATCTATTTCATGTCTCATGCGATCAGCTTTCAATTAATAGCAGGTTTGGAATCTGGATAAAAGAGACCGGCAAATAAAACTTTGTTGAGACCTAACCCAGCGCTATGTCATTCAAAGTCGTCTGCCTGCTCGAATACATATAGTGGTAATTTAAGCCCCAGCGTTCTTCCTTCTCTATAAAATGACCAAAAGATACCATTTATATATTTCATGCCACATAAATTTCTTAAATCGCATATGTCGCCGACATTTTTTTTTACTTTAAATTCTCTAAGATCATAAAAAAAGATTATATTTCATCAAACTTGTAGATTCACACGTCAAAAGTGTTTATGGGGTAATTTTTCGATAGATGGTGGCGTTCGCTAGCCGTCTGTGTGTATATTTATTAATAAGATTTTGACATTAACTTTTTGTGTACAGGCATACCACAATCAGAAAAGAAAATATTTGATTGTTGCCCCTTAGAAAGCCCTTTTGACTACAGGTTATTAAACATAAAGCGACCATTTCAATTCATAGGGAAAAGTTTCTTAGGGTAGAAAATAAAACTTTTTTTTCCTTCCCCTGTTGTTCAAAGTCCCATGTGACTTGGCATCGAACTATTTGAATATTCATACAAACTAATCATTGTATCATCTGACATTTTACCTCCGAAAGAATCAGTTTCACGCCTAACACCTATTTTTTTAATATCACTTGCAGAGAGCCCGTTTTATAATGTTGTATAATGTTCGTGTAATGGCGCTCCTTGATCCTATCTCTGTCATTTTATTGTGCTTTGTTCAAAGTTTAAGACAACCCAGTCAAATTCTTTGACATCAGAACAGTGACAAGAAGAAAATGCTGATCAAATTAAAAAGAAACTTTTTTTCAAGAGTCAAAATGCTCCTGAGCGGAATTTAAGAAGAGACTTCTGACCACTATAGAAGCAACTATATCTGCTATATCTGTATACAATTTAATCGCATTATCTTAATCCCATGGATTCATAAACAGGTACTCTTGTAACAGAGACGTATTCAGTTTCAATCATTGTACTACTAATCCTCAGTGAAACAGTTTATAGGAGTATGTTAGATCGAATATGGCTTCTCTCTCTCTCTCTCTCTCTCTCTCTCTCTCTCTCTCTCTCTCTCTCTCTCTCTCTCTCTCTTATTAATTTTAAAACTAAGCCTTTGGAATATTAATTTGAGGGAAAAAGAATTCACCAGTTTTTCACCACTCAAATGAATTCTTTAAATAGCGCCCTATAATACTGATACTTTCGAGTAAAGATCTCGCTTAGGGGCATTTTCGGTCTTTTAACACTACCCTGGTAATGCTGAGGGAGAGGTAAGGGGTAAATTATGGGAGATTGGATGGACAGATAGACTCTTTTAAAAAAGGAATAACGAGCTCTGGGAGTAAAATTAACGGGCGCTGATACTGTTTAGATCCTCGGATATTTTTGATCTTCGTGGTATAATTCAAACTAAATGGGATATTTGTCTTTATATAAACATATCTAATGCTTCTTTCCTGTGTAATTTAGAAGAATTATGTCAGATTTAGATATCTTGGGAAAGTTTTTGTAGTACGCGAAATTCATGTACCGCAAAAATTTTTCTTTCGTCACGAAGAATTTACAAATCATCTATGATACAATACAAAGTCTATTGACAATTCGAAAAGAAAAAAATCAAAATACTATAACGAATGTGTTTAAACACATACAAAGCTAAATTAGAAAAAGAAATAAGGACATGTTTGAGCACAATTTGAAGTGAATGTTGATAATGCTTGGATGCTACAAAGAAATTTGAAGATATACGTTGTGAATGTTGTCGCTAATCAGATGAATGTCAATTTTTCTTCAGCATGCATGGTTTTTGAAAATTTTCACTTGGGTTACTCGATATTTTCTTCCCATGCCTAAAATCTTTATTACATAAAATAAGTTTGATTTTACAATCCTTAATTTGGTCCAAGAAGTACTTAGGTGTCAACTTGTAAATTTTACATTTACAGACTGGCTGAGTTGATATCGAGAGTATGTTTGTTTACATAATTATACACAAATGACACGCTTGCTATACAGCACAATATATCATTAATAATTTCTTCATAAAACGTCCCAAAATCATGGAAAAATATCAGTCAAAATTATATTTGGCCATAAAATTAATATTTTATAGGTCAAGTAAGGGATCACTATAAATTATCGAAAATTATTTGGACGTGTATACTGGTATATATAGAAACAATATTCAGAGCAATATTATTTTCATTTTCCAAGACTGTACACAGCCCTCGTTCGTTATTTGCATTGTTTGAGAACGCTTCGTCAGTCTATACTTGTAAACGATAAGAGGAGGGCTGGTCTCATTCTGTTTAATTCAACCACACAGTAGCAGTGTACTTAGAATTCCAGCCTATTTTAACGCAGCTTACACCTTAACAGAATTAACAATGCAAACAAAAATCCAGGTGTGTTGGCCATTAAAAGGGCAAATAAACTGTTATTACTACTTCATTTACTTATGTGGGGTCAAACCAAAGTCCTTTATCAACAAACTAGTGTTTCTTTAAGAATTTGAACAACAGACTTATACATATATGAATACCTTCGATTGCTTGTGCTGAACACAATGATGGACAATAAAAACAGACATAATTCGATACTTATAGCGTGAAACAGCTTTGCAATTTATTTTCTTACAGACAACAAAACTGTCAATTAGGAGATTAAGTATTAAATCAAGCCCAACAGCTAAACGTCAAGAGAGTCACTTTTTTAGGGTTTTAAGTGACCATGCATGAATTTGAATGTAAGAAAATCATCTTGTTTTTACACGATAAGGAATTTTAAAAAGTTGATTGTGTTTAAATTTCACCCGAAACAATACAAATTGTGAATAATTTTTACCTCCGGGTGCGAAATAATCTAAAAGTACTCTAATGCCCTTAATTGTCCGACTCTACCAACGCCACAGGTTTATATCACTGCTGTCATCGGCCCTAATGATCTACATGTCATAAGTTTTAGATTATGGTTTCTTCTTTACGTCCATTTTTACTTTCATATTTTTCCTGTATGACAATGTGCATGCATGTATATATAACTCTGACGATTTGTATTTTTGTTTATTCTGTATGTATATTCCCCTTGTACCAAATTATTTGGTTTGAGTGAATAAACTGAATTTGCAATAGTGTCAAATGCAATGATTTACAATTTGATATGATATTGATTCCTTTTCCGATTTGCTAACGGTTCAATTCATTTAAGCGTATTAATGCTGAGTCCAATGGTAATCAAAGTACGGGTAGTACTGAAATTAAACGCTAACCTAGCTTGGTTCTAAAGGAAATTTACTTTGTGCAAGCTTAGTTAGAAGGAATAGATTTGATTTTTCTACATTTCAGCTTCTTCATATCCACTATATTTCCTCATCACTGTGTTGCAGCCCCTGGAATGATGTACGTAAGCCCCGCACATTAGATTCACAATAACCCATACATTAGATTCACAATAGCCCGTGCAGCGAAAACCCCAGAAACTGGTTCCCTAACCAGTTTAAATGATTTATATTTCTGTTCATAGGGGGCGGTTATTCGATGCACAGGAAGTAGACATCTAACGACAATAAAGCGCTGAGCTATGCTTAGCGCTTCAAAAATTATAAGATATCCAACATAATTTTTTGTTAGAGTGTTTATGGGTGGCAATTGCAAATTCAATTGCTCAGATTATATAATCATTCGTTTAACAAATAGATGAATATGTCTGGTTTCTTGAAAGTAACCATTTTGAACATTATGTTGCAGTAAAGTCTTGTAATTCAATATACATTTGATACTTTTTTAAAGAAGTGCCTATCTGCAGTACATATCTTAGTTATAGACTGTTTGTCAACCCGAATAATTATGATTCCGTTTCTTAAATTCGATCGTATATCGCCGTATAGATATTTTAAATACATCTGCATAATTAAATGCATTTAAAGCAAATTAATCTGAACACCGCTTTTCCAAATCGATGAAATGGCCCTGAAGCAACTTCTTTTAGGTTGAATCTTCCGTTACTATTTACGATCTCACATGCATGATTAATACAACAGTGGACGAATAGTGGACGGATGGTGATTGGTGACGTGAGGTGATGACGAAAGTCAAACGTCATTTGCACCGTTCCACCGCGTCAATTGGATGAAATAAAAACACCTAATGTGAAAGATCTTTGCAATTCCTAGATTTCTTCAATATTCTTAAATCTAATCTTTAATATCTCTAGTGATTTACGAGTTTCATATTTAGTGCAGACCACTTTTAAAATTGTCCGATGCAGTGTACTTTATGGAACACTATACAGGTGTATCAGAATAGGAAATAGAAAGTTTACCTGGGTTTCTCAAATATAACATCTAACCCAAGTCGATCCATTCTCTTATTTGTAAGCTATTTAACGACTTATGTCGAAGAATTTGTGTGTGGGGGAAGATGGAAAAGTTAGCGGATCGGCTGAGAGTAAACTATAGCTCATAGAAATCAGGAATCCGTGACACCTGTGCAAAGTTGATCAACAACTCTATAGCATCAATATAAACAGGTATTCAAGTAGGGCTACCTGTTAACAAACACATCTAAACAATATCATCACGTTAGTCATGCTACTGGGTTTTATTGAATTTTTCACATACTATTGAGATAACATCTACAGAAGGTGCCTATAAAACTTGTTTTTTCGCTTTCGAAAAAAAAACGACTTCAATTAATCAATAAAAAATAAATAGAATTTAAATATAAAACGATCCTAATTTACAAAAAAAAAAATGAAAAATGAAAACTAATCATTCCTAGCAATAGCAGAAGTCCAGTTCACATTTTACATTTATTGTTTGCGTAAACCATGTGGTAAATACTTAATTCTTCAGTAAAAGCTTCGATTTTTATTTAAAGTTTTGTATGTAACTGCATGTCTGGCATAAATTCTACTTGACACTTTTAAGGGTTGCCGCGATAGGAACCAGGTGGGAGAAGGGAGTAGGCTAGCAAATCCAACACAAAGCTGAAAAACACGCCATACAACTGTAAGTCGTAAGTTATAAAAGCAAAAAAAAATACAAATTGTTTTCCTTTCTTTCAGACGATTATCAGTTTTAAAAATCCCCATACAATAAAAAGATAAGGTTTCATTTTAAAAACTAGCTCTAGTTACGTCTTGGCTTCTTACGACATGATGGATGTTCGGGAATCCTCGCTTTTGTTGTATGTTTAAGAAGGCACTCCGAAGAATCCCAGCAACTTACCTCCTCAAACTTACATACAATATAATGATCTTTATCTGAGGAGTAAGGGGTGTTAGTCAGAACCAATTACATGTGATTTATTGGACTGACTTGTTTTAGTCCGGTATTATAAAGATCCACTCGCATACCCGGCCACCCGACCCACTCGGTTTCATTTAAAATTAATTTTTTTCTTCTTGTACACAATGTTACAAAAGATTACGCTTTTCGATGTTAGCACCTTATCAGAGAATGAGCCAGCACATTTCAGAAATTCATTTTCATAAACCGGCCACAACAATAAAAGCATCATGTTATGAACGACTGATTCGTATTTTTGTGTCATTTTGATTGTACTGTGTATATTGCAAAACTTTTATAAACTGCCATGAGTGCAAGTAATCCAACGAGACAAATAAATGGAAAATACCTATCAACTCCTCTACAAATCAAAATAACCTGAAACACTTTAAATAATATAGTGACCAAATTTGAATCATTATATCGTGTAAGTAGATCTTTGCAAATATATTTTATTTACATATGCATGTAAAAGGTTATCAATATTAAGTTTTGTATGCTAAAGTATACAACTTACTAAGACTAAAGATTGTAGTCACCTTATAACTCTTTCTTTCTCTCTTTATTTCTCTCACATCACCTCTTCCCCCCCCCTCTCTCTCTCTCTCTCTCTCTCTCTCTCTCTCTCTCTCTCTCTCTCTCTCTCTCTCTCTCTCTCTCTCTCTCTCTCTCTACTATTATATCATTTTGTTTCAAGATGAAAAGAAGATGAAAAGCCATATATTTTTTTCCGTGACAGCGGAAAATTTAGATTTTTATTAAGGTTGTTAAAAAAAGAATGTCCATGTACTATGACTGAAATGTGAATTTTCGAGTGCCAGGTGGAGGTAACACTCAAAATTTTACAGTTTAAAAGTCAGAATATAGGATTTGATTTCATAAGCAGTAACTGAAGAGAAATTTGTGAGAAAATAGGTTTTAACAGATTTTCATTATTTAACAGTCAATCAAAAAGTTATTCAAAATTCGAATTCACGACTCTCTTTGTGTGTGATATATCCATTTAGCAATAAGCCAGATATTTTGTATTCAAAATCGTCATGTGTGATAGAGTTTCATTAAAACAAATTAGAAGAATTCTAGCCTTTCCTTATTCAACTTTTGTGGAATAGCTTGTCAACTAGAGCATTATAAAACTCAGATCTCGTTGGAAGTCAGACTTTCCGATCGTTTTCTCTTTGTTTTAATTATTACCGTAAATTACCATAAAAATGTGACCGTGAGTCATTCCTACACGAGAAAGACTAGACCATCAATTTACCATGGATGTGTAACTTGCTAATTGAAGGATAATACATATCAAAGGTGCAGATAATCTGAAAAATACTTCTTCTGCATAATAACAATCATTCATGGAAACAAATTAATAATACATGATGCCGTTACATTGGTTTCCACATTCGGAAGAATAAAAAATTGATAAAAATTACAGAAAAAAACCCATTAAAGAAACCTGTTGTTAAACGTTTCGAAATGGTTTTAATAATCTATGACCACATGCATCATATCCCAAGAAGTCCATAAAATAAAATCCTTCAGTGTTTTTGATAGATGTTTCCGTATTGTAGTGATCTGGGAGGTTTCAGTTTAACATACATCAATTATGAAGACTTCAGAGGACCTCCGAGTGGTTTTTTCGCCTTTTCGGACACCTGTTTCGCTGTATGCTATCCAAAAAACCTCTCCTTATTGATGTAAGTTTCCTGCCAATAATCACGATTACAAATTATATAATGTTTATCGCGCGCATCATCATCATCAGAATATGAAGGAGCGTCGATCTGAAAAATGCAGAAAAAATATTTGGCAGACACAAAGCTCAAAATTTAAACCAAAGTAACCTTCTAGTGCAGATTTCCATATATAATAAAGTCCCGTAAAATTGCATTCCGTGCAAAAGCTTTTGATGATAGACTTTTTCTGTATTGATTATTCAAGGTCATTCAATGGTTGTCAAGGCCACGGTCTTCACTGTGTGGACACTACTGTGTCCATGCACTGAAAATATAAAACTTTTGCATTCGGAAATTACAACACACGAGAAAGTCTCCAAAGAGTCATACAATGGATTATCTCGATCAATGTCTATATAACTGTGCCGTCGTACAAAGTTTTGTTATCCTTGCATCATCCAATATAATGAATTGGATGTGCTTCAGCTATACTTTATAAAAGATATTATTATAAACTTAATTGAACACTGATTGGCACAGCGGATTACGATTTACATTGTAATAAAAATGATTGTTTCTTTGTCTAACAAAGCGTTTTGATTCATTAGAAATTAATTTTGTATAGCGTATCATTATATACATAGAATTACATCAAAGGTTTAATTTTTTTATTATTTTGAACATTTGTTGTATTAAAATGTATGACAGTTTATGTTAGGAATTGGAATTTCTCCCATTTGACACAGTTCTTTTGGTTTTTGGAAAAAGAGATATCTATGATGTAATTGTAAAACATTACGAGTGCTTTTTAAAATTTGCACTTTTTAGATTTGATTAAACACCACAATAAATGTCTATAAGAAATACTGTTTCTTATTTTGATAAGAAGTTGGAAGAATGGTTAATGTAACATTGACACAATATTACAAATAACATAATTCATATTTCTCGAATCTTGTCAAAGCTTACACCATAGCGATAAGAAATGTTTTAGGTTTTGAATCGCAACCAAAAGAGAGAAAAAAATTCAATCGTAATTACTGAGATTCGGGCTGTTGGCCATGTGAAAAAAAAAAATCTTCTTTATCACTTATCGTCAGCCAGCGACTAAAGATGTCGATAGAATTTAATTTAAGATGTTCACAAATATTTTAAATACTTCTTTATGTTGTAAATCAAGTCAAAGCAATAAAGGCATTGTGCAGTTTTATCCTTTTTCGCAATTGGTCGGTCTAGGTGTCGAGGCATTCCAATGTTTTTCAATTGGATTCCTATCACCAAAAAATCGCACTCAGGTATGCTATCGCAGAACCGGGACAGGAAAACCTGTAAAAGACTTATGTTAGAGAAGACACACACACACACACACACACACACACACACACACTGATCTAATCTGATACCTTCGAGCCAATAATTCCCAGCTAACTCGGAGATAACAGGCACAAGACATACCCGACTCTTACAGCCGTGTTAAAATGTAATTAGCACCATAGTGCAAAAACACAACCGCAGGATAAACAGATAATCTCATGGTACTTTTGTCATTCGTATTTTTGGGGTGTACAGATTATATGCAAACATATCTCTTGCACTCTTCAGCGAATACAAACGTATTTTCCCTAGTAATTCGGGGAGAAATGAGACATCTCTAAATGCTAATGCATTGTGAGTAAAAAAAATCAGAAAAACAACTGGTAGATATGGAGAGAACAGAAAGGGGTGAAATAATTTGTTTGGGCCGGATTCTCGCTCGTCACACATTTTACTGGTCCCTGGCGACATTGGGACAGACGTGTATAGTGATGTTCACGCTAGTTCCCTTTCTCCTCTGGTGATGTATCGGCTGTTTTTGTTAATAAATTTGGACCCCTAATGTCCGCATGTTGTTATTTACGGCCCTAATAATGATCTTGTTCAGATGTCTGACCGCGGTAAATCATGGCCGCCCGGCTAAAGTTCGCCATTTTGTCGTGATGGACGTATCTGGGGGAGGGGTTGTTAACGCATTATCACCTGTTGTTTATATAATGGACGTACTACCCCAGGCAAACATGCATCGAAATAAATATTATTTACTTCATACTCTAGAATTAATGTATTTACTCAAAAAAAAAAATAATAATAAAAATAGCGCATCGAGCAATGAACTCCAATTTTCTTTTTTGTGAAGTTCTTAGAACTTGAGAAGATTTGAAATTTTGTATATTCCCGTTACGAACACCGCTTGTTTTAATTTTTTTCTCCGGTATATAACGTCATACCACACCAAGTGATGAGTTGCTTTAATTACCCTGTCCAGACTTTTTTAAATACTCGCTGCAGATCAAAAATGAATCTGCGTTTAAAACAAGACAAAGATGTCAATTAGTTTATTGTAAAATGATGGATGTTGTGAAGCTCGTCCGCTGCAGTAAGGGGAGCATGTTCTACAGCTGACGTCTGCTTTATATCAAAGCAGATTATGAACTCGTGATGTGCGCTTGTCATCACGTGCTGTTGAAGACGATGTAACAACTTCCGGAAGGGTGTTTTTTGACGGTGTTCAACACTTTGGCAGATGACAAAAAAAGAACACATTATGTTAAATATATATCTCTACAAATATTAAAATTGCAATTTATTACGAACAATCTAAACTAGGAATAATGGGAATAAAAGAAAAATCCCCTCGCTAAATTATCAATAAACCTATTTTCCGATTTGATCACGTTTGCATTAAAAGTAAAATCGTTTTCATTTTGTTCTTTGTGTTAGCAACTTCTCAGCTTGAACCTTTTAGATTCGCCAATGACGTTGACGGATTGGTTAACATTAATGGAATCAAATCTGAAATGTTTGGACCAGAACTGTCCAGAAGTATCGACATTTTCTCTTTCTCTCTTTTCCTCCGCGAGCAGGTCCCGGTCAAGGCTTCTATAATCAGCGCTAATTCGTGTCGTCTATTGCACATCACGATCTTTTGTCTACATCTGAAGTGCCAATATACCATTATTGTGACGTTACAGCGAATGGATCTTCAAAAATCTGGATTATGACAATTTTGTCGCAATATTATCAAGGTGCCAGACATGAAAAAGCACAAGTGCTTTTGCAAACATTGACAATTTCTTTGTAAACAAATGAAGAAATAAGAAAATATTCACGAATACTAACTTTCGTCAAAATGGCGGCAATTTAGACGTCGAAGTGTTTTGGAAAAAAAAACGTCGCGACGAGACACAAAAATATTGAAAGCCATTTATAAACAGCCAAAGACAAAAACTACATTCTAGTACTCCATGATTTCCGAAACATTTTTCTTTGAAATTTTTCTTTTTTTTCAAGCAAGATCGAGCTGGAATGATGTATTAGGACAGTAAAAAAAAAAGATATATATGTCCCAACATGAATAACACTTTTAAATTGAAAATATACACAAGACCAGTGTGAACTTAGAGCGTAAGTGTGACATTTAGCGACAAGGTTTACTTTTCGAAGTCCCTCGATCACATTCTTCGATTATCAATTACATAAACAAATTGTTGACACCCGCTCTCATGTATTTGTTTGTAGTCGACTGTTGTTTAAACAACAATTTATATACATGTCGAAAACTCCGTTTAAGTATACGTACGAAGACAAAGTTTCTACAATCCGTGCTACTTTCTGATTGGTTGCTCGCTAACCCTTGAACTCGCAACGTCGATCGATCATCCATACATTTCTCGCGGAGGACTTCGGCGACCAAGTTATGAATCGGAACTTGCTGCCTTGGACCTGAATAATTATTTTTCATATACTTATATGTTTTGTGATCAAAAATTACTGTCGCGCGCAATATTTGAACTGAGTTAACTATTTTTAAACTTCATTCTTTCGTTTAAAGCCTGAGTGTGCCGTTCGTCATGTTGATATACCTGTGCGTAAAAAATTAAAGCTCAGTTGAAGGAACATTTTTCAAGTAATATAACAGAGAGCAGAGCGTTGTTTCCTTACAATACGGGGCGGATTTACCCTTGCAAATACATGTGCTTAACGATGTAGTGTGATCCCATAACGGATTTTTTCTTCAGTAATTTCGAAACTTTTTCCTTCAGTTTCATTTTTCTATGGAATTTCTTCACTGGACAACTAAAAACCGCTGCTAAATGTTTTTAGAATGTGATTAAGTAGATTTGTGTTTTGTGTGGAGACTTTGGCATCAGACATGAGGGATTCTATACTGTATACCTGCCTATGTCTACTTCTCTTGGGAGGACAGGTAAATATATTTACCTATATGCTTATATCCATTAACAGAATTTTTACCTAATCCATTAAGCACAAACTTTATGAAGATCAGCGTACTATACTTAAATGCATGGATGGAAAACTATTTGATTCGATTTCTTTCGCTCAGTTTATAGTTATTGGGAAATGATATTAAATTCTTCTATTCAATTACTTAATGTAGTAAGAAAAAAGTCACGACTATATCGATAACTGACAAATAAGTTGAACCTAAAGCATAACAGACAGAATTTCACTACTCTACATGCCTTTAAGTATATAAAGTGTAGGCGATGACATGCATTTCTATGGGTTGGTACAATTATACAGGAACACCTGTAACTCTATAGCTTTTTTTTTACGATAAACATCACTTTAATTCATCTGAAATAAAAGACCTGAACCATTTCGGTGATCATTTAGATATGGAAATGAAGGAATATTTTCACCGAGGCATTGCATAGCGATGTTAAAAATTTTCCCTTAACGTGCGAAATAAAATTACTGATGCCAAACCCGACGGATCGACCGTAGCAAATCACTGGAGCTCTCCTATAAACAAACAAAATATATTCTTTATTTTATCAATATTTGCCAAATTAATTTAGGTTTTTATGATATTTACAATGAGCGTAAATTTTTATTTTGTTCGCTGAATAAGATTGATGGATGTAAATGGCTTTGAACAGGGCACCTGTCGAACTGTCTGTGCCCTGGTCAATAGATAAGGTAATGAGGATTAACTACAAATGTTCAGCGAAACCCCCATTTTTGATGTAAATATTCAGAAGAATTCACACTTAAACTCGTGAAAACAATAAATTTTTAGTTTAAACGTGGAGCGATAAAATGTGTGCACATATCTCGCCCTCACTGATATACATGGGAGTCTTAAGGGTCGCCAAGGATGATGAATCTGCGTGCTTCATCTATAAACCCCTCTCTAAATCTTTCGGTAGAGGATAAATTGTTCTCATGAAGGATGAACGAAGTGCAGCGTTTAAGCAAGGTCAGGGAGCAAAGAGGTCAGCGCTGATTAAAAACCAGTCTTCTTCTGATATCATTATGTAATTAATGAACCTTGTCTGATAGCAAGAACATATTAAAGCAATGTGAAAAAGAAGTCATATTCTAACTTTATTGAGGGGAAGAAAGAAAAGAAAATAAGCACGCTTCATGTAGAATTGTTAATCAATTTTAAGTGAATAATTGTAGCATACGTTAACCATACTTTGAGACGTTAAATAGATTTTTTTTTTTACAAAAAGAACAGAATAATAAAATCGGGGAGCTTTATTGCAGTGAAAACACAAAGAGTCTAAAAACATTGTTACACAAATTCCAAATCACGCCACTCCGTCTCCACAGGGAGTCGAACGCAGAAATTAATACGGCTCATTTGCTAATTAGTGACTACGTTCCGGATTAAGTCTGGAAGTTAATCTTTAAGAATAACGAGTTTGACTGTTGTTAATTCCAATGAGCTTGGGATTACTTACACATATAACAAATATGTGGGGTCTGAAAGTCCCAATTCATAAATGTCTTATCGCCTTAATCTGCAAGATTATCATAAAACTCCCGTTTATTTGTTTATTGACACTTCGAAACCTTGAAATTAAAAGCTCGTCGTAAAATACGAGACTGGATGCGTTGAATGAATGATCCGAAGATTTCGGGGCAAGGAGATAAACGATAGAAAATGTTTTCACACGAAAAGTAGTGGATTTACTCATATATCAATATAGTAGAATCGGGGCTAGATTTATAGCAATGGGAATGAGATGGATGCAATCCTCGCTCATAAACAAGCACTTCTATCTCCCAATGTCAATACAAGGAAGAGCGGACAGGCGTCATGGTTTTTCACTTTTATCGGATGGAAGACCCTTTTCCGGCCTGAGTCAACAATACAGACCACCTTAACCTTTGACTCTCGGTATATTTCAGACGTTTTATGAATCTACTACCGGCTCCGTGCTCGCCCCTTGTCTGCCGACAACGACTCTACAAAATTCATATTTAGGATTACCAGACGTGTAAAGTGGCCAGAGTAATTCTTTTGAATACCAAAACGTAGGGGGCGTTCGGTGTAAGGGATAACATTACCACCAGCTTTCCCTGGTGCGCTTCGTCAAACAAAATGTGAATGGACAATAGGGACAAAAAATGCATAAGACAATATACATCCGTTCGTGAACTTAACGGCCTTGTTTGTCATCAATAGGGCTGGACAATTATCAATAAATTGTATGGAAATATCTTAGCAAAACATTTAGTTTGGATCTAGCAAATGTTTTTATTTTTGCGAAAGATAAATAGAAGACGAATTAACGCCAGTGTCATTCATTGAAAAGTCCTCCCCGCTTAACCCCAATAGATAATATTTACACACGGCGCATTTTAAGTACATTTATTGCTGAATGGAGCTTTTCAATGTCAGAAACTCGCTTTCCAACTTCTGCGTGAACATATACTTCTAATTTCCCCTTTTATATCCCTCAAAGAAAATCAACTATTCAAATCTGCCTTATCAGTTCTATCTTTGTTGATGTGTTTACTCCCGCCATTAATAACATGAATTTAAAATGAACTTGATTCAATGTCATGATGTCATAAAATAAACTCTAGCTGAAGGAGAGGCTCTTTTGCCGTATTACTACCTAGTATTTAGAACTCGGGGACAACTATTTTTAAACTTTTAATATGTGCTTGAAACTTCTCGACAAATTGTGATGTTTTATCAGAGTTTTATATGCAGAAAGTTTTATCAATAATCAAGACTACACACGCATGCTTAAGTACCATGGACCCTTTTCATTGAACAAAATTTTAAAGACTCCCAAATAAAATTAACAAGAAACGAGAGAACCATTCATTTTTTTTTTTATTCTGATGGACGACGACAACAACTAAATGTAATTTGCCGTTCTATGTGTTTTCAAAAGGTTATAAAAAACCAGACACAATGACAAAAACTAGAACGAATCGACATTGTTACAACCCTATAAACAGGGAGTTCGACTGACCCAACGGTCCTCACAGAATTACAAGCACTGGGTGACAGGGATTGGGTCAATGACAGCTGTAGAACTTTTATAACGTTGGTTTTTCACCTGTTTGACCTTAGATACGCTCCTCGACCAACCCAATATTTTTTTTATAATGTTTTGTCTATCAAGAATACACATACATAGGGATAATTAACGTAAAACGGGAAAGCGATTTCATATATTAGTATCTGCTTTATTTGTCAAGCCAACAAAAACATCAAGTTTTTTTCAAAAAGCCTCAACCCATCCCCATCCCTTTTGTGTGTTTAACTCCTTTACCATCATAAAAAGCTAAACCTATGCTGCGAACTGTAACTGTATATAAAAAAATAATATTTACTTATCAGTAAAACAATAATGATATCAGTTTCTCATATCTCGCAGACATTAAACAGGTGTACAGTTCATTGGAAATAAATTCGCATTTTTTCGATATCAACTGTTATTTCGTTATCTATACCACTTACTTAATAAATCAACCAGGAATCAATTTGATAGCATATATCCACAATAATGTTAAAAAAAGATATGGCGAATGTTCAATTTTTTATTAGTTTTCGGTTTTCGTCATGTCTTCAACTTCTAGAGGGTGTTTTTTCAATGTATATGCGTGTTTTTAAAAGCACTTGAGAAGGTTTACAAAGTGAGAAAAAGATGCGGACAGCTCGGTTGAAATGCTGATAAGTTGCTATCATTTGGTGACAGTCAGTCTATGACCAGATCAAGTTTTCCCATTGGCAGACACTACCGTTAATCCGTCTTCATCCGTTTGGTTTACATCCCTCAAAAACCCAAAGCCTTTCAACACGTTTTGTGTTTCCTTCAAAAATGACGCAATACAGAAGACTCCGCGAGGAAGAAAGTGGCAGGTTTACCAAATGATTTACTGGCCCACATCATGGCATGCTAAGATCTGGTCCACCTAGCGTTAAACACTGTCTCAAAAATACTATAATCACCCGTTAATTGTTTTAGCAATGGCTTCTGAGGAAGATTTCAATGGGTTTTAAACTTCGAAATGGTGCAAAAAAAGTTGCAACTGGTATGGTATTTGGATGGAATGTAAATATTCCCAGTTTTTTATTTTCTCAGGAAGTTTTATAGTCTCATTTCACTTTACAAATTATCTCTTTTTTCTCCCTTTTTTATTTTACAATATCATTATGTTCTGACGTATTCAAATAATATTGCCTTCATGCCCGTTCTAAAGAAGGCCATGATAAGATCGATGTAATACACCCATCCTTGGATGTGTCACGTGTACAAAAGAGCGTGTCGGGTTAACATCTCCTATTTATTATATTTGACGGAATTAAGCATCCTATAATTGACGGATATAGTTTTTCGTATATTTTATGTTACAATAAAATATGCAAACCTGTTCTGAAAACAAACAGGGATCACAATTTTTTGCTTTGCCTTTATTTAACATCTCCACCCAATTTCCGACAGATGTTTGGAAGTCGTAATTTATAAATATATATTTTTTATTTTGGTGAAAGGTTAATGTCGATTATGTCCCGACATTTTGGGTGCGTAAAAATGCTACTTTGCTCTTCTGGAAGACATATATTATTGTCTTATGAACATGGACTGAATTAAGTCAGAACGAATTACATTCTCTGTCTATAACTTAATAGCACTGCAATAATGGAGGCTGATCGCCTTCGGTACAAATTGTCAACAGATGTCCCGATTTTGTTAGGGATAGTTTTCTAAAAATTGTGTACATGCATGTACCTATTATCCCTAAGTATAAGAGAAGCCATAGAAAGGGAGGACTTGGTTGATTAGTGCACAACTTATGTGCGGGAGGGGAAGTGGTACCATAAATAAATATTTATTGTCGCACAAATGACTGGGTCCTGCCGTTCTCCGGTTTATGGCCATAACTGTTGTTTTTTCTGTGTCGGACATTAATTATTCCTGGGATTATGGATTGGATACGAAGGAAGCCCAGAACAGACCGGCGACTGAAATGTCAGGAGCCACAACTAATGATATCGACTCACAGTGAAATCAGTTTTATAGATAATACTGTTATAATGTCAGGCATGATATATTTTCTATATTCATGTATATTACAATTTCTTTATCTACAGCCCTTTTTTGACAAGAAGTCATGTCAACAGGTACAATTAAATATAACTATGTTACCGTGATAAATCAATTTGGAGAAAAATCAACAATAAACACTGTTTTCACTGTTGGATTCCTTCAATCGTAACGTTAATTTCTCTTATTAAGTCGAGGACACGGTAATTAGAATTCCGAAAAGTTTTATTTTCCTTTAAACTCTACAACAGTACATTTAGCCTGAAATCTTAATCCCTTCATATCGGATTTCGGATCATGTTCCTAATCCGCCGTGTTCAGATATCTTAACCACGATTATGAGAAATCTTTTTCAGGAGCTTAAGAGCACCTGTGTCATTTCTTCAGCGAGCTCGCATTAAAGTAATAGAATTTTGAATATTTTTATTTTATTTTCTTCAAACGGCTGTAGGTAAAAAAATGACTGGTAAACGTCAGGTTTAATGAATGGGCGATGCAGAGATTATGGGGGGGGGGGGGGTACCCTTGTTTATAATGCAGATAGTTCTCATCAATCACTGTCAGGGATAATCCATTTATTACACACAATATGCACTATACATCATTTTATTTTGACTTGGATGATCATGGTTTGCAAAAGACACCAGATATTAGTTTCAAGGAATTTTTTAAAATAAAGAAAACAGATGTATACATCTTATCCGAAAGCTGACGCAAATATTTAAAAATTGTGATTGAAAAATTGAGTCTGACTTTTTTTTGGAGTTCTTTTTGACATATTGCGAAGAAAGTTTTTCTGAAATGTGTTTGTATGGAAGGATATTACACCCGACTTCTGAGGAATTGAGTGTTGATGTCTATAATGTGAAAGTTGTCAGTAAATAATCCCCTTGTTAGACCAAACCTTTCCAAACATCTTAATGCGGAGAGCAAAGTGCTCGTCCAATGCTCCCGTGCTCGAGTTTATATATGCCGATATTTCTTAAATACCACCCGAGGGATTTTTGCAAAGGGTCACTTCTAAATTATGCATCTTTAATGCAAATTTTTATCTTCATAAGAAATGTCGTCTAAAGAAATATGATAGGCGGTATCTACCAAAACGATGTCAATGTCCGTATTATGCAAAAACCTTTGCCAAGTTTACAACATTTGTTTATCTTGATGACCATTATAAATGAGTTGAACGCTAACATATATCTATGATAAATCTGATTTTTTCTCATCTTTTTCACGTGTACCTTTTTCTTAAAGACTATAATGAAATTGATTGAAACGGGATCATAAAATGCTATATGCCTTAAAAGGATTTTATCTTAGACATGGCCTTTTATAGCCTGGGAAGAAATTGGCTGGCCAAATTGAAAGATTTTCACAGATCGACAACATATACAATAATCACAAAAAGCCACAATAAAGACTCACATAAAAGAACCGCGTACCATCAGATAGGGCCTGAATTGGGTGATGTATAATGTGGGCAAATTCTTCTGTAAAACTAATTCGTACATTTTCTAAACAGATACGGAAAGTGAATGTAAATACAATCCACTTAGAAATAACAACTGACAGCAAATGGGAATTCTTTCTTAATCCCGGTTTGTATTACACTGAGCAAAGCACAGAGACAGTTGACGTTTTCATTAAGCAGACATTCGGCAGTAAGGGGGAAGTTCGTGTGTCAGACTAAAGGTTCACACCCGCAGAAAATAAACATCTCCAACTCCCTGCTTGGCGCATCGTAGTTTATCATCTCTTTATCAACAGAAACACGACTAATTTTAACCACAATGGGCCTCTTCAGAAACCATTTATATCCCCCCGACTGTCTGTCACTTCTCTACCCCCTAATCTGTGGGGAATTCACACTTTCGGAATTCTAAAGCAGCAGACTCACGGGAAAATATGTATCGGAAGGTCGATCTCAAAATAGAGACCGATCTGACACTTGGTCGAAATTAATGTATTGTTTGAGTATCACAAGATTTACTGCAATTAAAATAATATTAGAGAAAAAAATATTTGAGTTGCAAATCAGAATGTTTAAAAAAACCATTTCATGTGAACAAAATAAATATAAAACAGGTCTCTTATACATGTACATCGTCAGCATTTTTGCATTTACTGTTCAGAAATTCCCATTCTTTACAGTAAGATGATTAGTTATTGGTTTAGCTTGTTTTGTAGTTGCATGTAACTGACAGACCTATCGTAGAGTGCAATGTCATAAATTCTTGGAGCGAGGTCAGAATTCATGATCCATGACCACCTTCCTGACCACAATGATTTGACGAGAATTACAGGAAATCACAAAAATCGACATACCATGACCAACTTTCTAATCTGTTTATGAACTCCGAAAATAACTTTTATCTTTTCTAAATACTAATCTGTTTATTAATTCTAAAAAAAAAAAACCTCACATTTATCCTTTCTTTTTACTGTTCTGTCTATAAGTTCTGAAAATAACCTTTATCTTTTCTAAATATTGACGTTGACAAGGTGTTATATGGCTGATACATGGTCTTAAAAGAAGTATGATACTCATAATTGGGTCTACGATGCAAATTAATTTACCATAAAACCAACCTTATTTGTATCTTAATCAACCAAACTGGGCCAAAATAAATTTTCATCGAGATAAACTAACATTTTATGAAGTAAAAAAAATCAACACGAAGGTTAATCCAAGTTTTGGATCATTTTTCTCCTATCGAGATAAATACTTAGCATGTGGCATTTCAGATTAAGATAGTCTGATACTACAGCAACACAAAGGAAGACAGTCCTCATTCCATGTGCAAGAGCATTTAATTCACACCACTGGCCTCTCGTCTGCTTGTTAACACGCCCCTGCTTTTTGTTCTGTTGAGATCCCCCATTGATAAATGTCGGTGTTCACACTTTGTTCAGCGGCATTAATCCAGAAGACTTTTGTTCCTGCTAAATATGAACGCCATTCATGAAAAATATACATCTAGAACGCTGCACCTGTAGGAAATTAAGGTACTCTTCAATACACACAGACAGCATAATAGGCAGAACAGATGGACGATGTCTATCTAAATACGAACATGAATATAAACCATATTTTAATCTGTTCGATGAAAAGCTGTATTTGGACCACGAAATAGACCTTTGAAATTGCTAGATATTGCATGTAAGCGGTATTGTTTCAATGTATAGAGTCTAGTTTTTGCTGTATTTGTAGAATATGAATGAATTCATTCAAATCTGATGTAATGATTGTTTGATTGCCTAGTAAGCGTTCAGTGTGCTGAATAGGAAGACGAAATTCATTCAAGAAACTTGTTTGAAGGATGTCAGTCCCGTTTTCCAGGTTTTGTCTGTAAACAATAAAAGGTGTGCTCAAAATATACGCTAGACAAAGAGGACTAGATAAAGACACGCTTTTTTTCGAGTCCTTCTGTAATTATCTTTGACTGATTATTTTAGAGAATTTGAATGAATACATGTGCGTCACCTTAACATTGAGACACTGATAAATGGCGACTGTTAACCTCTTCCAAACAAACAGTTATGATTTTTACTTGCCCGTAGTAACAAGGTGAAATCCACTTAGTACACTCAAAACACATGTAGGTGAAAATTAAGACAGAAATGCTGCTCTATAAATATGTAGAAAAAAGTATTCTCAACGTTCAAGACAAATTGCTTCATCATATTGTAGTGTGATATTTCCTTGCTGTCAGGACAGAATTGACATTACAAGTCACCCGATTTTTTTTTTAGCCAAAAAGAAATATATTTCTAAAGTTAGAGGAAATAACTTCCTCATATTGCAATGTGAATATCAACTAATGTTTCCTTTCTGACAAGAATGAAACTGACAATTCTAGTTGCGTCCTATACTCCTTTGCTGATACAATGACACACAGTGAATTACAAACCGATTGTCTCTTTTGATTAGACGCGTGAAATGGAAGACAATACGTGCAGAGGTGGAAACTCGGTTCTAGCAGTTGTTAAAGTGTTGGGTCTTGTGTTCAGACCTCTAGAGTTACATCGCTTTGTCGGCAATAGGTACCCTACACCGGCGATAAAATCAACCCCGTCATACGATCGGGGGGACGAATTGTCTAATACTCGCACATTCACAGGGCCATTCACAGGTGCAAAAGGGCATGGGAGCTGGTCCAAGTAAGCAGGGACCCAGGTGCTATTAACGACAAATTGAATATTTCATACGCCTATGAAATGCAATTTTACATATAGTTTATCCAATTTTGTAGAATACGCCAAGCTTCCGTTGCAACGTGTAAATAAAACCCTTTCATTAAAACCATTCTAATGATTCATTTATAAGATGTAAAATTTGTATTTTTTAGTGAACGTCAATTCAATGACAGATTTTATAAATAATTTAAACTCTATCCATTATGAGTTTAAAACGTCTTTAAGCAGCATATACAATTACATACACGGGAGGTCTTGCGCTTTACGATATTTCGCTTGTCATCGTTAATTTAAGGTGCGAAAGACGAGATGGCGAAGAATATGTCGCAAAAACAAACTTTTGCCTATTGTCCATTTGCATCTTTGTAAGGATTAATAATTTTTGAGAAGAATGAAATGGGGTTAAACGATTTTTTGTCAGGAAAGAATTCTTTCATCGGTTCATTTTCTTCGTGTACTTCATAACCCGACCAATTACGACGACAAGCAATAGAAGATTTGTCAATTTACCCAAATCTAAACAAAAATATAAACCCATTTTGTCCCCTCAAGTAATACTTAAGCGACACACACAATAGATTGATGGCGGCTTTTTTCAATTTACATTTCATGTGAAGGAAACATTTAAAAGTTGCAAAAAGCATTTAGACGTCCCTGGGAATTTTCTTCCTAAGCTTCATGCTCATGCAAAGTTTAGAACTATTTAAGGTTTTATAAACTTCATTTATTTTTAAGGTCAGAGTATGACAATCTAGATAAGGAGGTTAGATTCCCGACAAGGTACCCTTCTGAATGGAAAATATGGCTTTGATAGCATCTATACACGGACGCCTTAAACGCGTTGTTTCAACACCTTTTATATGAAGATGGTTCTTTGGTCCCACCCGGTTTTCAAGCGCCAGATATAACGATAGCTGTTAACAAGAAACAAAGACCAATTTATTAACCCAGACAAAATCCTTGATTGTGAGGAATGTTCTGTTCACCAGATTAAGATCGCTCCTTTTCGAACGCCCTTCAACAATTGGATTGGTAGTCCACACTAACCACAAGTCTCCTGAAGGCATTTTTTTTTTCCCAGGAGGAAGCAACTCGTGCAAAAGTACATGTAACCAAATCAGCCTCCATCTCTCTCCAGAAAACATTACATAACTCGATTGTTACATATAATGATTTTTTTAATGATTAAAAATATGAACGGAAAGAATGAAAGGGGAAATTGGATAGTAGAGGACAATAAGGCAATTCAGTGCGCAATTGTGTTTATGTGGGAAAGAATAGTTATTGAAAAACCGCCATTATCAGTAGGATGTCAAAAACATTAAGGTATTTCACTTGCTTATTTCCGAGCGGGAGGGTAAAAATAATAAGGTAAAATCTTATAACGACACTCGAAAGAAAAGGATTAAAAATCAGAAGAGAGGGTCGATTAGGATTTGGATAAACGTAACAGACCCTCGAAGAACTGGAAGAATGTGATTTACTTAAGGAATTTTCCTCTCGACCTTTCTAAACAATTGGCATCTCTAAAGCAGGACCAATTAGAGGTCCCCGACTATTTCTTGCCATCGCCTAGTCACAATGGCTTCACTCGATGTATTTAACGGAACTTGCATAACCCACATAAAACATTCCATGCAGGAGATGGAAATTTCGTTCTTATTTGTCAGATATTTGTTTGATTGTCAGATCTGATATACACTGGAGCGTTTAAACAATTTAAAAACATTTTAACCTTATGCCACCCCGCCGAGATTGTGGGAAACCACGCTTGTGCTTTTTTGACTAACTCTCTCCACTCTCTGGTTTCCCAATCGATTTTAATTGGTAGGTGTCACTCTAATGGATACTTAGTGCTCAATCAATACCAAACGTTTCCTAAACCGCAATAATCAACAGGAATGCTCCCTTACATATCTATATAAAAAAAGGTATCTGAGAGAACATGTCTAGCCTTTTGAATATTTGTTAGCATAGCGTTAGCATAGCATGCTAAAAGAAATGAAAAAGTACATACATGTATGTATATCACAATTAAATAAACGTTTGTTCTGATGAAACTGCATTTACACTTTGAAAATGAAAACAAGAAAACATAGACTACATTCTGAAATAATGAAACTGTCTAATGAGCTAATTACTAATTGGAACTTTCTACTGCACACAATGTGATACATGTATATGTTTCACTTTAAGAAATGATACCAGGGCATGTCATATCTTATGATGCAATTTCAACAGAATTTGTCTCGACTCTGTAGAAGTTGAACGCATGTCCCCACCTTTAGCCGCAATTAGCCAAGCTTTTAGCAAAGCCATTGATAGCGGTAAAATGGATGACTTTGGAGGAATGCTTTTGAAAAATCTTAATGAAGTGTTTGAACAAGTTCCATGTATAAAGACCTCTGAGTGCACTGAAATCACATCAATTAAGTTAGATGGCCCAGGTTTGAAATTTCTTAAATATCATTTTGTAAGTAAGGGTAAACCCACGTAATAAAATTCAAACTATCATACGTGCCTGAAAAACGTGTATTAAAAAGAAGCACGATTTATTACCCTAATATGTTCAATGACCTCTCCCTGATAATTTAAAATTACATTTATTTAAGCCTTAAATGGGACATGAATCAGCCACACGTAATATAGTTCTTTATAACACAGAAAATAAACTGCCGCAATGTAAAGAAACGGCAGCGAGTTTTTTATTTACTGCACACTTAATAAAGCACACGAAATAATAGGGCCCGTACAACTATTTTGTCGCTCTTCTAAAAATTTATCAGTTTGCTGTACTGTAGTGGGCTAACATGAGTGTGACGTGACAATTTTCACAATGTTATGCTGTAGATCTTATGAATCATAGGTCAAACTCCAATTCTAATCTCGGATAATTTGTCCATTAGGGTTCCTATTCACAGAATGTAAAATGATTTAACGGCATGTCACGAGCGCTCTTAGGCTTTGAGTACCTCTCTTTCTGGATTATTTCGATATTTTCTGTTTTTCTCCTTTACAGGTGTCGGGATCAAGCAGCCTGGACATTGGTCCAAAAGCCAAGAGAAAGTGTAAAGTACGTACATATACATTTGCTTACACCTCATAGGTCCTGACATTCAGTATTCCTAATAGAATTAAAAAACATAAAAATCATGCTAGCATCCACATCCTTCAAGCATTGAATTACCCGAAGATCTAAATCGAAAAAAAGTTAAAAGTATAATTATGAAGGAAAAGCTTACTGCCTATATCTATCCGAATCATAATACGTTAAATTTTCATTATCAAATACTCTGGTTCAATGTTCACACAAAAATCACATTGAATATTTCCTTGAATTTAATTTATGTCATCTTTGTTAATATTTCAGGAAGCTAACAAATCTTGCTCGAAAGAGGAGGTTTGTGCCATCCAGCATTTGCAATGGCCAATGAATATGTCGTTTCCGGTGTGTGTGCCTGCAAAGTATGTCAGAGGTAAATTGGGATTTTTTAAATTCACTTTTAAAATAAACTCAATGCTAAATTGTGACACTCAGTCGTTAAACCAGCGACAAAATAGAATTTATGGAAATGTAATAATTTATCAAAAAATTAAATGTAAAACAGAAATTTTCTACCTAGTAATCGCTGAAAATATGGTTGGAAACGTCATTTTTTGGATTTTTTTTTTGTAGTGAAAATGAGAATCTGCGATCTTCCACCTCAACCAGGGGACTGTGGAGCCCGATATCAGAGATGGTTCTACAATAAAAACATCAAAGAATGCATGATATTCTCCTTCCAAGGTTGCCGGGGCAACCAGAATAACTTTCGTAGCAAAGAAGAATGTGAAGAAAACTGCATTGCATATTTTGACAATAGCATTAAGAAAAGTGAGTCGAACTTCCAGCCTGTTCGAAGTCCACGGATTGTGACTGAACAACTTGTGAGGGACCAGGCGGTGATCAGCACGAGCCCCCTCCTGGCGTCAGTGCGATCTAGAGCGACAGATCCACACCAGAAGGAGCTCCGAAGAAAGCGAAGACTCGAGAGGAAGAAGCTGAGGCAGCTCAAGAGAGACAGGAAGAACGGGAGGAAAAAGCGAAGGCGCAATGGGAAAGGAAAGAAGAGGAAGAACAGAAACAGGAAGAATAGGAAAAATAAGAAGAGGAGGAGGAAGAACAAGAAAAACAAAAGGAGAAAGAATAAGTTAAAACCGACAGCTGGTAGACCCGAAATCGATTTGTCCAATACGGATACAAAATCAAAATCTAATGGAGCTCCAGACTTTGAACTTATCTCTATCATAGATAAGACAAAGGATACCATGAAGTCTAACATTGAAAAAATTAAAGCTGAAGCTGACAGCCTGAAGGATTAATTATTCCTGTGGAACCAAACCCTATGAACACGTGTTTATGTGACCAAAACCGAAAATTTAAAATTAGGTCATGTGATCACAATCATCTTTGGATGATTGGAAGAAATTGAATCACGTGACTGCTGAGCACGACATGACACAATTTTGACCTACTTTATGCATTTTGTGGTGAGACAATTCGGTAAATACATGTATTATAACCGTTAATACGTTGTATTTTTTTTGTTTCATCCCGTGTCCTCTTCCAGTGACCTGCACCACCTTATGCCAGAGAATATATTTTACCTTGTAAAATAAATGTTTTATAACAATGTATTTATGTGTATGGACACGTTTAGATGTCCAATGTTTTCGTTATGATAATTTTATTCTGATTAAAAGGAAGCTGTAAATATCATGAGTGTTATTGTATAACATTTTTGTACATATTTCATTTAATCACGATTTAGCGCTGCGTAAATTATCATACAGTAACTATAGAATATGAATGCTACTTTTACTTATGGAATATAGTTTTCTGTCTACTTCAAACATGTCAACACATGTACTATGTAATTAAAAGTGTATTATACTTTTACCCACCATATCTTGAGAATTCACGATCTGTAGATCGATTATTTTTCAATATAAAAAGGTAAAATATTTCGGCAAATCCCTTCGAAAACAGAACTTTGATCATGTTTGGAAATGCATTTTTGAATCAAAGAAACTAATAAATGGTTTGATCAGAATGTTTAGTTGTTTTCTACTTGTTTGCGTCGACAAAGGAAAAAAAAATCTTAATCAAACTTTACTTTAAGAAGGATGAATAGTCAACAAATTACCCATCTTAAAATTTTCAGTAACATTTTAAGCCATTAACTGTAAAAAAAAAGAAAAAAAGAAAGATAAATTATATGTCATGAACTGTTTTTGGATTACTGTAGATTCCTTGTTTTACGCGAGTACTTAATTCCGCGATTCAACAGTTTTGCATCAAATAGCGAGGATATACAATCGTGAACGCCGATTTTATTTTAATCATAGTTTCCTTTAATTTACATCTGTCCGAAAAAAATAAAAGCGAGATTTTGAAATCCGCGAGATGTGCTACTCGCGATTTTACGCGGATATAAATTCCTCGCGTTTAATTAGGAATCTACAGTATGTAAGACGACTGCATTTGTATATCAGATGAAAAGTTGACGATAGCATAAGCAGACGATAGACCACTATAAGATGACAATGATATAAGGTTTATGTTGTACGTCTGGAGAAAGAAATTGAAATTTCTGGTTGCACAATAGACTACTGCATGGGTAAGATATTGGTAACAGATAATAAAAAAAAACTTTTTAAGATTAAGATGACGAGACTAACCTGATTGACAACTGGTCTTTACAGTGCATAGTACGATTCAATGACGAATATATCTTTAGAACCACTGGAATATTGCATTTTGAGATAACAAGACGACGACCATTTTGAATTTAGTCAGTTGACTGGCGGATCAAATTATATTTTCACTGCTTGTATCGACTACTGCACGATGAACTCTTTACATGGCAAGGTAATGGATGGTTCAGATGATAATGTAGTAAATGTATGGATGATTGGATGATCACACTTCTTTTAGATGACTATATACATAGAGACTGATTCGGATGATTACTAGTATGTAGTGACTTAATTGATGCTTCAATGTTGTTATTTACCTTTTTAATGGAGAGTCCTGTTTTATGCTGTTCCAACGATTATTCAAATATTTTGGTTTCTCAGTAATCATTACATACCAATTTAATCAATATTATAAAATTATGCTCATCAAAGTAAGATCAAAGACAACAGATGATTGTCAACAAATTTTCATTGTCCTCGAAACAGTAGAATTTAATAAATCCTATATATTAAAGAAACCACAGTAACATTGATATTCACGAGCATAGCAGTACCCCATGATATATACTACTACGTCTAGTGTGATTTGTTTTGATTTGATTGAAAGAGGATAAAAAGGAAAGTGGAATTGGTGATATATTTCATTGCAAAAAGATCGATAACTACGTTTGGTTTAGACGAAATAAGCCTTTTATTTCGCAGAAAATGGAATCTCTATATATCCTTATCTCAAAGACCGTTCCTAAAACTTTTGATTCAGCTGAAATATTCCAGAAAAACACATACTGGATACACCTGTCACTTAATTGTTTGTTTAATAATTTTCAATATATCTAGCAGTGAGATGATGCCCGTGCGACCTTCTTCAGAGGATCGTGGGTAGCTGACATTATTATCTTCTTTTTCTCAATCATATTTTCATTAAGAGCCTCCCACCCTTGCCAAATATCTATATCGTAATTGGGTTTACGGGAATTTAGTCACAAACTGTATGTAAGAGTGCTAACCATTTCCAGCTATTTTCATTAGATATATGTTATAATGTCAATAACTTACATGCATAGGTTGTATGATAATGATTCAATGTCACAATAAGTGGTAATGTACATGTAGGTACACAATTTGATCTTTTTGTTAAATAAATTTAATAAATAGCTAAAACAGGAACTTTTACCAGTTTTAAGTATTGAATCTCTATATTATCAAAAGAGTTTTGATTTCCGTTCGTAATATGACAATTTTAAATAAGAAAACATTTTACGTTTCCATATGCAATCTGACAGCCCTTCAATGCAAAGGATGGGGTGGTAAGAGAGAGAGAGAGAGAGAGAGAGAGAGAGAGAGAGAGAGAGAGAGAGAGAGAGAAATATGACTCTCATCTGTGATCTGTTGTTTAAGCAATGTTTTAATTGTCGGATAGTTGTTTAATACAATGCGAACTAACCCTCTATGGGCAAGGATGTAATGTGATATGCATGGTTGTTTTTCGTGATGTACTGAATTTTTTTCCTAGACTTTCTTTTACTCAGTTTAAAAAAATTGTACAACTGAGGATGATATTTAATGTATTTTGTTAGATCATTTGTAATAGTTCTTCTTTCAAAACACATGCAGCAGCTTCCTGGGGAGTGTGCAGCTTGTTTACATACAAACGGAAAAGACGTGGTTTTGAGGGTAGACCTGTTTGGAGCTCGATATTTTTAGAAAATGCAGCATCATGTGTTCTTTTATGGTATTAGCTGATGAATTAGATAACAAATAACATTTATATTTTTTAAGTAAATACACAAACTGATTTTTAAGAATCATTTTTCCTCTATAGTGTCAATTACCCCGAGTCGCTCCGTAAAATTCAAAGTCCGATTACTCTAATTCTTTACCAATTCTTCATAGCCGACAAATAGCGTGTTCTTCTGTATAATCAAATACCTATTTACTGACTATTTGGACTATAACAAGTTCATTGTCCCCCGAGAGAACCCCTTTCCACGAAGCGAATTATCATCCTCCAAGACAGCACCAGCACCTCTTCACGAGGCTTCGCCTTGTGAAAAGGTGCTGTCTCGGGCGACAATAAATTGCTATCGTCCTTGATCTTAGCCAGTAAATATGTATATAATATCAATCGACACATTTCTTTCAATAATATGATTGTGGTGCTAAGTAGTGTTGAGCATACTGAAGGTTGATAAACATCTCGTAGTTTGAAAACATCCAAAAAACAGATGTACAACTCGACACTCTGATTGTCAATAAATTAAAGTTAAATAAAAACCACTTGTTTGACCTCAGAAGTCTCAACAACAGATAGGTTGATGATCAAGATCTGGTTGTTGGATACTCTCCACCCTTCATCAATATAATTTGCTAAGAGTTTGGTTTAGATTGAGTTTTATTCTTTAAGTCCAATAGTGGTCACGATCTGGACTTTGTTTTAAAAAGAGCTTACGACGTAGTCCTAAAAATATTTTTTGGTCTCATGGAATGATCAGGAACATAGATTTCGATTAATGGGCATTTATAAACTTCGTCGTGAGTAGTTTTTGTTCTTTTGTAAAGCGCATCCCTGGAACTTCACATGTACGTGTTCTGTGGATTCACTAATACTCATGGGGATTAATTATCATGGAGTTTTGTCTTTTCATTACACACAGAGCAAATGAACGAAATTACATCATGACGAACCTTTAAAAAAAGTTTACAATCCACGATAATTTGAACGAATTTAAATCATCCAACAACATGCGTTAAACGTCTCAAATACACATGAGTACCAAGGTACAGTTTATCGGATGCTATATTAAGGTAGTTCCCTCCATAACTATCATATTTCATATTTAATAGATTGCAAGTTAGATCAATAAGATCTTAGTGTGATTTTAAGGGGTTTATCAAATAATAAAAATTTACCTTTGAAATTAAAAAAAAAAATGAATTTTAACAAATTTATCATATGTTGAAGTTAACATGGAAGTCTATGGGAAAAATGCATTTTTTAAAATATATTTTTTAGTAGAAGTAATTTCTCTTGGTACAAAGTTGCAAAAGCTTTCCCTTTCTTCGAACATGCTAAAAGAATTCATAATTTACCATACAAATTTCAGAAAATGATTTTTTAATAAAAAAATTTCTAAAGGGCAGACTACTCTTTAAAAAAGTTTTAACTGCAAAAAGTTCATTTTATTGACTACATACATACTCCCGAGTTTGGTTTATGTCAGCCTCATAATAACTTTAAAATACGTGTTTGATGTAGTATATATCAATCAAAATTGTTAAATACACCTTAGTTATAGATGGACTACCTTAAGCCAATCCAACTTATAGAAATCAATCATTCAATTAACGACTTTACATTCAACTATACTTAATATGTATGTGGTAGAAATTTTATATATATAATTTTTCAATTTAAATACGTATTGCTAAATACGTAAATACGTTTTTACCGGCCGCCAAAAGGTGATCGTTATATGATATGAAAGTAAAAAAAAAAAATAGTAGATGTGCGTTTCTCGGGAGCTATTATGAACGTTTCGTTTCACCAGACGTTTTGTCTTCGCAACTCATCTTTGCCCAAATAGAGCGTGTAGTTGAACGAGACCAATTTTAAAAGTGTTATTTAAAAAAAATAATAATAAAGTTAAATTGTGTTTCTGTGCATTTTAATCATTTTAAAAACAAAACAATTCAACTAAAAGATTTTATTTTTGCGTTGCGAATCGAGTATATGTAACCATGTTGGTAAATGTATTTGGAATCATCTAACTTAAAAAACATTTTTATTGTGTTGTAATATTTAATTTATTCTCCTTTTCAATAATTTATCTTTTCGATCTATTTTTTTAAAAAATACTAATTTAAATATAAGTATCTTTTATAATCATTAGTTCGGTCCTTCTTTTGACTATTGTATTAGTTTATTTTTAGTCTGATTTGTTTCGAAAAATATGTAATGAAGATAGGGATTGAAGTTGCAAATCAGGGTAAATCAAACAGATTCTGACTTCAAGGACGATACATTATATTTGCCTACAAAAAGCCTCAGTCTCTCCTGGGGTTATTGCAATTAACAGTCCTATGATATTAATCATGAAGTCCGTGGGTAGTCGACTTCCTCTACCTTCAAAATTAATCACGATTTTATAAAGTTGTCACACACCAATATTTTAAAGTTGTTAATGTATCAATTGAAAGCTCATGTGAAGTATAATCAAACCGTATGTAAAAGAGTCTCAACAATAACCATGAATGTTCCCTCTCGTTTACAGCCATTAGAAGAACGTGCAGATCAAGAGTGTAACCACACAAATGAATTAATTTTCTTCCAATAGAATTTCGTTGGGATATAAAATAAAAACCATTTATACATTTAGTTATATATAATTTTAAATTAAAAAGTTTAATTTTCTGAAGGTAAATGTCTTTTTGTTTGTATCTACCTGCTTATAAGGAGAACATACATGTAGATGGTGATATTTACGATCCCATTTCCTCGGGTCCCCTTGGGTCAAATCTATAAAAGTTGATGCAATCTTTGAAAATCTTTTCTACACCTGAATAATCAGCAAAACTAATTCTATGACTTGGGCACACTGAAAGATATACAGTACGGCCTGTACAAAAATAACAAAATTCTGACCCCTGGGAGAGAAATCCATATGTTAGGGAGGAGGAGGAGCAATATTGGTCATAAAGTGAAAAATGCGTAAATTTTCAAAAGTTTCTTTATCCCCCAGTATCTACATGTAGCATATGGACTGTGTGCATTGTTTAACATGTACCGAAATGTGAATAACATAACTGTACATGTATGTGGGGTAGTTTTTTTTTATATATTCGTCCGAAATCGTGTACTTAATGTACGTCCCTGATCATGTCTGACAACTTTTGGAAAATTTCACTTTAAAAGGTAATAAAATAAATAAAAATAATGAAAAAAGTCAGCAAATATGTCCACAAAAACGAGAAATCTGTTGTTGTGTGGTTTTTTTGTTTTTTTTTACATTTGTATAATATATATATTTTTTTTTAAATAGTTGTGTAAAGCGCCACCAAATGTTTTAATTCAGAGGAATTTAGGTTGGGAGTTTCAAAGGATAATAGGGTCGTAGGTAGATGGCATTCTCTCGTATTTAATTAATCATGTCTAATGACCTTTCAAAATATCGCTTAGATATGTGATTTCGATGGTTTAAATTCATTAAATTGATTAAAATAGTTTATGAACAGGCTCACAATCTGAATTTTACTTTAAACTGAAATAAGATCTTAAGAACAAGCACTTTCAGATATTGCAAAAGCATCTTATATTTATTTAATCAATGCTGTTTTATATGCCAAATAGAATAAGAGGGAAGTCCAATACTAATCGGTTTTGGTATGGGGAAGCAAAAAAAAATCAGATGATGAAAAGTTTCCCTGGAAGAATGTGTACACGAAGGTTTGAGCCATTCCAAGGGTGTTTTTTCCTATTTTAAGCGTCCGCGGACAAATTGGGTTTGAAGCATGAAAATTAAAAAAAACACACATACATGTGCAAAAAGTATGTACATATTATACTCTTAATTTGTTTAAATACGTGTACTAGGATTTTACATTTTCTTTGTTTTACCATTTGTACCAAAGATTGGGATTGTTATGTGTTTATTTGTATTACAGCATGAAGAATATATTCAAATAATGATAATATAGTTTAATCTGATTACCTTCCAAATCTCTTTAGTCGTAGAATGACAAAATTTAGAGGCAACATGGCAGACGGAAGGCCATTTATACAGCATATCTTTTTTTAAATACATGAATACTTAATTACAAATTTTTTGATACTAGATAAAACAAAACTCTAAAATTTTATAAGGTTTGTCGCTGACTGTCAGCGGAATTTCGTCGCCTTCTATGGACGTTAACATTACCAATCGGACAATTGTTTGTAGACATTCAGTAACAAACCTATGCAATTATAGCCTTTTGATGAGGTAAATACATGGTTTTATAGACCCGGAGCTCGTTTAACAAAGATGTTTCCTGGGATAGAACTTTCATAAAGATTTGTATAGTTATAACTAAGGAATTCCTAAGATTTGTCATAGCTGTTTCACAAAACGTTTTTAGCGTTGACTTATCTTAAAGAGACTTAGACACGATTTGAGCTCAAATTTTTCAAAATTTATCCTTTTTAATTTTAATGTCTAGAATGGTTAATATGGATGTTTTTAATGCTTTGTCAAAATTTGAAAGTCAAATATCGAGTTACAAGCGAGTTGCAGAGGTTATAATTCTTTGTTTTTTAAACAAAGCTCGAGTCCTGTTATTGTTTACATATGTGCTGTATTGGTATAAGTTATTATGTCAGAGAACTTTACTACATTATTGTAAACAAATACAAGACTGAATGCTTTGTTTACATAACAGCTATTTTTTCCCTCTGTATCTGGCTTGTAATTTGACATTTTGCAAGTAAACAATTTTATGATTTAATATTAAAACTAAATTTTCCATCTCACGTTGTTTCTACGTACCTTTAAGAAACATTGTTCGCAACGTTTATATCATATTGTTAATTCTAAATTATACCCATCATGTAAATTCTTATCAATATGACACAAATGTAAATTTCATAAGTGAATGTGAAAATTCTTTCATTTTTTCACCTAGAAACATCTTAGAAAAATAAAATGTGTGAATAGAGTGTAAATACGAGGGCTATTCATTAAATAGTGACACAACATGTACTCCGTTAAAATCATACCCCGATTGAACTGGCCATTTGTTGAAATCATTCATACTATTGAATTGACACGTTATCACAAAAATTTAACAAAGCAATATTTAAAGGAACCACTTTTTCCGTCCCCACAATTAGGACACTTAGAGTATGAAGACTGAACGAATGCCCCGAAATGAAATTTCGAACGTGGAATCGTATATTAAATGTCGTTATCTAATGAATATTACGAGAAAAGATTTTTTTTTCAAAAATTCGGGTCTTTGTACTACCTACTTATAAAGGGAACATACATGTAGATGGTGATAATTACGATCCCATTTCCTCGTGGCCCCTTACATTTTTAACATATGTTTAATAGTTTAAAACAAAATAATTAGTTGTGTAAAGCGCCCACCAAATGTTTTATTTCAGAGGAATTTAGATTGGGAGTTTCAAAGGATAATAGGGTCGTAGGTAGGTGGCATTCTCTCGTATTTAATTAATCATGTCTGATGACCTTTCAAAATATCGCTTAGATATGTGATTTCGATGGTTTAAATTCATTAAATTGATTAAAATAGTTTATGAACAGGCTTACAATCTGGTTTTTACTTAAATTAAAATAAGATCTTAATAACAAGCAATTTTTAAAAAATTTATTTAATTCAAATTTTAAAAAACAAATTGGATTTGAAGCATGAAAATTAAAAAAAAAAACAACATACATGTGCAAAAAGTATGTACATATTATACTCTTAATTTGTTTAAATACGTGTACTAGTATTTTACATTTTCTTTGTTTTACCATTTGTGCCAAAGATTGGGATTGCTATGTGTTTACTTTTCTTACAGTATGAAGAATATATTCAAATAATGATAATAAAGTTTAAAACGCGTCATTTGATTGCCGTCTATATCTCTTTAGACGTAGAATGACAAAATTTAGAGGCAATATGGCAGACGGAAGATCATTTATACAGCTTATCTTTTTTAGATACATAAATACTTATTTACAATTTTTTTGTTGTAATTTGACATTTTACAAGTAAATAGTTTTATGATTATGAATTAAAAATAAAATTTCCGTCTCAATTCGTGTGTAGGTCCCTTTAAGAAACATTGTTCGCTACGTTTATATCATATTGTTAATTCTAAATTAATACCCATCATGTAAATTCTTTTCTATGGTGGCATAGATCTGCCTTCACTTGTCAGATAATTATGTCGACTTGTCAGATCTTGATGTCGTCTTGTCAGATATTTATGTCAACCTGTCAGATCTTTATTTTGACTTGTCAGAAAATAATTATATTGACTAGAAACTAGAAACCAGATATTGCATAATAAGCAATACAAGCCCATCACCTCCCAATAGAAACTGGCAGATGGAATAATACATCCAGAGAAGATCATAAATGTAACTTATGTGAAGCCAATCAGATTGGCGTTGAATATCATTATGTTTTCGAAAGCAGTGCTTTTATGAAAAAATGACAATAAAAAACCGTCAACCATCTCAGAAATCCATAAAACGAAATACAAATTCAAAGCAGAGCAACACGGACCTCCAAAAAGATAGAGGTAGGATCAGGTGCCTAGGAGAAGTGAGCATCCTCTGCTGACCGGTCACACCCGCCGTGTGCTCTTTGTCGTAATCGGGAAAAAACTGAAAAGTCCGTAGACAATTAGGTGATTTATTATGGTCTAACAATTAGTATGAAAAATGTCAGTCAGCATGCGACCCAGTGGATGATTGTATTTGCTGACAAGGTCGTTGTATCGACCATAGAACTTACGATAAAGATGACTTCAAACGAGCCTGGTGATAGTCCTGTTTTATCAACTTGTTTGTCAGTAGCTTGCCTCGCCTTAGAAACTGTTCATACGAAGAGCATGCCCTTGCGTATCGAATTAACTGGGAGACATAAACACCATATGCAGGTGATGAAGGTATATTGCTACATAAGTAAGGGAAGTTGACTATAGAAAAATTGAAGTCATCGCGTTTATCATAAAGTTTTGTTGTTAGGTTACCATCAATGTCCATTTCCAGTAAAATATCCAAATATGAAACAGATGATGCAGACTCTGTGGTATCTTTTATTTCAAGTTCACTGGGATATATCGAGTCGACGTAAGTATGGAAATAACAACTGTTAATTGATAATACGTCGTCGATATACCTGAATGTTGAGTTGAAGGCCACAGCGAGTGATTTATTTTTTTCACGTACAAGTTTTTGAATAAATTCTGCTTCATAAGAATACAAAAATAGATCTGCTAACGATGGAGCACAATTAGTACCCATGGGAATTCCAACAGATTGTTGGAAGACTTGATTTCCAAAAACTATATAGATGTTGCATATCAGAAACTCAAGCATCTTTTAAATGTCAACTTCAATCAGAATGGTTTTTAACAAAATATTTTTTTAGGTTTCCAATGACAAGGTAAGCATTTTTACGATTTCCATTTTTATTGAAGAAACAACTGTCGATGATATCAAAAAGCCTAGATTTTAATTTGTCATGGGGAATGGTTGTATAAAGCGTTGAAAAATCGTAAGTTTTGATGCTATTGATTTTGGTAAGATTTTGTGACCTCAAAGTTTTTAATAATTCTTTAGAGTTTTTTAGTATCCACATCTGATATCAATAACAAAAAAGCTATTTAATAAGTACTATCGTAGAAACCCCAGTACTTTACAATTAAGATTACTTATGTCATCATCAAATCCCGCAACTCTTCTAAAAATAGGTAAAACTAATAAGCAAAATTTTTGATTTGGTCGGTTCTCCTAGGTAAACACTTAGGAATGTATTTTTAATTGGAAATAACCCTATATATTTCTATTCTGTACCTCACGTAACATAATTAATGTTTTGAGTGTAATAGATGAACTTGAACATTATGTCCAACCATTTAGATCTCAATGGGTATTTACAACATATTTGCCAAATTATTTTATAGCTTTTTTAAAATGACCAAATAATGACAAAAATACAGTTTTATCATGAGCCGGTAGAATCCCAACAATAATTATACTAAAATACATATTTAGATAGTCCATATAGTGTATAGCCCAAATTTGAAAAGCTCACATTTTGCTTTTTCTTCTGAATTCTCCGGTTTTTATTTTTCTCAGCTGTTTAGAGGGGGTGGTAGGACATATTAATGGGTGTGTGACAGTGTTATACAAAATTGTCAAGTTCTTTATTGAGGTATTCTGGAAAGCAGCAAAATTACTGAGAAATACTTTAACTATCATACATATAATTATATCAAATTTCAATTACCGTTTGTACACTACTGTTTCATTTGATACATTCAATATTGCCAGATCATATTCTAAACAGAAAAGTTAGGTCCAACCTTTTAATTTGATTTTTGCTACCTGATATACATTTACCACAGGGCATTATGAAAACACAATACACAACCTTAAAATGTATGTCATTGATCTGCACGAATACTTTTACACCTATGGATTTTTCTTGATTTGTAAAATATATACCATTTTTTAAAACAATATCATAATGTTAACAATATCATTACTTTCCCTTGTATATCCAAAAAGGACTTGAAGTTTACATAATTAGAGGTTTATACCAGGTGCTCTAATTTCATCCATTATTGTTAACTATCGTAACAATATAAGTGTTATTGACTCAGGTTCTCAGGGGAAAAGAGATAACACTATTGTTGTTTATTATATTTACAATAATATAAATATTTATTTGTTCCAAGAATTATATGGAATAATCTGCATATATTCTAGCCATGGCATCTTACTGTCTTGTTTACTTTTAAAAAGTGCAATATCTTTTGATTTCCGATTAAAGGTATTAGCTAATTCAAGAAAAGATTTCACTTTTGCTCATGTTTGACATGAAACTGACATTTATTCATATACACACTATATACTTTTTGTTATTTTTAGTAGAACACTAATATCTGATTATAATAGAGGAAATAGTTTATCTATATTATTACTATCCGTCACAATAAATGACTATCGTGGTAACAATAAATGTTATATTGATCCGGGTTCTCAAGGGAAAACAATTTACATTTTGTTGTTTTTTATAAGATAATTAAATTAAATTTATTTGTTCCTAGAACAACATGTATGTGAAAAAATCTGCAAGTTTTTAGAAGTCTAAATACAGACGTAAATATCAGATTAACAACAAATTCATTAAATTAAATATACGGTCCAAACTTAATGAAAAAGTTAGACAAATACACTGAACTAAAGTTCTAAGTGTTTACCCGATATAATGTATTTATCATATGAAATAAACACATTCGTTTGTCTTGTCGTTGGGTTGGTTGATATCCATCTAACTCTCAAGTAGTTATGAACGATGTAGCGATCTTGTCCAATGGCTGCGACCCGAGACCTTGACCTTTGCTGGATATCCGGTTTGTGTTGAGTTTCTTCCAGAACTTTTGGATTGTTTTTGGTTGTCAGTTGGAATGAAATGACGAAAAACTTATAGCATTGAAAAGATATGTTAAAACAACTTTTTATACGGATTTACAAATATATAAAACAATATCGAGGCCAAAATGAACAGTAGGTATAGATTTAAAGTGAGTAAAAGCTGTCATAAGAACAATTTAGACCCCAACATTCCGACAGGTCTGGTACTTTCCTTAATAGCCATTCTGCACTTTTTAAGTGTTCTTCATAACAGACTAGCGTCAGTTGTAAATCAAATAGTTTATTTAAGTTCTGCCACAGATATTTAATTTCAATCAGTGTTTTTTAAAAAAAAAATCTGTGCTATTGTGCAGAAGGCATCGGGTACAAAATGTGAAAATTTTCTATTTCATTTCATACTCTTCAAATTATTCTATTTATTAGAGTGAATCTTTAGAAATATTGTTATCTGTATATAACTGTATATAAAACCTTTCCTATACATAATTTAAAAAAGAGGTGACTTCTTTCAATTTTGGACAGGGATATGTTGTAAATCGGATGTTTTATGCACATTGTCAATATATTTCCTATACTGCATCGGTATTTCTTTCCTTAAATGTTATAACTGTCATATATATTTTGAATCAATCATTTTGATAAACTAAGATTGTTGTACCTTTCAAGTGTCAAATTAAAAGTACCTTCACGGTGTCTCAAGATCTTAATCATCATATTCATTATAGTATATGAAGCTAAATATCCGCTAATATCTTTTATTGGTTTCCACTATATAAATGATACTTTTAGTTTGCTAAAGTTCAGTATTCAGTTTTCTGACATATTTGAAGGGAATGCTTCACAACTGAGGAGAGAGAGAGAGAGAGAGAGAGAGAGAGAGAGAGAGAGAGAGAGAGAGAGAGAGAGAGATGGGTAATGAGAATATTTTGGATATTTCGCTGCTTTTCGCAGCATTGCCCCAAAAGAAAAATATGTCAGTTAAATAGATTGTGTACGTTGTATCCATAATCCCCCAAACATGTAAGTTTCTGAATTTACATGTATCATAAATAAGTTCAAAGCAGGATGTTACAATCTAACGTATACTAAGATGATAGAGGTTGTAAAACGTATCGGACATTGCTCGGGCTTAATCAGCCCCTGTATTCATGCTTCGTACATTTGTTCTAAACATGTGCTTGTTTTTGTAGCTGTCCATTTTATTAAAATTATAATGCGCCAATGAAAAGAAGTTAATCATCCATTCTAAAATAACTGACAAGCTAAAATCAAAGAGAAACTCTATTTAGAGTACTCAACTTTTAACAAAACATATCTTTGTTAAATGAAGATGCAAGCTTAAAAACATTCCTAAATATTTCTTTATAAAAGTCGGGTTTCCTCACTGCACTCGTTTGACGACATATATAATTTTATTATGAAAAAAATGTAAATTTATTTAAAGTTTTGCTGAGCTAAATTTTTTTTTATCAACGCATAACATGTTATAAAATAATTTATTCAACAGAAAATGGAATGAGAACTATTATGGTTTTTTTTTTTTTTTTTTTTGCTTTCAAGAAGATTGAAATCATATTGTTATAGAGGTTGGAGTTGGAGAATATTAGACGAGAATATGGATATATGGAATAATATCTGTGTAAAGTCACCAAATTTCTTCCTTGTTCACAAAAAAGCAATGTGTAACTTTTGTATTTTAAAAACTGTTTTTAGAATTGTGTCAAAACAGCTAGTCCTGTTTTTTCTAATATTATATTATAATATAATATTACTATTATACGGTACGACAGTATGGATTGCATTACAAACACATCGTTGCCATTGTTAGCATTCTCTATTATTCTAAAAGAAATAATGCTAATAAAAAGGAAACACAATTAGTGCCATGAGTGTCAAAAGGAAACTCTATGAACAAGTACTAAATTTCTTGTGTGTTAACTTTACTTTGCAAAGCTTTTCTAAAACAAAATAAAAAGTGATAAAATAGAAACAAATATTCTATACCCATGACAAATACACGATTCTGTAGGCTGTGTTTAATACTAGTAGGTACATTTATGCAATATATGCAAGGGACAGGCAAAAGACAGACAAGTGTAATAATATCTTATCTAATCAAAAAGTATTTTGGATTGTTTTTATCATGAAATCAAAAAAATCTATTGTGCTTTTTATTGGGAATGGGTCGTTTATTTGCTTTAAATTTGAAGGAAGAGATTTGCAACGTCTATATTGTCTAGACTTGTTTTTTTTTCTATATTTCACAGTACATACAACCTATATGTCATATGTGCTGAAATTAAATACATTGATATTCATTATTGAAATCATGAAAAAATTGCAATAACTGCATTTAGTGAGTTGCATCAAAGATTGCTGATAAAGTCTGGATAAACTAAAGATTAGTATTTGATGTACAATATTAAATTATTTTAATGTTCAATTTGGTGAGATATGCAGTTTATACACTCTATATTTTTGTTTACCATGAGAGTGTTTGAATAGAATGTAAAGTATTTTATGACTATCTATTGTATGGAAAATGAAATACAATCAATGTTAACCATGTAATATATTGTTGTGTTTTAAAAGATACTTTGAGTGCAATGTACAGTTGTGTTTTTAAGATGTATCAAATTTTTAAAAAATATATATGTCAAGTTAATTGCTAATAATTTGACGGAATATGACACGTGTATTAGCAAGTTTAATGAACTGACAATCCCCGCACTGAATTGCAAAACAAAACCCAATTGATTGGCTAAAGGTAATGATATGGGGAATTTTGCTCTGAAACTCGCTTTGCTGAGTGAGGGAATAAGAAATCTTTGTATAACTTCAAAATAAAACCAAATATCAAATAAAGCCAAAAGTTTATTAATTTGAAATAGCAAATGTCAAAAGGTGGTATAAAATCACAAAAAAAAAAATAATAAAAAAACAGTTCTTGCAATTGACAAAGAAAAATAACATAAGATAAAGAAATATATTTTCCTTCGAAATAAAACCAAATATTAAATACAGCCAAAATTTAAAGTTTATTAATTTGAAATAGCAAATGTCAAAAGGCGACAATTTGCGTTTGGCTTTCTGTTTTATTTCGTTGATAATTACAAAGTCACGCCCATAAAGATAATCTCGAAATCTAAAATATAATTGGCTATTTAATTACTTATGGGCGTCGATAAACTGAACCGAACAAATAGCAATCAGTATAATAAGCATTAATTATGTAATTAAAACGCTCACAGGTGCCAGATAAGATGTCAAAACACATTGAATTATGTAGTTAAAATACTTATCTGTCCTGTGAGCCTTATTTAACAATTAACATTAATTTAAAACTTCTATGAATTAAAGAAATAAGATTTGGACATATAATGTAACATTTATCAATTATTTAGTATAAGTATTATTGCAACATGAAAAAATGACAATAATTATTATTAATTAACTAATTAAATAAACATACCATTGGTGTGGGAAAAAAGGATACGTTAGTAATGTTTATCAAAACAATATGACCTTTTAGAACATCAGTACGAAAAAAACCCAAACACCCCATTTTTGTAAATTCATAATTATTTAATGCTTTTCAATGTAACTTTGTTTTTATAATGCAGTGATTTACTTGATTAGAATTTGAAAAGAGGGCTCATGTTGAAACACTTACAGATTATACAACATATCATTTGAGAAATTATTGTTTGGCCGGCTCGATTTTTTTCAATATCACTGTACAATGTACTTAATTAAAAAGAAAGCGAATTCTTTTTCCGTTCTTATACTTTACTCCAAGTTGCTGAATATCATGTTTTGAAAGAAAGGATGAGGGGTTTTCTGTAATCAATTAAATGATGTACTGGTAATTGACCTGCATTAGTGGTTAACCCCGCTCCTGCCCCCGTTCTCAAAGACCGTAAATAAGATTTACTAGTGTTAACAAATCATCATACTATCAACAAATTAGAAATTTACTTCCAGAATTTGTGATTTATAAATTTTTTTCAAAGTGCGTCAAGTTTAACGCACTTTAAAATATTTTTTCAAAGTGCGTTGATTTGGTCCCAAATTTAACGCACTTTGAAAAGAAATTTCAAAGTGCGTAATTTTTTCAAAGTGCGTTGCCACAAGGGATAAATTCCAGTAATATTTTCAGACCATGATTTGCATGTTCATATACTCGTACATGTTCTTGATTAAATATCATTAACAATTTTGATGCAAATCTCAACCATAGCATTATAACATCCAAGAAATGCGACAACATGTTTATACATTGTAAATACTGATTGATTATTGTTCTTTTGTACACGTTTGTGATACAAAAATCGTCTTTTTTTTATAGGTGTGTTATCTATATCGGGGTAAACAAGTACAAATAAACTTGAATTAAGCTTAATGCATATGCACAAACATAATTTGCGTTGGTGTTTGGTACGATGTCTGGAATACTGTACACCAAGGCAACGTTTTGACTCACACTCTACCTCTACGAAGGTAACGACCTTAGGGGAAAATTCTGTTATTTCATCTAATTTGATAATCTCATTATACATGCCACTGAATAGCCAATGAACAATGTAAAGCCCCCTCAACAAACAATGCAAAGGGAGTGAACATCAAAACCTTCCCGAAACTATGATGCAAAATGACTAATAGTATTATAAGTTGGTATCATCAAAAGTTAATCAACTTTAATATTAGAATCTCGTATTGTCTGGCTTCGTTTCCGGGTACTATACTTATATGTTTGTTTGTTGCAAGAGTTAATAAAACCTTTTAATACGCTATATGGTGACATCATGTAGATGGGAGAGTGTGTCTTGGTATAAGGACATTCGGTGCAAATACAAAAACAAATATATTAATATTAGAGGTGAGGTTTTTCCTACCAGACGTTTCACTAATATGTACTTGTTTTGAAAATGAATGGACAATATAATGAAGTTCTATGACTACAATGTAGTATACAAAGTTTATCGTCTTGTCATCCGGACTGCTCTAAACCCCGCTTCTGAAAACCCAATTGTTCTTATTGGGTTCTCCTATTACAACAATGAATACAAAGTCAAGTAATACTCTAATCTGCTAAAATACTGGATTTCTATATTTTCTATATCGCTAAGGAAGATCCTTGCCTTTAGAAAGGTATAGGTAATGAGTATTCAAGAAGGACATAGGGTAGCAAAGAATGATGTCACAAAAGTTGGAGAATAGTATAATTTTTCACGTGCAAGAAACATTTCCGAGGTTTGCTAATGCCTCGTTGCGAATATTTTTTCGTTGTGAACCATTATATATGTTGTTGTTGTAATTAGTCGCCGTGAACTTGTCTATCTTTTGCAAATCGCGAAATAAAAGTTGGTTTATAGTAACTTGTCACGTGATTTTGGAGGCAAGGCTTTGGAAACACTCAAGATTTCAAGATGCTACAAATTTACGCCACAGGTTACCAATAACCGAAATACTTGTATCAGGTTTTGTTCAAAGATGATACAAACATTAAAATCCAGTTTACACGGTTAATCAAGCGGTATAAACCTTGTCAGATCATAGCAAATTGGTACAGTGTCATATATTTCTTGCGTGTGAATAGAGCATGTCTCTATTCTGTACTTCTTTAGCCAGTTGGGTGCCTAGGATTTGGACATCTATTAAAGCTTTATTAACTATTATACAAAATATGTCTACTTTAGACGTGTATACATTTATTTACATTATGCAGTGATCAAAATGTACCTGACATAAACATTTTCCATCTCTTCTGGTGCTTCAATGTTGACAAAAAACCCATATTTTTTCAAAGGGGCGTTTCCTTTGTTGAATAACAATATCTGTTTTATCCAAAAACCATGGAATAGTGCAAGTGTACAAAAGTCATGTTCTCTATAAAACATTATCAACATTGTACAGTCCGATTATGACAGATTATCTTGAACACATGTGCTACACACAATTGAAGGTTTACATACTTTTATCAACTCGTACAAAAAAAACAAACCCGAATACACAGACACACATGACGTTGTACAACAAATATTCATACAATACACGGCACTACATTCCTCCCCATCTTGGATATAAAGTTGCATACTGACTCAATTACTTGATTCATAATACAATAAAAAAAAAGAATAGCACTGTATTCTTTTTCCAAAATAAAATAGTTTCCTAATTCATTATGAAGTTCCATTTTACCTCAATTAATCGAATGAAAAAATAATCAAAATGATCATCATTTAACGGTAAAAAAACTGAACACAATTGATATTTCCCCATCACATAATCATGGAAATACACAGGTATATTCTGCGTTCTTTGCAGTCTGCATGTAGTCTCTAGGTCAGGTTCAAGTTCCCAACGGTTTTCGGTATCACTCTGTCGCGTTTCAATCTTCTCATTGTCATCTGAAATTGGTTTGGATTCCTCATAATTTGGATTGATTTCCTGTGGATTATCATGTTTTTCAAAGAACTTCTTAACATGGGTAATGTTCTCGACTCCATCTGCATCAAGAGTACGAGTGTTTTCATGTTTAGCCTTTACGGTCATCGGATCTAGTCTGAATGTTGGAGTCATCTTGCCACGGTTCTGTGTTTGCTTCACAAGAATTTATCTCCTTGACCAATATAAGACTTCGAAAATTCCTACTTCCTTAGTTTGCCCCAACTTCCACTTAAATAGAACATTGTTCCGAGTCAGCTTTCTGAGTGGTTCCGCAGTAGTTTCCAGGTTCGGAATAAAAAGAACACTAAAATTCACTTGGCCTAAAATAAATTCTGATTTTCGAAACAGTCTCTGGTCGACGTGGCATCGACTTTTGTTTTTGCCATCCAAATACCATAACTCGAAAGAATGTATCCCATGAATCCTATGTGTGTCATGCTGAACTGACACTTGTCATTCAAGGTAAGTCTTCTTTCACACAGTCGCTATTGTCTTCCCATGAATCATAAGGTCATCAAATATACTTTGTACTCCATCACATCCGTCCAATGTCTACTCTATAATCTTGTTATACATTTCTGGTGCACAACATTACCAAACATTATCTCTTGTATCGATACATCGCCTTATGCGGCATGATGGGACGGGACCTAGGATCCATTTCTATCTGATGATAAGCTTGCTTAATATCTAGTATTGAAACACATTACTTTGAATAACATTTTGCAGAACCTCTTCTACAGTTGGTATAGAGTATCGCTCAATTCGTTGAAGGGGGCCGTACCAGAAGTGTTACCTCCGGATCAATTGTAATCTTCAGAAGATAGTCCTTCAGTTTCCAAATGTCAGAAAAAACACAATGATCACAAAAAGTCTGTGTTTACACTCTTTCCATTCCACAAGCTCACATCTGCCTGAAAACTTCCAATAAGGCGTTTTCCTCCAAAAACGAACAATAGTGCAAGTGTACATGCTCGGTATGCAACATTATCTACATGTACATAAAAAATTTTAACGGAAAGAATATGGCCTGACTTCAAACTGATGTTTTAGAATAAATCTTTATCACCTTGAAATTTAGTTTTAAGTGGATGTACAATGCTTGCTTAATGGCACTGAAACCCTTAGATTTACACACTTCATTTAAATATTAGAAATAAAAATAACAACAACAAAAAAACCCCAAAAATTTACGTACGTAGTTTGGCCTTATAAATTACCTATATAAATATTCTTCAAATTAAACGAAATATCTAAAATTAATATTTAAAACTTACACCTGAAGTTTGCAATAGCAATTTTAATTTGATCTCACAACGCAAGTCATCACCTTCTTTATTCAATGCGTTTAAGCCCCAGTGTCCTCAATATCACAAATAAGGTAATAAATGTCAAGGAACTGATAAAAAAAAATCAACAAATACAAAGATGATAATTGATAAAGATAAACGATAAATAAATAAAACGCAAACAGTCTACAAAAAATTTATGATAATTACAATACATTGTAACACACATGTATTTGTAGCCTTAAAAAAAAGAAACCTACAACCATTCAATGTTTATGTTTTTCTATCTTCGTTGTTTACTCCGCAATCAGTCACAAATATTTAAATAAAAAAACGCTTTCTTTATTGATTTTGTAATATAAATGCTCATTTCATATAAAATTCCATTTTTTTCAAAAGAAAACGCTACAATTTTGTAATTACTGTAGATGCCGCGCTACACGTGTCTTCGAACATGTACAAAAGATATAAACACGAAAAATGATGACGTAATACAAACTGTTTTAGGGGATTCACCTACTACAAGTACACGTAACCGTATACGTAAAAAATCTTAACCTCCCTATAAATATGTTGAAAACCCCGCTAAACAGTTCATTGCGAGGTATTTCATTAAATTTGATGTTCTATGCTTGCAATTAATTATTGGCTTAATTTTTAGCAGTGACATCATGGACCTCGGACCACCTTTCAAAAGATCCGATGTGCAGTTAATTTCAAGGGTAGGTGTACAAATAATTATTTGAAAGAATGATTTTTATGAATAATGAAATAGGATAAATTGTCATAATCATACAAATATGACAATCATAAATATTCCTCGTGAAGATTTGTGCATTATTTCCCTTTCTTCAAAGAATGGCTTGTTTCGTTTTTATTCAACCAAGGAATAAGTGATCTGCCCTATTTAGAATCAAATGTTTTCAAGGCTCTATTAACGTCTATTACGACTTTTTCTATATCATAAGTATATCATAAGGAAAAGGCCGCCTTGAGGATACATGTAGGACAAACAAAAGGGTTTTAAAATTGTCCTGAACAAATTTTGGTTATAAAAGGGTGATCCAAAGGTCATATTTTAAAAACACCATATGTATATATGCAAAACATGTCACTTTGTATAAATCAATAACTTTGTATAATAAGATGATGGAAGAATCAAAAACAGTCCCACTCCTCGTTATAGTTAATAAAAATTATGACCAGGCCAATGTGTACAGGGTTTTTATTAACGTTCATAATATGTTATCTTGAATCATTGTGATCATAATGTTTTTATATCCTATATCATAACGGAAATTCTACAGAAATTGGTTAAAATACTTGTATATGTTTCTGACAAATGGTTCAGTCACTACCGCTATGTTCTTCACCAGAGTTTTTGGGAGTTGATTTCAATCAACTCTCCTATGCAGTTACTCTGGCAAACAAACCGGAAGTGAAACAATGTTTCGACCTAAGCACAAATCATAACCTCTGACAAGGCTTAATACTTGAAAATAATCGATAAATTCGATGTAATGTGTTCAAAAGTATTTTTTTTCAAGGATTGTTATTTATGAATACCTTAATAATAGTCAGATTTTAAATGGTACGAACAATTCAGATAATTTTGTAGTCGTATGCATCGGAATACGAGGCTATATTGAACTCTGGCGTAGGAATAATTCCTATAATATAGTTCATTATAGTCTCATTCAACCAGACGCTCGGCTGTCTCCGTAAATCTCCGACAAGCAGAGAGTCTCTCTGAACGAGACAAAAGTTCAATATTGCTCGGATCCTTAAATATCCAGATATATTTCGATTACTGATAAATAGTTTGATGAAATATATTCTATTTATAAATATTACAGAACATGATTCCTATTGGGTTTTATCAGAATTTTTGTCGGAAACCCCCCAAAATTCAAATCGGTATTAGAAAAAATGTTCATAATTCTAATATAGCTAAGAAACTACTTGCCATTCGAAATTACATACCACTGATTTTAAACCAAATAATAATCCATAAAATCAATTCCCATCAGTACTTCAGTATTTATATTCTGTTAAGAAGTTTACAAAAACAATTATTTACCGATTAAAATTATTCATGTCTTCCCTTTCTAATATTGCAGTTTTCTATTCCAGTCGAGGCTTTTGACCTTAGGAAAACATGACAAAACGTACTTTTAATGATTTAAGATCACGTGTTCATTATCACTGTATATTGCAGATGTTAAATGAACGTTATTTAATATAACCTTATCAAATTATGGTAAAAATAATAAAAACAAAATATTCATGTCGATCTAGACTTTTAATTTTTTTACGAGAGGAGTTATAGAACTTACATCGCTGAACTAAGCTCGTTTAAAGCTAGTGTTTTTTTTCAGAAAATGAATATAGGCCTAATTCTAAAGTGTCCAGCATACCTTTAAATGACACAGACTCAAATAAAATTGCAGCATACTCCAGGCGTCTGATATGGAATATACAATGTATACAGAACTTTTAGCTTGTACACAAACTCCCCTTTTTTTTTACTTGCCTATTCCTAGCATTGTCGACAAGAGCAAATACAACGAAATCTGGTCAGCTGTTAAAACTGTGTAAAAATGGAACCAATATTGTAAACTTCTATTATGAGGAAGTGGGATTCAATTAATATCGGACTATACTGAATGACACTTAGTTGTCTTGTTGTCTTTAACATGGCAACACACCGTTACATTCCATCAGAACTCCGTAGTTACATGAAATGAACATTTGACGATAGGGACACAAAAACACAGATATTATTCTAATTTTATTCTTTTATGTTGGAATAAAAAAATGAGGTAATTGGGTACGTTTTACGAAAGATTTGAGAAACATACCCCTGTAATAACCAACCCCTCGAATAGCATAAACTCAGAAACAAGCTTATCTTTTAAACAAGTGAAAAGCTGTCAATGTGACAGCAAACCGGGTTTTCTTTAATGTCAACCCTAAATTGATAAACACTACATATCCAAAGAAATAGAGTACTCTATATGCAATGTTCTGCAAAAAAAAAAAATAATAAAATAACTAAGTTCAACAGGACGCATTTTTTTCACAAATCTTCAAAAGTCAAAATCCAAGTAATATGCACATCTCTGATATATGTCATTTGATCTGTAAAACAACAAATTCCTATCTTGAAAACTGTAGGAGGAGTAATCCGTACGATAGGGGTAGGCTATATGCAATATTCTGCGAGAAAATGACAAAGTTCAACAGCTGGTAGTTTTTTCATAAATTATCAAAAATCTCAATCCAAGTAATATGCACATCTCTGGTATATGAACAATTGATATGCATAACATCAATCTCCTATCTTGAAAACTGTAGGAGGAGTTATTTGTACAATAGGGGTACCCTTTATGCATTATTTTGCTAGAAAATGGCTAAGTTCAACAGCTGGTAATTTTTTTCCATAAATTCTCAAAAAATAAAAATCCAAGTAATGTGCACATTTCTGAGGCAAGCTACTGACAAACAAGTTGATAAAACAGGACTATCAACAGGCTCGTTTGAAGTCATTTTTTCGTAAGTTCTATGGTCGATACAACGACCTTGTCAGCAAATAGAATCATCCACTGGGTCGCATGCTGACAGACGTTTTTCATACTAATTGTTAGACAATAATTTATCACCTAATTGTCTACGGACTTTTTCGGGTCCCCCCCCCCCCCCAATTACGACAAAGAGCACACGGCGGGTGTGACCGGTCAGCAGAGGATGCTCACTCCTCCTAGGCACCTGATCCTACCTCTATCTTTTTGGAGGTCCGTGTTGCTCTGCTTTGAATTTGTATTTCGTTTTTTGGATTTTTGAGATGATTGACGGTTTGTTATTGTCATTTTTTCATATGTACAATTGATCTGCAAAACATCAACTTCCTATCTTAAAAATTGTAGGAGTTGTTATCAGTACAATAGGGGTACCCTTTTGCCAGCCGCCTGCCAGCCCCCCATTTTCACCATTTCAATAACCGGAGTTAAAAAGATTGGTGAGCTAGCCATGTAGCCATTTTTATACACACTAAGAAAAGTTTGTTTGACTTGATTGTGCAGCCATTGCTCTTTGCTTTCGTTTGTGATTCGGCGTACATTTTCCCGCGTGAATGTCTTTTTTTTTATCAAATATATTGTAAGCTGCCCAATTAATTGACCAATAAGAAATTATCATTGTTTGTGGTTCGACGTAAAACTTTCCCGCTTTAATGTCGTTTCTTTGTTTATAACAATCTGGCTTTTCCGTAAAAAGGGAAAAAGGAAAACTAAAGAATTATATCAGTGTGGTACTGGATTGTATAAATCGCTTCTTTGTCAGTTGATCTCTACAATCTTGATATTATGTGACGTTATGTGATATTAAGTTTTTCTTGTACTTTCATGTGAGGTTAGACGATGAATAAGAAACTTCAGAATTCGGATCATATCTAATTTTTATGATAAAACGAAATTTTACAGTAAATCTACAGTAGTTTTCCCGGAATAGCCGACTGTGAGGTCGAGCATGCGTATTCCAGAAATATAGACTAACGTAGTTGCTAGCGCTTGAGAGAGCGCTAGCAATTAATGTATGTGCACTGTCGAGGTCAATTCTTAAACTGTTTTTTTTTCCTTCTGTTTTATAAGAAACGAGACTACATTGTCATAGTTACATTATGAATTACCTGTTTATTTCAAAAGCAAATTCATAAGAACATAGTCAATCCTATCATTTAACTCATGTGAGTACATGTATTTGTCGTTTCGAAAACTTGTGTAATAGGTTTATAACTTAATTTATTCATTTTATTACACATACCATTTTTGAACAAGTGAAACTCTGAATGATTAAATGAAAGGATTTTTTTCGAACGTGATTTGAAATAGTTTAATTAAAACATGAATGAATATATTTATTATCAAAACGAGTTTCAAATTGATACTTGAAATATTGTTGCATGCAATACTAGTATTTACGTTTACAAATATAACATAATATTTCTGCTAAGGTTGTAATTAAGACAAAAACTGTTCAAAAACTGTGTGATATACAAGAGCAATGTTCATGTTTTATATTATTCGTATAAACCGATGTTATTTTCTTCCTTTCCGAATAACCCATGGTGTATTTAGTAAATATAAGATGTTTCTTAGTAATTATTCTCCATCAACGATTTCTAAGATGGCTTAGTTTGCCACTCTATGGAAGGAATAACCTTCTATAAATGAGATCAATAGTTTATAAATCAAATCTTATTAAAGGTTTAAAGATACTGTCAACGTCATTTAATTTCCTATCTTTTGACACCGATTCTATTTTCACACATCAGGGATAAAAGAAGAACTATTGAATTCGATGGCTGCACTGAACACCCATATGTATAATGCAAAGATTAAACCAAAGGTCTAGACGCCCCCGGACAAATTATATTTCCTTACAGAAACTGTAAGTGTTACACTAGAGTGTTATTTATTAAATGACGTTAAAAATAATAGAAAAATTATTGTTGTCGTTAATCCCCTGATTTACATAATTGACCATTATTCTTCCTAAGTGCAAATAAACGGCAACTCCCGAGCTTTGAACATTTGTTTCATCAGCATTAGCGGAAAATTGCTGTAGAATTTCGTAGCTAATTTTTGCGTTTAGTAGCAACTTATTTACACATTCGACATTTCAATGAAAATAAAATAAGAAGATTTTTAGTGTTTGGGTGCATTCTCTTTCAAAATGCTTTAGTAACTACAAAATGGCATTACGCCTTTCAACTTTCTCGCACGTAAGCTCTTAGAGTCTAATTCAAAATGAGAAGCCAGGGAACTAAAACATCGAAGACCAATTTAAAACAAGTGAATCAAAAATTGGTTCCATTCGACATCATACATATTCATAAATCAACACACTTTTACTCTTTGTTCACTTATATTAACGTACTAAATCGCTGTAAGCAATCCCATCAAAAGTTGTTTAGAAAATAAGCAGCAGTGCGTGTTCTTTAGCTCAATCAGGTGTGTAGAAACCAATATTCCTCCTTATTTAAATTTACACAAACTAAAAACTACAAAACTCAATTTGCGAAGAGAAATCATCTATGTGCTTGAATTACCGATGTCATTTGATGCAATTTGAAATTTTTGAGTGCATTTTCTTCCCTGTGAGGCTATTGAAATGACTATTACTATATCATAAGGAAAAGGCCGCCTTGAAGATACATGTAGGACAAACAAAAGGGTTTTTAAATTGTCCTGAACAAAGTTTGGTTATGATAGGGTGATCCAAAGGTCATATTTTAAAAACAACATATGTATATATGCAAAACATGTCAATTTGTATAACTCAATAACTTTGTACAATAAGATGATTGAAGAATCAAAACACAGTCCCACTCCTCGTTATAGTTAATAAAAATTATGACCAGGCTAACATTCTCATTTACAAAACAAGGAAGATATGAATACAAGGTAAAGTATACATTAAGAATATATCTTTTCATAATATTTTAAAGGATGATATAGATATTAATAAAAGTTCATTCATCTGTTTATTGTGCGTTGTGTTTATACGTAAAATATAAAAATAATTACATAACTTGCTTGTTTAATCGCCATCTGAACACCTTCCGTAAACAAAGTCATAAACAATGTTTGAATTCATAATGTATACACGACAACTGTATCGTACTTACTGAGTAAGCCAAGGAGTGGTGGGGGGAACTCATCTAACCTTATCAACAGAACCTTAAGTTTTTTGTTTATGTTAAAACCTATATGTTAGAACATTAAACTTCCCAAATGTGGCTTGTTTTCGACTGCTTTTAATCACATGTCTTTCTGTAGAGCTGATGGAATTTTATTATTGAAGCTTTGTTATATTACGCGAGAAGACACGTTGTTGCACCTACCCCTCTCCTTTGGTGGTAAATTCAAGTATCTCCAATGAACCTTTTTAGTTTTTTTTCTATCTGGACCTCGTGGGATGCTTCATATACTGGAAAAGTGTCCTCCAGTCATGCTGTTTTATATTGCACTTACTGAAAATACCAGTGTAAGCGTTTCACTATCGTTATTACAGGTTTGCTGGCATATGAAGTTAGGATCTTCAATAATAAACTGATTTGAAATGAATGCCTAAATGTGCACGCATTATGTCTTGTATTTGTCTACCTAATTTGTTGGATCAAATATATTGTAAGCTGCCCCAATTAACGATTTGTCACATTTACGTACATGAATTTGTCCTTAAATACATTTTAATGAGAATTTTGTCCTCATTGCAAGTTGGTTGTGCAAATACTGTAAATACTCAGTTGTATCCATTTAAGATTTTCAATTTCGGAGAAATTCTTCACTTATTTCTTTTTCCGATTCGATATTAACATGTCCAATTTAGCAAAACAATTTTCTCGTACAAAAAAAAAAGAATAAAGTAAAAAAAAAATAGATCGCATCTAAAAAAAACCCAACAAAACAAAACAAAAAAACCCAGAAAGTCGGCAGTCCATTATAATCAGTCAATGAAATTGTTCAAATATGGTAATGCTTTCGTTTTGATTGTTTCAAACTGCTATCTAATTTGAATGTTTTCCTAAAAACGTACAGTATATCGTTATGATATTAGTTCTTTACGAATGTTTATATTTACTATCTGGTAATTATGACTGGTAATTATGTACACTGGACTGGTTTATTGGATTTGCGAACACGAATACTGAACAGAAACTACATGTATAAAGCTGTTTGTAAAGAAGTGTAATTTCCATCGACATCACATTCAGATCTAAATTCATATCTTTTATCTAAATCAATGAAACAGGATTGAGAAGAACCTTCTCTCATTTTCTCATTGTTTAACCATACCAAAAGGACACATTATATTTAGTAATCGATACCTTTGATAAATAAAATTTTGTCATATTCTGCTGTTTCACATTAGAGTCCGTACATATTCTGTCGCCATTAAAAAATGTCAGTGGAAAAAGCGTGACACTCGACAGCCTTTGGTCGTTCTGTTTTCTTTAAAACTGAGAAGTCGGTTGAACAGCAACCAATAAGATAATGTGGACATGACATCCAGTCAATTTTGTAGATTTGGGACTGCCCTTAGCTTTATCTATGTCAACTATTCAGCCATTAATCACAAAACTCCTACAATGAATACTCTCGACTCAAAGAAAGAACTGTAAATTGAATAATGCCTCTAAAAGCTAACTAGTATTCATTCACATGTTCGTTTTTAATGACAAGTAAGAAATCCATTTTATTATATCGTCTTTTGCGATATTTTTTAAAGAGATCAATACATAAGAATGTAAGCATTACAGTGCCCTATCTGCAGATTCAGTTGTCTTACCTCAAGCTTGACAGGAAAATAACTGAAAATGCCATGAGATAGGTATTTCTTTCTTTGTACAAGCTTAGTGGAAAAGAAAAGATCCAGAATGCATTCATCTTACGACGTCATTATTCTGCTAAAATAACCACGATGTTGTCGTCAGACGTGCTTGTTCATTGTATCAAATGAAACAGAAGTAAATGAAATGACTTTGCGGTAGCTGAATTCTAAAATCACTCCGAATTTGAGATTTCGTTTTTCTTTAATTAACCCCTTTAAGCATCATTTCAGTTTACATGCAGGTATTACAATTTGCTCTTAGTATTATCTGAGATCCAATCATCTTTGAAGTCTTAATTTTGTAAATGGAACTTACTCGGTGTTAAAGATATAATAAGACATAATAATCTAAAGTTTTGTTTCACCACAAGCATACAGATTTAAAATTGTAATTTTATCACTAAACACCCAAGCCATACTTACAAAGACGGCGTACTAAAATTTGCAGCTAAATTTTTCAAGTTTCCATAGATTTTAAAGTTCCTTTATTTGATCTTTTTTTTCTAAAAGTATCGAGATTTCAGATTTACCTATGTCTACAATCTATGCGTGGTTGCTTTGCGTCCATGTCTTCCAGAATCGTTGCATAAGGTTCCATTGCATTACACGTACTAAGATATCTTTAAATTGAAAATTCCTATTGTGGATAACATAAGTCAAAAATATGAAAGAAAATAACAAAAATAGAAACCATTTTCATTACTCTTACCGAAATAGCATATGCTTTACACAAATGAATAGTAAAATTAATTAATCTAAATGTGACTCTTTTCCCAATGAAATGTTTGGATTTAAAAGAAACATACAGATTGGGAATGTTTGATTAGTATAACAATTGATTTTAATTAAGAAAAACCTTACACCTTTTTCAAGAAAAGAAACTGAAAGGTAAAAACGTTTAACACTAAGATGAAGTAAATTTGTTATGATCATAAATCAATGCTGGGAAGGCAATTAAGGGTCGGTACATTGAATAACATGGGTATTTTTAACACATATAGTTTGAAATTAAAAGATCAAGATAAATGAATTATAGTTATAAAAAAAGAATATTAATTTTGACTGAAGAATATTTGAGAAACCTTGAACAAAATAAAAATGAAACATTAGTTAAACACCTGATGAAACCAGACAAGGCTTCATTGCATTTTGTTAGTTATGTGTATGCAAAAATAAATTACAGTTTCCTAGAAGGACAATTCAGTAACCTGGTTAGGGAAAGGAAAAATGGGGTCTATATGTAAAATCAAATAGAAAAGGTCTGGTCTATATTCTAGAAACACATTGACGCAAGGGTAAAAGATCGGGGGGGGGGGGGGGGGGGGGGTAACAACAATGTGTCTAAAATAAGTAATTCTGAAATTATTTTTACAGGTATGTGTTATTGCACCACGTGACATATCCTTCAACAGACATATCAGCTTAATATCTAAACATGTAGATGTTTAAAGCTTTAAGGTGCATGTCTAGTATAAAAAGGGATTGCCAATCGGCATGAACAGCTTTTTGCTTTACGGGAAGTGTTCGTTCGACATATAACCGACAGCCTTCTGACTGCCAGTTATAAGACGTATTGCAAATACACCTAATCGTTACCCATGTTTTTTTCTGAAACATTGTTTACAAGAGGTAACAAACCATATAATACCTAGTATTACCTCTTTAGAAACAGAACTACTTGGGTAATAGACCTGAGTATTTTCAAGAACATGAATACAAGGGTTATGAGGGTTACAAACTCTTTTGTCTCTACCAACAAAGTTTTGAGGGCAATAGATCCGTTACTGTACCAAAACCTTCCAAAACTGCGTGACCAGTGTAATGTGGTTACATAGAGGAAACCCTTGCATCTCTGTCAATGTATTTGCGAACCAAGGACACAAAAGTAACTTTTCTCAGTAAATATCATAACCGCTGTAATCCTTTTCAGAAAAGAAAGACTGCATTGTACAAACAAAGAAACCGATTCGGATATAAGAAGGAAATGATCTCACTATTATGAGTCTAGTAATCAATAGTGGCATCTGTAATTGATTTACAGATGAGCAGCACAGGAAAATATTGTGTTTTCTTGCCATATATGTATTTGAGATTGTTAAAGTTGTTTACCATAAGAGGTTTACAGAACCAGAACGTTGATAGAAAATGTTGTGTTTTCTTGCCATATATGTATTTGAGATTGTTAAAGTTGTTTACCATAAGAGGTTTACAGAACCAGTTGATAGAAAATAACCGTAACAAAACGCACTTTTGGGGAGCAAATTATTGTCCCATTATCTGTCTTATTTACCTACGTCAAGCATGCAAAGTGGTTTTAAAAGTGCTATGATGTAAAATTACAGTACGTCAAATGTATGTTTGTTCTACACATGTTTTTCAAATCAAATCGAATTGAAATGTGTTTCATAGCATTTGGTTTTGAATTTTTTAAATATAATAAACAAAGGATGACTACACTTAAGGACATATAAAAATTGCGACAAAATAAATTTTAAAAATGGGCATATTTCTTTTAATTGTAGGAATTGCCAATGCCTTATTAACTGCAACTTTATGTATAATTATATCTAAAAACAAATTTCATATTTACAGGGGTAGGGGTCATTACATTTTCTTGAATCTCCATAGGATAATTAGGACGCCCACTTTTTACAGACTTAATACAGAGTCAGCGAATGTTTGTCTATAGTTCCCCATTTATGTTTATATATGTAAGCTTTTGTTAAAAGGACATCAATAAGCAAACATGAGCTCATGGTTAAACGGTAAAACTGTTTCTTTTTGCGTTTGGTATACTTTAACCTGTTGAATATTATATAATTCTAGCATGATTTCTAACCCCAGGTAACTTTGTGAATACTAGGGTAGCACACATTCTGTTAGGCGATGCTATTTGTCCATTCCAATCGAGTGATTGTTTCTTCATTTCTCTGTGATATCTTTAAAAGAAATATAATATTTATCTCAAAAGCGTGTTCTTTTCATTATAGCTGTATAATTTTGGTTGTATTTGGGTGGTTAGGATCAGGTAGTTTTATATAGATTTTAATCTCAGTGAGGTAAGTAAGAGTCTAGGTTAAGATAATTTAGGTTAAGATGATTTAGATTAACAAGAAATCAGTCATATATTTATATAGTCTACAACAACCGAGCTATTCCTCCAGATCGCTGACTTTTCAAAGGACTGAAATACCATACATCTGGGAGATATCTATCAATGTTGTTGTATAGGAAAGTCACGGAAAATGATTGCAATTGTGGAGAGTGACATAAACGGGGAACAAAATGTTACAGCTGAAATACAGATTTGACCCCTTTCCAAAAAAGAAAAAAAAACTACTCAACTAGATCAATTTACATTACGGTTACAGACGTGGCAAAGTTGCCAAGTTTTCTCTCTTACAAAGACTTGCAACTTCAGAGAAAAGGATGCTGGTCTAAATGATTTTTTGTGATGTCGTCATATCTGCGTATTGACTGAATGAAGGGGCTAAATTTGTTAAACGTTTTGATGGAGAGGGGGGATAACAAATGTAAGAAACAGAGAAAGTCAGTAAAATAGCATATGATTTTAATAAGATTAGCCTTTTATCATTTTAAGATGTATTTAATATTATCATTATATAAGTCCACAAAGAAAACTTACATCGATAGTCCATCGTTCTAATTTCTTCCTCTCTCTCTCTCTCTCTTCATTTTCGTAAATCGCCTTATTAAATGTACTTTGCAGATTACTCTCTACTTTGGGTACCACGATTTCAATGTAAAATTCGATCCAACGCTATCTACAGGACATATCAATTAACTTCTTTATAGAATAACTTTTGAGTGATGCTCAGGGCTAATCGGCAGTAATTGTCTTCATCGCACCAGCCTTAACCATGACACGGGACCTCGCTTCTCGGTTTGAGCTTTTCACAATAAAACATATGCTTTCTTTCTTTTACAGAATCGAACACCTACCACCTCCACTAGCGTTCTCTTGAAAAATTGGAGTTTCGATTTGAACAAGCAATCATCTTGTATTGAAATAAAACAAAATGTTAAATCTTCATATAAATGCAATAAAGTTAAGGTGGAATGGGACACCTCCATATTATGACGTACTTCCTATCAAAATAAACAATAAAGTCAAGTATAATTTTATAAATATTTTCTTGGTCACCAAACACTGAAGTGCAATGGGTTTGAGCGTTAACTACTAAACTGTAAGTCATGAGTTCGAATCCTGATAAGGCTTTTATCATTTTTACCTTTCCAAAAAATTTATATACGTATGTATTGGACAAATGTTGTAAAATATAAAAAATTCTTAACCAGTGAAGGTATTTTGATTACAATGCACTTTTATCCACATTAATATCGACAGGTGTCCCATTTATTTATCTGTACGTTTTGTTACATCACAAAAAGTATATAAGTGATACAATGAATCAAATATACCGCCAATGTCGTTAAAATAGACTACATGTACATGTATTAGACTTTACCTGTATGTCATACTTCAAACATTGGGGAGAACTATACCTAATTAAGGAATTTAAGTATAACATCAGCGTCTTTGATTTGTTTACATCTAGATGATATAGACTTAAATCTGTGAAATTTTAAAAGTCTCAGTGCTGATCTTGTCTAATTGGTTTTTTTTTTACCTTTTACATATCATATGTACCTTTTTTATACACCGTTATTTTAATTTTCTTCACAATATTTAAGATAACAGAAATTAGTTGCAAAGCTCCAGAGACAATAGCGTTGGCGCTTATTAACTCTGTAGTAATTATTTTTTTTTTCATTTCTGTACTTTGGTTGCACATTTATTTATTTGAAATTCGTCATTACATTGGGTAAATCTATGTTTCAGAAAAAAATAATCGATTTGGTATTTAGCATAATGTCAACAGCAGATGTTAAATAAACCATCGTATGAATAAATATCATTGATACATGAAATGATGTTTTTATTTAAATACAATCTTATGTTACTTTGAGTGGCCTTCAGATTATATACTCGTTTTAAACAGTTTTTGATACATAATCCCATATTTTGTGATGAATTCTCACCTACTCATTGGAAAATCATGAGCTTTATACCAATTAGTAGAATACAATATTACTTAATTTTCCTTAGCAACAATACCATAGAATTCAGAATGTGTCTGCCTTAAAACAATCGATTTCTTTTCTGATCTTATTCAAAGCTTACGAAAGGAGGGAACCATTGTTGACAAAAGATGAACAGTGAAACAATTACACCTAAGACAGATTAAGCGAGAACAAATGCTTTTAATTGCTAACCTGAATGCCATGTCAGAGCCGAGTGAATGCGTAGTCGTCATAATGTATCGGCGTTCTTTGATTGGCTAATCAGTTCACACCGTGGAAGATTGCGTATAAAGCGCTCAACACAAAACCTGTAAGAATAATCAGCTACTGTCTTAGCCCTCTTTGAAATGCTCCCAACATTCTTCGGGTATATATAAGGTTATGATCACCGTCAACTGTACAGAATCTTGTTCTGGAAAACTTTATAATTTACAAGGTAAGGTCTTAGTATATTCGTGTTGTTACAATGCATCACTTATCATTTTATAATTATGGACATCGCTTTTTTCTCAATAAAACACTTACTATATTAACATTGATGTAAAAACAAAATGTATGACAAGCCATTTTTTTGCAGATTTAGGAAAATCTTTCTTCATTTAAATATTGCATCAACGCTTATTCAGTAGTTTGCGTAGTTGCTTTTGCACCTGGTTGAATGTGAAATGTCTTGACTTTACCTATAATCTAGTTATCATTTCATGAAGTGACATTTAATTTAACAAGCCATTTCAGGTTTTAAAAGGTTGATACTACTTATTTCAAATGAACAAAAAAATCCTTTTGAATTATTTTTTTTTATTTTGTTTGCATCCAATTTACGATACGAAAACAAGAAATTTACTATAACAGGGGTGATGGTTTTTATTTTTCGAAAACTAGATCTGGATATAAGAAAGTAGTTTTGAGGAAGTCAGTTTTGATAATTAAGTTCCTTGAATACGTTTGACTTACACAACCATTAAAACAGCTTAATTACCAGTAAACAGTTTCAAAACAACTTACCGCTTATATGAGAATAAAGTTATTGGGGTTTTTTTTTCTGTCAATAGAAAACAATGATAAATAAAAACAACGACAATGACCAATGACAAAAAGAGGGGGAAACACAAAATTAATCTTCAAAGTCGGGATGATTCGTAAAATTTCATATTGTTCAACTAACTCTAACCAGACACTGTCATGTAATTTGGAAAGAAGAAACATAGTGTTTATTTTAGCATGCAAATAATCCTACAGAAGCCACAATATGAAAATTTGTTACAGAGAACCAATAAGATTTTCAAGGTCCGATTTGATGGCTTGTTGATACAGTGGCTATACACAGCATAGTTTTCGATTCAACGTTGTAAAAACACCTTCATTCAACTCCATTATTAAGCCTCTTCGGCTGTTGCAACAAACTGTTAATTGCTTTCAAAGCAGACAATAATATGTAAGATATTTTTAACCAATGAAAATTTGTTATATTCAGCGTAGGAGGATGGGTTAAGGATTTATATTGGTAAGACGGTTTTATTTTATATAGGTTGGATGGTCAAGAAATTAGTAAACTGATCTACACTAATTTATTGGAAATTATTTTAAAAGTTATTTATTATTATTTAGGACAAGAATAATCACATCTTTTAACTTTAAAATTAGATATTTTTCTTTACTTATATACAAAGCTCTTCTTCCAAAGTGGACTAATAAAGTTACAATTAGCCACGACCATCCAACCCTTTTATACGAGACCCTTCTAAATGTTATACATTCAATGCCGGTTGTACATTATATGTATATATGAGGTGAACCGCGTGATTTTAGGTTGCATTGATTGAAACGTATCGTTAAATGGTCAACATTGGGGTCATAACTATTTCTCTTTTCTAAAATGATTGTCTGAGACGGCAATGGATTTGTTCAATCAAATATGCACTATATCACTCAGAATGAATTTGCAAAATTAATTTACATCAGGCATTTAGAGTTTTAAATATTCCTATTGATATTAATGAAACGCAGAAAACTTACACACATATTTTTTCTGGTAGAAACGACGTTTTAGCTGGAATCTCATATTGATGCAAGATAAATCAAATCTTGGTTTGTAGCTGATAAAATTCACAAACAAGTCTCAAAAGCGATAATATCCAGATATTATGCTATTTACATAATTTTCTTTTCATTCGATAGCAATTACATTGTTAAATAAGCCTTGAACACCAGCTATCAACTTTCATAACAATATAGATCGTATGATAATGTACAAAGGTGGTCTTAAGCTTGTAAACAAATGCAATTTCGTCAGAGATAATTTTCAAAAAGGATGATGGAAACCACGATATTGCAAGATGTATACCCCCTAGCTAGAAATAAACATTCAGTTTTCTTACCTTTTTTAACATACATAATACATGCATACAGTTTATAATTACCGCAGTAAAACAATTTTCTAAGACGGAGTTGTGTTCTGATTTATAACACGGAAAAAAGTGCTTTATCAGACATGTGGATTCATTTCCAAATATGTAGAGACTTATTATATCCAATTATCATATCTTAGATTGTTTGATTTAGGGTTACAATTGTCAAAAGTAAATTAAAAGTAGAAAACAAATGACTTTTAGAGAATTCATTGGTTGATGTGTCCGGAGACAAGAATGTTCATACTATATTCGATTCATTATGACGTCATTGGATGCTTTTGACGGGCTCCTAATTTGGTTTATTTGTCATAATGTAAATAAAAAAAACCCAATAAGACTGACTTTTCTTTATTGTGCTACCCTACATCGTGACATAGAAGACCCGAAACTCGTTGTTTTAAGTCTGAGTTGTTTATCAAGGTATATTTGCTTTCTTTTTGAACGACATATTAAGGGGAATTGAATCAAACACACACAGAGCAAACGATGACAATTATTCCAACAATCCATAAAGGTTTTATAGTGTTTATATCAGAAATTAATGTAAAGGTATAAGGTTAAACAATATATATATAAGGTTAATTAAACATAACATACGATATCGATATCTAAACTAAAATCTACAGAAATAGAATTACCAACTTATTGAAACATAGAAAACATTGTTAAAATATCAAAATTAAAAAAAATTATAGTCCAAATGGCAAACTCTCCCTTTACTTGGATACAGCTCATCATGAACTTTACGCATCTCGTGTCGCCATGTTGTATATCAGACTATAAAAGCAATAAATTCACGATAGTAAAGATCAAATTTTACGTTTCTATTAGTAGTTCTCTTTATGACCTTTTATCGCAGAAGAATTGACACTAGCATTATTGAAATATTTCAATATTCATTGTGTCATGTTTTATTTGAAAAAAAGATCCATTGAATTCTAAGATGGATTACGTTCGTAATGGTGTGTAAAAACTTTAGTTTGAAAAAAAAATGTGGACTTTAAACCTTAAGATGAATATTCAGAATAGCTACTTAAATCTTTAGAGTAATATCAATAAATAGATTAAATAGATTTTACGAACAGAAAATAATCGATAAAGCTCATGATGTTTACATGGGCAATATCCATCGTTACAATAGTATGTGTAATAAATATCTTACTTGATATACAGAAACTCTTACTTGCCTGATTTTCATCATTTGTTTTCTTTAAGCATTCTGTTTTTGTTTATATCACATGAAGTCTAGATTTAAAAAAGATGAAATTTGAATCATTTATAAAGGTATGAATGTAAAAATATTTAAAAACAATAGTTTTTTTTCTGGTAAACGAATCTAAGCTCTATATAATTGGGACATCAAATTATTAATATGCATTTAAACGCTTACTAAATCACCAAATTGACCACAGTTGACATATTGGCAAAGTAAAATAACTTTAAGCCATTGAAATTATTGCTGAATTTCCACACCATAAAAACTTATGACAAAATCAATGATTCAATCATTCGGTGGCCGACAAAGACACCGGTTTTCTTCACAATTTATAAGTTGATAGAATTTGATAAGTATCAAAGCTAAACACGATTTAACTGTTGCTATGTGGTTCCGTTGCCATGGTAATATTGGGCAAAATGCCATATTAAAGCTAATTTGAGGGGCCATTATGAGTAATTGCAATAGATTGTTTTGATTAACTTTGTGAAAAAAATGGTACAGAAATGCATATTTTAAAGTGTTACAATTGTATCTTAACAAAAACAATAACAAAATTTTCTATTTAATTAAAATCAAAATGCAAATCATGGAATTTTTAAACGAAATTCTTAAACAAAAAACTGAGGAGCGATTTCTATGATACCAGGGTGAAAAAATAAAGAAAATGTTTATGTTGGAATGCATTTTAAATGGGTCTAATTGATATAGAGAATAGAAACTTATTATTTCAATTATTAAAAAAACTAAATTTTGTTGAAAACAATTGCCTTTACTGTGGGTTTTGTCTATCTTTTGGTCAGAAATCATGGCAACGGTTAATTACCTCAGCAACGAGTTTATCGTGTCTTGCTTCGTTTAACACTGATTTGTGTACATGCATGAAAATAAAGACAGTTAGGGATTAGCATGACTAGACCCTAATATAAAACTGATTCTTACATACAATTGATATATATTGAAATTTTAAAAAAAAAAACGTGTTCATAAAACAAAATAGGTGATAAAATATAATTTTTAAAAAGCTGCACCTATCCTTTTAAACGAACCGTCCTTTATGCATTTTTCATATAGTTCGTTCTTTCAAGATTCCTCCTATTATGTCAAGGCTCAAATATTTTTCTTTATCATTTACAAACCCTTTCCTCCCTTCAGAATTAAGAAATGAATTATATATGAATGGTGAATTTTTGTAATTGGACAATTTAAAGCGGTTGAAGGACATCCGTAGCCACTGGCAATATTCTCTTTTAACGTACAAGTAGAAGGTCAACCTAAAAGAAATTTTACTTTTAACGTTAGCTGAATTTAAATCAAAGCAGCCCTGACCCATATTTCTTAATCATAGTTTTTGAAAACTGTGTTTGAATTAGTAAACCTTTATAGATCTAATCCAGAATAATTTTACTGAAAAAAATGGGAAATAAAAATTATCAAAGCTTCGAGATTAACGATTAAAATATTCTTTGAACTCAATTACCTACGGGGGCTTCTTATGACAGCATGCTCAGAAGGCAGTTTTTTTTTTTTTTTTTTTTTTTACAAATTTCAAAATAGGTCGATCTAACAACCCAATTATTTTGAACGCTTCAATATCAGTATAAGATTAAAATAAAACTAGATTTCCTAGATATAGAATTACTTTAAACTACGACGTATGTTTTAAACAAAGCATGCGATTAATACTTCACATTTTAAAAACGGATATATTCCCACTTAACCACCTCCCCATAATACTCCATATCTTTGACTATTGACGGAGCTAAGACGTCTGGTCTCTAATTGATAAGAGAAATTACTTTCGATGAAATAGCACTTAACCAGTACACTTTATAAGATGTTTGGATTTGAGTATCGTCTCTGTATAGAGATCAGGCTTGGGGTAATGCTAAATGTAATGGTAATGCATTGAATTGCATTACATGTTTTCAAAGTAATGCTAGTAATGTGTAATGCCACAAATTTAGCATTACAAGTAATGGTAATGTAATGTATTACTTTCCAAAATCTAGTGTAATGCTGGCATTACATGGCATTACTTTGCATTACTATGCTTTTCTAAGCATGTTCATTTTTAAAATTGTGATGAATTGAATAACTGAAATTGTATTTGATTAAAAATTGTTTTAATGAAGAAAGAAATAATTCTTGAGATAAAACATTTTAAGTTGTTTGATTAAAAAAAAATCAATCTTTAAATTGTCAATATAATTAGCTATAGCATAATATCATAACATTTTTAAGAGTGTTGTTATGAAGAATTTTAAATCATATGAAAAATTTACTCCAATTAGTTGTGCATTCAATGAATTTTTTACTGTGAAGAATGTGTCAACAACACACAATGCCCCCAGGATAATCTAAATATCAAAACAATCTATTATTTTAAGAGGTGCTTAACACCCCAATCCCCACCCTTCTCTTGGCTGTATTCCATTAGATTAGAGAACAGACATACACCCTTAAAAGCAAAAAAGAATGCACTGTCCAACCATGATCTCTGGAAGCTTGAAAATTACTTCCAGTATTGTAACCCATTTAAAAATAATTTCTCTCTCTCTCTCTCTCTCTCTCTCTCTCTCTCTCTCTCTCTCTCTCTCTCTCTCTCTCTCTCTCAATATCTGTGTTGTATATTAAGTACAATAGTTTGGACAGATAGAAAATACAAGATTCATGTATTTGTTTTCTATTATTGCCTGAACACTTTTATCTTAGATTTTCAAATCCGACAGGATGCAGTTAAAATATGAAACCTTTGAGACTTTGATGATCATAAAGGGCAACAACAATCTTGTATAAGTCATTAAATTTGAACCTGATAGTAAACATGAACCTGTAAATATGTAAACGCGACTTTTATATATATCGAACATCTGCAAAAACTCTTTATTTAGGTTTTAAATTGTTTTTTTAAAACTTATTATTGACTTTTCACAAAGTAATGGTAATGTTAATACATTACTTTACTCATGTGATGGTAATGCAATGCATTACTTCAAGAAAATTAAGTAATAGTTATGGTTATTTAATGCCCGAATTCATGAAGTAATGGTAATGTAATGCATTACTTTACAATGTAATTCGCCCCAAGCCTGATAGAGATGCTTATTTGCATGTCATGATATACAATCCTGCGTTATAGATAAACTGAGTTCATATCGAATAACAATAAATGAATAGGTCGCTAGAATTCCAGAGCCTAAGAGCAATAGGTCACCTATTCATGCCTTCAACTAGATTTAATCATATAATTGTCAGAGTAAATTACTTCATTTTGATTTTCTGCCTTTTCAGACATTTAATGAATAATCATTATCAATTTTACTTTGTATTTAGTTGTTTAATTTTCTTTATATAAAACAGTAGGTCTTGGTCCTAATATACCTTTCTTCGCTATTGTTAGCGGTCTAGTGTTCTAGGCAATGTGTTTGCTTTGAAATTATCTAATTCCTTTTGGATAACATCATTAGATTCAATTCACTCAATCATCGGTTCATCACAAACAAAAACCGGGTAGATATATCTTAAAGTTAAACTGATGGTTTCACTGTTTTGCTTTACACAAATTTCACCATATCATTTAAATAATGCGTTACATCCTATAGAAATGTGAGTCAAAGCCCACCCGTTGTGTCTTTAATTTAAAAAAAAAGAGAGACCTTTAGCCAAGAGACCTCTCTGAAATTCGTTCATATCGACTGGGTCAACATAACCACTTTATTGTCTGCTAGCAATTTGTGGGAGAGAGCATGCATATTAAATCGCAATGACTCAATGACAAATTAAACAGTTATATGATCAAGTAATTAAGAAAATTAGTAAGCTGTTGAGTCTCACAAAAAAACTCTTCATGGCGTCCCCGTACAATTGTCTCTCAGTGCAATTATTGTCAACCTGGGAACCACCACTCCTCTCCTTTTAATTTGCATTTTACGAAAAAGAGGATCATGCACAGTGGATGGTGATGAAATATTTAACATCTTTCCCCCTATAAATTGCTGGAAACATTGTTCCTTATCACTTAGTGAAATTTCTTCCCTTGATTTCTGAAGCATGTGAGACAGCTACAAACATGCAAACGTTGCCCTCCTCCGAACCGATGCTTAAGGTATGCGCTTATATTTCAGCTTAGATCTCATTTCGTTTTCAATGTTACTTTGTATCATTAAGCTTCAAAGTATACTTCGCACTTTTCATCTTCATTGAAATAAAAAGCAATAAATAAGTATAGGCTCTTTATTCAACATGAGTCAATGTTTTCTTAACTAGGATGATATGTTCAAGGCCTTCCAGATATTATATCGGTTTCATCTATGTAATAAGTATCAGGATACTGTTAACATTTTGAATTGTTACTCATCGTATGCCTGATCATATATTGGTATATATATGTCTTTAACTAGAAAAAATAAAATTATTAAGATAACGCTAGTACATTGATCTCTGTTCTTTGAAAATAAGAGAAAGTATGGTTGTACTTTAAATATTCAACGAAACATTATACCCCCAGATCCATTTCGAAACACTCTTATAAACTCAACTTAGTTTGGTCTGCATCACATTCAAATTTATCCTACAACTCTACAGACAGAAGGGAGAAACACTGCTGTGTACTTAAGAAATCCTCCTTAAGTCATATTCTGAAGTTTTTTTTCCTTTCGGAAAAAGCATCATCATAGTGTCTTGTTACGTTCGTGTGTGTTTTTTTCCGCGAGTGATAATTACTGGATGATTTGCGTGAAAAGTTCCCTCATTTGTTTTTCATATGAGGCAGATATCACAAGAGCCTTGAAATTAGCTTTAATCGGCTGATTTTTCTTATTATTTGCACTAGAAAAACAATTAACGTCCCAAGCACTTTTCTAAGTGCAATTTTGTTATGTCGAATGTAAAAATTGCTACTCTGCTAAACCAAAGATTGTATTAAAATAAAGTATATGCTTACAAACAAAGTCAATGTATAATGCCAATAGACCTTATCAAATAAGTTTAGGCTTTAAAGTTTAAAGTTTAAAACATTAAAATAGATAGGAATAAACCTTTTTGAATTGCATTAAACTGTTTGTCTTTTCAAAAAATGATTGCATTTTGTCAGCCTTCATTTGAAAAATAGCTTCATATTTTATATTTGGCTTTTTCATAAAACTTGTCAGAAATGACAGCTGTTCAGTGATTTCGTACATATTATTTGAAATTACTGTAAGAAGAAAGGTTTTAGTGTTGGTATTTTTCTGAAAGAAAAGAGAACTAAGTGAATTAGTAACAACACTTTCTAATGACCTCTTAAAGATATTTTTAAACAACAAGAAAAAGATTCCCAGTCTATATTCAGAAATTAAGGAAATAAAGATATACGATACCGCTAGTTTAACAACCATTCACATCTCCTTGTTTTATACTGGGGTACAATTTATTTAATAACATGTCAGATCAGCAGGCAAATCTGCAAATTAACAGCTGACATTTATGATTACCCTGTACACCACAACATGTTGTCATCAGATTGTGTTTTATCTTGACGAGCAATTAGCTTATATGGATTGGGTTTTAGTGTTCAGAGTATACCCTCGGCGTCATATTCAATTATAACTCGTTAGAGATATTTTTACTGGTGTCTACCAAGATTGATTGTTTCACCAAAATAAATGCTTTTTTTCTCACTAAGCAGTATTAAAATCTGTTCAGCTTTTGATGGAAAAAAGAAAAGAAGTAAAACGTGGCAAAATCAGGTCAAGAAACGATGCTATTGTTTAATAATGAATATTACACTGTACATGTAATCAATTCTTGTTTGTTTAAGAAAATGCCACATAAACATGCACTTTACAAAAAAAATACACTCGCGGATATAAGGAAACACACTTAAGTCTAAAATGTAAATAAATTGAATTGTGTTAAAAACTAAATGTGTAAGTTGTAATATAACCTTTTAAAAAACCTTCTTGCATTCAGTTTTTAAGTGTAATGTCGGTTTTAGTGTCCACATTGTGCTTTATTATTTTGGTTTCAGACTATATGATGATTTTTTTCCATATAAACAAATACAATTAACAAAATGATAAAAATTCAGGTTAAAAAAACTTAATCGTAAATGATGAGCTAAGGTTTAACCAAAAAAACCAACAAATCAAACAAGTTAACAAAGGTAAAAAATACAAATCAGTATATCTGTCAGGCTTTTGATGTGCGTAATGTCTTAGATGTACGATAATACTTATATAAGCCACAAATGTTGCCGCTAGCCACGGTCTCTCTAATATTTGTATCATGAAATGGATAAATGTGACAATGAAAATATCAAATAAATGGTTAAACAATTAAACAATCATTAAGTGCTTTAAACGTGTCACTAGAGAATATTTTGTTTATTGTTCGCATGAAAACGCATCTCATTCAGTGAACATAACGTAATAATCATCAAAATTACGGTGACTTACAATATAATACCTTGGTGAGAAGTGGTGATTCCACTGGGTTGTTTAAATGTCAGATGAGAGTAGCATAAATGGATCGAATTTAATTAGACAAGTGGCTATGCCTTGGGAAATTCGAATCTAACATTTTGCAAAAAATCTTGTTGCATGCCTGTATAGCTAATTTGACAATATTGCGTTATATTTTTTTGTTTTTGTTTTGTTTTCATGAACATCAATCTATGCAAGGTTAATCTGATATGATAAATGAACAAATACTTTTTGTATCATCCTAACATTAAATGTGGTTAAACGATTAGCATTTCTATAGTTTTTCTGGTTATAAGAAAAAATTGACATTTTTTTGCGAGACACTAAACACCATTGATTCGTTTTATACATTTAAAAGAGGAAAAACAAATAGATTCTTTGATTTTCTTAAATTGTTATCAAAGAATCATCATTCGATCGACAAGTTCAAAGCAAAATATCTTACTTTTTCACAGCAATTTTAAAAACAACAATTACATGTACATCATTAAAATTGATTTTGGGTTGCTTAGATAAAAATTCATTCGATGATGTAAAATCTTACCATTTCTAGAGTGAAGATTCATATGTTGTTTTTTTTTTTTTTTTACATTATTTTACAGGTGATGTGTCAAAAAAGCCTCGGTGTAGTGTATGCCTTCAGCATCTTTTCCGTAGTGATAACATCGGTGTTTCCCCAGCCGGCCACAACAATTCTCTGTGAACGGAGATGTGAATCGTCCACGCCAAACTTAGCAAGGCTCAAATTACTGTGGCATAGGATGTCAAAAAGAATAGGAAAAGATGGTATGTAGCTTTTTCAATATTTAGGAAGTAAGTAAGTAAGTGACTAATTGTTTATTCAAGTGTTATATGCCAATAAAACAAATAAAATTTCATTATATAATATTATATAAAATATTAGCACCCCGCCTAAAAAACATATGAGTCACACATTAAGGTAATGTTATTGTTGATATTTTTGAACTACATTGCACAAAACTTACAAAACGGGTTTCAATTTTCTAAATGGGATCCAGGAGACAAAGAGTCTTAGAAAAATATCAGTTAGTTGTCATTAATATTTTCTGCAAAACAGTATAATGCTGATATCATACTGGTCTCTGAAATTAAAAGTTGTATTTTTTTATTTACACGAGACAGTCTGATTTTGAAGGATATCAGAACTATAATAGTCTGATATTAGTGCAAAATTATACTAAGCAATATTATGCTAAGATTACAAATACGGGACTGTCGATGGTAAAATTTTAGCTTGCAAGTACAAAGAATAATCTCACACAAGTGTAACCAGATATTTTAATAATATAGTCCTCTCAACCATATATTGATCGAATATGCAAATGGCTTCATCATATTTCCTTCTCAATAGAATTATAAGATATGTTTTGATCCAGCGAATACAAACGGATGGACGGAAATTTCATTTCACATTGCAAAATATCACCGAATAAAGTTGATTATCATTTTTCATTCAAAATTTCTTTGAGACATTATTTATATGATATTAAGTTATTTTAAACATGAATAAGCTCAGTATTTTTTTAAAATGAAGGTTTATAAGACAATAAGTTGTCAGAAATAAGGAATTGGATAACATTGTAAGCATGATAAGATCCTATATATTCCTCATCTTTGGATTTAAAAACCCCCACGTACTGCTTCTAGTATGCCGAGTGACATTTACGTCATTGCTAAGTCAATCTTTCATTACGCATAAGAAAAAAGGGACCTAATCAGTTACAAGAATGTTCTGGTGTACCTCAGCCAAACATGATCAATACTGATGCACGTAAAACGATGGTTTGTATCTTTGATGACATCGTAATAACAGCATGTATTTGAGTGCATCGAAACGTGATCAGTTGACCTTGATTTTGGGGTTTGCCTTATTTTGCAGTTATCAGTTGACGGTGATTCTATATTTGCTTTCTTTGGCATTTACCAGTTGACGTTGATTTGAAATTTGCTTTATTTTGCAGACATGTCGTTTGCAGCCTTTGTCCAGTCCTTGATCGCTGCCTCAGAAAGATACAGTCGACTGGAACCTGTGGGGAACTATTTGATAACTATGATTGACAGATATCAAGATTGTGTGAAAGCATGTGAGCATCAACATAGTAAGCGGGCCGAGGAACGCACCGCTGATTCGTATATTAGAAAACAAATTTGTACGTATCATTGTTATAGAATAGTGTCATATGTTTGATATTTTAATACCTTACATCAAATTAATATAATTACCTCAAAACTCACATAATTTACTGTTAGGAATATGTCTTATCTATGAAGACTTTTTAAACAAAATGATTATGCTAATTATATGGAAAAAAAATGACATTTAATACTTCTTTTTAGGTATTTCCAAAGGACTGTGTTTATGACAAAAATACCTTAAACAATCATTGAGAGCGACTTCTGTGAAGTGATCAGATCTACAACCAAACCGACAAAGAGACTGTATACGATTTTTCAGAGTCTATATTTAGCTGTATGATGTTAACTATAGTAGCCATATGCATTTTGTTTCGACTCTTTCCTTTTACGTCATATTTTTTTATCAATACATATTTCCATTCTAATGATAAAGCTGAGCTTTAAAACAATAATAAAGTTACGTTATATTGTCTATATTGTCTCCGAAAATTGAAAAAAAAATGATTGTTAAAAAAATGAATAAATACTTTCAGCCATACTTGATGTTTCATTTCATTTCTTTTTGACATTATTTAACATGCATATTTGAAAAAGTAACACTTATCTTAGATTCGATCTCAATTATAAAGTTGACGTATATGCCCTGTTACGTTTCAAAAAGTTACATCTTTATGATATTTTTAACAAAGTCATTAAGAGTTTGATTTGGGATTAAATGATATCGTCGAGTACATTAGCTTTTTGTTGTAATACCTATATTACTGTGCATATTTATCTCGTCCAGATGTGCATAAACCAGTCGATGGATATTTTGACATAAAGATTAATAAATCATGATAAAGATAAAGGTGGATGAATTGACTATATTTGAAAATAAAAATCCAAACAATATGATATGTCGAGTCAGACCTGTGGTCACCTACGAAATGCACAAATTGAATATCGTGCGTTAGCGCGGTATGGTAATTTGTCAGCACTGCCTGGTGTGTTATAGGACCGAACGGTTTATATTTAATTTGATGTTTATTTGTTTGAAATATTCTTGTATATTTGCATTAAAGCTATCATATATATTATATTTACTTTGTATTGATATAAATAATAGATGAAACAGCCAAAAACATGCCATTTAGTGCGCTGCTACCGCTAAACATATAGTGCCAGAAACTTTGCCGGGGAAAACTCTTTTTTTGAGATAAGATAGATATGATTTAACGATTATTCATATAATACATGTTATATATCATACATATCATACTGTTTGTTAAGATTGAACGTTTCATTAAATCTAACGAAAACACCAGTATATCTATTCAAAACGCATGGATACGTTTACTTGTGCTCATACGCCGTGGAAAGGTTTGCTGTGTGTTATTGAACATTGAATGTCATTCAGTACCAATGCAAACATAAGCTGAAATATACACTGAATGTAAATATTGTGTAATGAACGTGAAAAATTTAAAACAGTAATCAAAACAAACTTTTTAAGCATAAAACTTTTGTCAGCAAAAACAGGAATCGAGCAGGCAACAAAACAAGCCTTGCATATCATTAAGCATTGAAAGCTTATTTTTGGATATCGTCGGTCCTATAATACACGTGGCTGTGCAGACAAATTGGATTCCGCGTGTTAACACGGTTTTTAAATGATAGTATATTCATATTGAGGATATTTTTCGTACCTTTTTGATAACACTGATTCAAGAGCACGGCGAGGAAATATAACATTTACTAGATAAAAGTAGGATTCTAAGTATAAAGTAATACCTTCTTCTAACGAGGTTTCAAAATGTAGGCTGACAAACCTTCCTGCTTCTAGTGATCAAGAGGAAAAAAGAGTTTCGAGCCGTGTTGACAGTTGACAGTTTAATTCGATGATAAGAATTTGCATTTTTCAATGGAAATTATAAAAACAGCCCACCACACCTCCTCTCTCTCTCTCTCTCTCTCTCTCTCTCTCTCTCTCTCTCTCTCTCTCCTTTTTCTCTCTCTCAGGAATCCCCGGAAAAGCTGTATTAAAGTAAGACAAAATCTGATTGCAAAAGAAATCGTCTTTATTGAAAAAAATAAAGTGAAACAATAATCCGTCTCTGCATATTGTGTTTAGTATCCTCATATTCCAATACCAACAATGCAGCATTAACCTATATTTTCTGTCTACACGATGTGATGTGTTATCTAAAACTGCATGTCATACAAAATAATGTACTTCCCTACAATAATATCCATGAGAAGCTTCCAGATGTCAATTCATCACGTACAAACCAAGATCCGCAGGATTGTTTAAATGATCACTATTTCTTATCTAAAAGGTTTCTGAGAGGTTTCAGCCGATTTCAGAAGAGTGCATGTGGGGTTGTCTGTCTTACATTTTTCTCAGGGAGACCTTAGAAGAAAGAGAACAATAAAAAATAAGGTTACCAGAAATGTGGTCAATTGCAAAGCCGACATTGAATTCGTAAGATGATTTGAAAGGCTATAAGATAGAATGTTGTCTACATAATTAAAAACTAATGTTTCTTATTTGTGTATCTAACTTGTTATTGGAGATATTTACCTTTGCAACTGACAGTATGTTTAACATTGTATAGCAATTATTTCACGTACAGTCATAACTATATTCTTAGAAGGAAAATACTTTTTCTTTGGAGAAATTAGTATATCAAAAAGATACTGATACTTATTACATTCAGATCAACTAAAAATATTGATAATGTACATATTTTAGAAAAAAAAATTCTCGTGGTAAAAAATCTCTAGGAAATTTAATTCCTTTTAAAAACAAACTAATTTTAAAACAATCATAATCTATGAATATATTTGAAACTGCAGGTTATCTGCAGTTTCAAATATATGTGCAAAAATGACATTTTGGCATTATCATACTTTCACGTTAAATACTGAAATCTAATTGGTTTTGACGCAGTCTATAATCCGTTCTGTTACCCTAAGCGTTAGCAACACACTTGGCAACGGGTAACGCAACAAATTATTACATGCGTGTAAATTCGTAAATTATGCGCGTACGATTCGCCGTAGAATTCATATCATTCCTAAAGAAGTCAATTAATTTTTCTTTAAAATTAAGACATTCAGTATAATAAAATAGATAGTGCCTTGTTGGGAGGGCAACAGTTGCAATTGACACCCCTCGAAAACCTTTGTCAACCTCTGCTGCGCGTCGGTTGACAATGGTTTTCACGGGGTGTCATTTCAACTGTTACCCTCCCAAACAGGCACTATTTATATAATGACACATTTATCAAGCAATGTCTTTAAAAATGTATATTCCTAAAATATTATTTGATTAAATCTGAAAACTCAAACATGCTGATTTTCTTACACATGAATAACGCGAACATTCCGTTTCATTACTTTCTAATTCTAGATGAAATGGTGAGGGCGTGTTTTTTAATATAGCTTTTCAATGCTACATTGGCTTTTTGATTCCATGCCTCTCATCAAAGATTCAAGAGTTCTTCATCTACATCAAGTATCTGATTATACTCGGCATGATGTAGACTTTGATCTTTGGTGAGTGAGCACCGATATGATAAACTTGCTTGCTTTTAAAAATAAATCTTATTTGTTAATGATAAATATTTTTTTTAGGTTGACTCTTAGATCTTATTCACAAGAATATACTTTGTATATTTTGTTTGAATAATATCATTCTATTATCATATTATTTGTTTTTCCGGTTTTTTTCCCGATTACGACAAAGAGCACACGGCGGGTGCTACTGGTCAGCAGAGTATGCTCACTCCTCCTAGGCACCTGATCCTACCTCTATCTTTTTGGAGGTCCGTGTTGCTCTGCTTTGAATTTTTATTTCGTTTTATGGATTTTTGAGATGGTTGACGGTTTGTTTATTATTGTCATTTTTTCTTTGTAGTCAATAAATCAACAGATTTGTTTGATCTTTGTTGACGTTGACATACAAAAGTGTCTGGTTTGCTATTAAATAGCATTAATAGAAATAAGAAATAAGTATCTTTCCATGCCAAGTAAACAAGTACGCATTTTTGTTTGCAGGTAGTTTTTATATGACAGTTATTTTGCACAAGATTGCACGTGTAGAACGGGTTCTGTCCATTTTGTCTTATAAACTTTCATTTGGCTCTAAATTCTCATTTTTAAAGCATATGCTACAATGTTAGTAAAGAAAGAGTTTAGAATGCGTATTTACGAGATGTTAAGTCTTTCTACCAAGGATATGAGTAACACGAATAACATAATAAGGCATGTTATTAAAAAAAAAGAAAAAAAAACACAATATATTAAAAGGAAACACAGTAACTATTAAAACTATTAACTATTTAACTAGTAACTATTTTAAAAAAAAACAGAAAAAAAAAACAAAACCAAAAATCTCTTAGAAAACAAACAAACTAAAGTGGGAATACAAACCTGGGGCTCGTAACATAAAGCATGCTAAGATTTTGACTTAAGTAGGGTCATAAGTATGACTTAGGCACAATCTTAGGACCTGCATAAGTCATACTTAATTATGTCTGATACCGTAACATAAAGCAAACTTAGCAATGTCTTAGCTAAGTCATGCTTTTGTTGAAAAGTAAAAACCGAGTTGTTCATTTCGTTTATCGAATTTGAATGTAGTAGTAATAAATCATTAATATCTTCTTTATTTATAGATACAAGTGTTTGATGCTAGATGGGGATAGAAGTAAATGTACAGACACAAAATGCAAGGTGGTACGAGTTTATATATATGTACCTAGCATTTTTAAAAAGCTCTGGCCTCAGGATCATGAAGCAATTTGAGACTTAAGTCAAAATTTCAATCAGTCATAAAATGATTGTTTATCATAAAATGCTTCATGATCCTGGGGCCAGAGCGATGGATCTCAGACAATGTATTCAGTATATTGTTGTTATTTCTTTTTTTTTTGACGATTATTCACTAGTTTAGTCGTTCTTGAATACTGCCCATGAAATAAAGGTAAATGTCTCAATTATTTCCGAACAGCCCTCGTATATAGTTACTTCTTGTAAACTGACCATTAGGTGTTTACAACCTATTCAGCAGCCCACTTACATACTGTATGAAGAATGTTACATATTTCTATCAATTTAACCAAAACTTTGATATTGGTAAATATTAATGTAATCATTTTGTTTAAATTAAGTGATTAATACATTGTATGCAAATGCTGAATTGCAATGATTAAAACTTTTAAATGTGTGTTAACAAACCTTAAGATAAACTTAACTCACCCCTGCCGGTCACCTAAGTTTTGGGTAAATTGTCCTTGCTAAGCACTCTGCTAGTTACGGACTTAAGTCTAAGAATGTACTTAAGTCCTACTTAAGCACTTGTCTGAGACTTAAGTCCCCTTTATGTTACGAGCCCCTGAATAAAAAAAGTAGGCATATTCAAGTTCATCTATCCAGAAATTTTTGTGTCAAAATTCAGATAATGTACCATAAGTTCTATGACAAATGACATTTCGATATATATTTTTCTGCCAACAATTCAAAGCAAAGAGTGTAATATATGATAGATACTATCTTTGCACTTATCAATATACTTTTTTTTATTAGCCGCTTAGAAAAGTTTCTACTCCTTTAATGACAACACTTATTCTTAGTCATTCATATATATAAAGTTTGTCTATTCTTTAAGTGCACTTTTTGATGAAAGTTTTATTGCAGTGTGTAAAAATAGTCTAAATAAATTTTCTTTAGAAATCTGTTGATGACCGTTATGTATAAAAAGTATATTTTCTTGCACTTTAGTGTTTTTTATTAGTAAATCATTCATTTTTCACTTTTGTCAGCAATACGTGACTAAAATAAAGATGTGCAAAGAAACAAACACCAGAATCAGATTTAAAAAAAGAACCATGAAATGATAGTTGTCATCAAATACACAAAAGTGTAGAAGTAAAAGGGTGTATGGAATTTAAATGCAGATCTTTCCAAAATATCCTTTCTAAACAACATCTCTATCAAATACTGCTTTGTTCCTGATAAGTTAAAGGGTCGTGTGAGTGCGGTTTGGGTAGTTTTCACCTTGGATTAGTCTATATTATGACCAGCTCTCACTTAACCTTAGTTTTCCAAGTTGCTTGGTGATTCAAATGACAGAAAAAAGGATGGGCTTTTGCTCCTAAGGGATTGAAGTAAAAAGGTGACAGATAAGGAAATTTTCATAATTAAATGAATCATATCTCAAGATGTTTTTCTCGTAAAATGCTCGAAAATGATAATAGGAAGACATCAAACTTTTTGATATCAGAGCCTTGTCCTTCAAGTTAAGAAATTTGCATATTTTATTTAAAAGGAAAAGAAATAATGGGACAATTAGTAAATAACCTTCTATTTGTAGTGACTTGAATATAGATGATATGATATGCATCTATTTTTAAAGAGAGAGAGAGAGATGTATATTCCGCCTGATCTATTATATTCATACTTAGTTGGCTTTTACAATTAATGGACTCAGTGCAGATGGAATTGGACAACGGTACAAATAATTTCTTGACAAGAAGTATTTATTGAAGCGCAATGAAATAAGCCCAATTACACACTGAATCTTGTTTGTAACAATGTCATACAGAAATATCAAGAGAAAAAATACGGAAAAACCTAATGTCCTTGGCCAAGCTGTTATAATCATTTACTTCCATTACAGTATACTGATTGTCTGAGTGAAATACTCAATCACCAGCCCGACCTAAGCACCTTGTATTGATAATAAGTGTACTATTACTTCTTTTTGCATTAATATATAGTTCATTTCATGCAACAGATGATATCTTTTCACCTACATTACATAAATTGCTCTCTCTCATCCATAATGTCAATGTTTAAACTATTTGCTACTAAAAAAGCAAAGTTTTTTTTAAACAAAACAATATTTTGAATAAAAATAATACTAAAATCTAACTGATAAACTTTCAAAATCAAAAAGAAAAGTGTCAGGTGAGTTGACTTTGAGTATTTATTTGTTTTGACCAAACATAAGGTACACATCATTTACAAGGTAAAGATCATATGGTAGTATACATAACGTAATGACGCCAAATATCAGAACGAATAAACAACAACAAATTCGATTGAAATGTTCTAGGGTGAGTTAACCATGCATCGGACACATACCTTGGATCGGACAACTTTGGTTCAAAATATACAAATAAATGTTCATGCGCTCATGTGTTGCTTCGTATATATCTGAATTAGAACTAATGAACGTTATCATTATAAAGAATTTGACAGTCACATTGTCAAAGAAATAGCAATATATGCATCGTATAATGATGACGTCAAAAACGCCATCATTGAAAATTTAGTTATGAAGATTTTACACAAAAGCATTATTTGAATGTTGTGCATTTGATTGTGAATTAGTAAAAATGCACCCTTGACCTAAAAAAATTAGAGAGATGTAAGTTTTGAAACAAAATTTGATTAAAATAAGTCTTAGAAATTTGAACAATTAATGTCAATGTCATTTTTGCTCCGTATATTCATTTCACCATGGATCGGACACAAATAAACCATGCATTGGACAGTTTTCAATGCATGATTTTTTTCTTATAATTAACATGTTAGGTGCCAATTCCTTGTGATATACTATAAATGTATAGTAAAATAAAAATTTTAAAAATAATTGATACGAACACTTTCCGCAGACCACTTAAAATTCAAGTTTTATGGATACTGCCTTTTTAATCCAAAGTTCCTGTAGGAACTGCTACGATAAAGAACCCCTCATGATCAATATTCTTTTAAACAGAATCACTAGTCTAAATTTCTGACTGTAGATTGGAGGATTTACATCAAAAGAAATCTGAATAGCAATTGAATAAATTTCCGAACCTCTGTGTTTTCACATTAAACCCAGAAAATTTTGGTATTTTTTATCTCTACTATATAACTGTCTAATGCTTGGTAAATGTTGTCCGATCCATGGTGAAATAGTTCAACACTTCATTAATTTGCTTTATTTTCTACGTTTTTAACAATTTCACTATTTTTTCTCCAATAATCAAGCAAGGGGAAAACCTGTAGCTTTTAAAACAAGTTTTATTTATATTTGGACTATAATTGATGCGTGATCAAAGAGAAAAATCCAAGGGTGTCCGATGCATGGTGAAATCACCCTACATATTTACTAACTACTGCTACAGGAGTGCATTGTTGCTATTTGAAATAATTCTTCGACTAAGTCGCGCGAAAGATATACTAAGTCGTACATACTTAAAAGGTTGAAATACCAAAAGAGTTTTATTACGATATATACAATACTAAGAACAAAACCTTAGTCGTGCGTTGGCTATTTTTTTTTCATAAAAAGTGGTTTTAATCACCAAATATCTTGCAATATTATCATCTCAACCCAGTTTTATAACGCTGTCTTAAGATTTGTCATAAGATATGTCTTCTTCAGACTATAATAAGATTTAACGTATAGCAACCATGTAATACTATCGCAATTTGTATTTATGATAATCTTATGAAACACTTAGTCCGCTGTGAAGACGAAATAAAAAAAAAAGAAGATTTTTTTAATGTATTCAAAATAGGAAACAATATGCCTGGAAACAAAAATGTCAACAGCCCATACTGATCTTAGTCATGAGATAGCCTTGTGAAACTGGACCAAGGATATACATGTAGACTATGCACTTGTGCATTACCAATGATATACGATAATACTTTTGTGTTAGCAGAAAGAAAAATCATTCAAAATCAAAATTCATTTACACAAACTCAAATACAGAATATTTACACCTATATAAATTTCGATACAAAGAAAGGTAACTCTTCTGATTAATGATGATAGTGCTAAAATTATCTCCCGATCCGAAAAATCAATTATCAACTTTTTTTTTTCTTTTATAAGAAAGAAAGGTCTTCTGTAATAACTTTAATAACAACTTTATTTCACCTGAGATACATATATACTTGGCAGTATTCAAAATATCTTCATCAATGATCACTTGTTAATGGTTTACTGTGTTGCAATATACTTTTATTCATTTACATTTTCCAGTGCCTTTGTCTAAGATCGATTTTGAAATGTACAGTCCAACACATTTCATCAATGACTATTTTAATCGTCTAATTATTCAATCGTACCAGACACGTACATATGTGTCCGATCGTACAATTGCTGGAAATAATATAAGTATAAGTAAGAAAGGATCATTATTTGAATATTATGAGGTGATCAAATGCGGTCAGGGTTGATCAAATCTAATAAAGCCCGAAGGGCTTTATGATACATTTTCAGATTTGATCACCTCCGACCGTATATTTGATCACCTCGTAATACTCAATAAATGATTCGTTATTCCTTAATTTAATCATTCACGTGCTATTACAGGTTTCTGACTGGATAGACAGGCAAATACGACAGAAAATGTGTCTTCCCTGGTGCTAACAATCATGCTTGACTACAAAACATACCAAACTTCCAAAATAAATTATTTTCTTATTGTACGAATTAATCCCGCATAATAGATGAAAATAAAGATGCCAATACTACTGATTAATGGAAAATTTATCTCTTCGAGTTGCAATTCTTTTGTCTGGAAATCATAAACAGAAGCAGGATTGGTGCACACATGATAAAGGACCATCACTGACTTCTTCAGTTGTATATGGTGCTAAAAATACTAAGAAAGATGAAATTTCAAGTATTTATCTTGTACTAGAAATATCTCGACAAAGCATTGATTTCAATCGATTTATCATTACTAGGATTGATCGAAAGATAATGTTTCATAAATTGTATTTGTCCTATCACAGCCCTTTTAAGTACCTAAAAACTATGGTTGGAAACAAACGTTGAAATCAAAACAGAAATACCAGTGTAATCATTATTAATTGGTTCTTTATTTGTTCAAACTCCAATCTGATGGAACAAAATGAACAGGATTAAAGTACTCATAAAGAATTGAACAGACACATACATAAATGACATAACATTTCTTCTTTGATGAAAACAAATAAAAAATATCAAATTGAATCATGAAACTATAATGTTATTACAAACAAAGTGAACAAAGAGCTGTCTTATCGTAAAATTTACATTTATGAATATTGATTATGATTTAAGGTTTTCGTGTTTTATTTCAATCACCATCACCGATATGCAAATCAGAAAAAATATAAAATAAAGATAAAATGAGTATAAGAGTAGTCGCTACCACCATTGAGGTCCCGCAAAATCAGCTCTGTCTCTGCTGCTCAAAAGAAATCCTGCAAAAACCAAAGCAAATGAAAAATTAAGATTTTGAAAACACGATAATCCAGTTATATTTATATAAGGAAAATATTCATAAATGTATCTATGAACGGTATTGTAAGTAAATTGATATCATGTAAAATGCCAACGTATTTCTTCCAGAAATACTAGTGATAAAGTACACATGTGACACTTCACTGTACATCTATTTAAAAACTGGCTGTAAGACCTCTGTATTTTTTTTTTCATATTTCTGTCGCTATAACACATTGAAATAGTTGTCAGATATAATTTTTTTAACTCATCTCTGTTCTCTTATAAAATGTAAGTCAGATCATATTAAAAAGCACAAATTATTTTAAATTTGTGTATTTGGCAATTAAACAACAATAGATTCTGGCCACTAATTTTTGTAATCTTACACTAAACGTTTCTGAGACAAAAAGTAGGTATGCATACCGTCCGATCGAGGTTCTTGATCATTTAAAGAAAATTCACTATCCCTTTTCCCAAATCTGTTAATAAACAAGAGTAAATATTGTTTTATCCCAAAATCGTAGATACAAAAATATTTTTACTCTTTTAAAATAAAAACATCATCTTCAAAATAGTTTTAGCATCTATTAAATGGCAACAACTCTTCAAACCAACTGTAGAAACTAATTTTAAATGATAATAACCAGAATTTAAATCTGAGCAATATTTTTGTTTCAGAATTTATCCCAAAAGATATAAATTGTCACTGCCAAATTATCAGTAAACTAAAGGAGAGAAAACCCTTACCTCGGCCGTCCAACGATGGCGTAGTAGTCATTGAGAGCTTTTAGGTATTGCCGGAGCTGTCTCGGGCTCTTGAACTGAGAGGGTCTACTAGGGGGTAGGAGGGAGTCATTGCCCAACACGGTCCACACTGAAAGCAGGGTCACCAGTAACACGGACAAAAGGGAGGACGTTTGCATAATACCTGAAGCGAGATACGACATTGCTATCACTTTGTGGCACTGCTTGGTTATTGGTAACTAGAGTTTACGAGTCCCATGAGATTGCACTCAAATTAGTCTGATATTTCTAAGCAGGTTTGGAGTTTGTATTCATGGTTAATGTTAATGATCGAACCCATTAATGATTATTTATGAAAACACAAGCTAGAAAAATTGGTCTGCTGTCAAAGAATGTGATTTGATTGGAAATTAAAATTTACAATGAAATCGATAACTAGTAAAAATATGTTTCTTTAAGCTGAGTATAAATGATTTTATAACAAGGAGGTGTCGCTTGTTTCGTAGTTCACACTAGTGTCATCTCCATATTTTAAAATCATTTGTAGTGGCCATAATAACTGTTTAAGTCGCTAATATTAATTGCCGATTTTGACTATCACTAAAAATTATGTAATGTTTGGTTAGTGGTTCTATGTGATTCGACAGTCATGAGTTTCAGTGGAAAATTAAAATCTAGGAATCGTGATTAAAGGGATTCAAGTATTGAAAGTAATATTGCCTATTATAAAATAAGGGAGCGTCATTCGATCCTACAACGAAATTGTTTTGTTTTTTAATTTGATCCAATGAATCTAATCAGAAAATCTGATAGGAGAAATATGAGGGTTGTTCGATATGTAGTGTGTATTGTACGGTATCTCAAAAGCATTCGACTCAAATATTGAAATGAACATTACATCCCTTCAAAATATTCCCCACTGTTTGAAATACATGATTTTAATCCCTGAATTTCTGAAAAGCGTCACGGTAAGCTGATTTAGATAAACCTATGAATTAAAGACTGATGACTCAGGCAAGGGGCTTGTCGGGACTTGTTACGACGACCAGATAAGAACTTTTTTAGTTTTGGAAAAAGAAAAGAGTCGCATGAGGCTAGAGATGGAGAGTATGGTGGTAGTGGCAAGACGGTAACCTTCTGCGACTTCAAAAATTGCTTCACAAGCTCAGATATATATGTATGGAGCATTTTTATGAAGTAGTGGAACATCCCTAAATTCTGACACAGGGCGTCGTTTATGATAAAATTTTCTTGAGCTTTTTTAGTATAACATCTCGGTAATACCGACTTCTAACACTTTTGCCCTTCGGCACCGGAATTTGTACGGTATACCATCACATGAGAAGAATATACAATAAAGAACCTTCTTTGTGCTTGTGGTTCTTTTGGCAACTACACGCTTTATACCGTGTTAAGTTAGCCGTATTTTGTTTCCAATTTTTCTTACTGTTTCGAAATAGTAAACCCATGTTTCGTCACTAGTAACAATATTCGCAAATTGTCTTTGATCGAATTTGGGAACATTTTTCGCAATTGCTTAGCGGTCTGTACTCATTTCCGGGGTTTTTTGTTATCTTTCAATATATAGCATCCATTTAACAGAAATCTTTCATACGTTCAAAATACCCTTCAAAATAAAATGAACCCGCGATAGCAAAATGCCAGCAGCTTTTGGCAATATCACAAATCCTGTATCTGCCATCATATTCAATTATTTCCCACTCTTTTGAGCTGTAATTCTTAAATATTCTCAACCTGTTTCCCAACCATTTTTACAACAGTGGTCAACGACTGGATCTATTGAAATGACTATAAGTTTAAAACTATGTGGCGCTGAAGGTTAATGTTTATACCGTTCGAAAGGAATTAAATAGAGCTATTCAAGAGTATTATCATCCACGAAATCGTGCAAAGCGTAACATGGTGTGCTACAATACACATTACATATCGAACAGCCATCGTAGATACTTTGAGATATTATATTGCGGGGTGTTTTTTTTAAGTAAATAAATACAAACGTTTTTACCTTATTCTGTTCAAAAAATCATTCAACTTAAAAAATGTTTATCGGAATCAAATGTAAAACCTGTGCAAATTAGCGTTTCGTTACACTGTGTTACCCTACAATGTACTATACATCACTCAGCTACCCATATTATCATTAAAATATAAATAAATATGGAAATGAAAACTACAATCAAATTTTTAAATTTAAACCATTCATTTTAAGCGGAGATGTGTTTGTACCTTTTGTAATTGTACTATGATTATTGATGCTTGATTCGTTAACTACGTACATTTGTCTGAAAACAAATGCGGGTGAACAATGTTTCTTATATTTCAATTTGCTCTGAAATGTTCAAACGAGGCTTGATGCAAATGTAATGTGACAGATGCGATAAAATGATGAAAAATCCGCGTAAAGTGACATAATTCTGCTCTTTCAAAAATGATAATAACTGCTGAATTCGAAGACACTACAGGGAGCCTGAGGTAAGGGTACACGCCACACGCCTACTACTACATTATTTCTTTATTGTTGACGTTTTATTTGAAATCTTTAATTCTGTTCTTTACCACGAATTTTGCAGGGATACTTTATTCACACTTTATTGTATTTTTTTTTCATTGAATAAATTATAACTCTTTTTTTGTAATAACGAGATACTTCTGTCCTAATCACGAGATATCTTCTTATATTTTTGAAATTCGTTCTTTGACCAACAAGATATTTTTTTTAATATTGCTCTTTGTTTTATGTATCAAATAAAACGTTTAAGTTACGAAACAATTCAAATAAACTTGTATTATGAGTAAAGTTTCGAGTTTTGTCACTGCTAATATATCAACCATTCCTTTTTAAATTGTAAAGCACATGTCTTTATTATTAATCTTTAATATCATCAGTGCCATTTAGGGACGATGAAATTTAGATATTTGATTTTTTAAATATAAAAATGTTTCATTTATGATATAATTAACTAGTGAATATTCTAAACTCTTTGTAAACATGCACATATTTCTTTTATTTTATCTAAAAATTATAGAGCAATTAGTAATGCAATCTATAATACACGAATTTCAAAATGAATCAGTAAATAACGTGACATGTTTTTCCCTTTTCCCTTATGATGAAATCGGGGGGGGGGGGGGGTTATAAAGATTGGAAAGTCCCATATCATACTCATCATTAGATCTAAAAAAAAAATAAAGAAATAAAAGATAAATGAATAAATAAATTAATTAATTAATTAGTTACTTAATAAAATTACAGAGAAGTAATTTGACAAATGATAGCTTAGAAAAAATCTTTGTTTGCATTAAAGTTTATGTTTATTTATAATTTTGCTTTTTATTTCAATGGAAACAAGATTTTGAAAAAAATGATACTTTTGAGTCTTTCAAGAACCATTTCAACAAAAATATCTTCAAATCACTTAAACAAGTGATCATTATAAACAAATAATAAATTGTTGTCATGTAACAAAAATAGAAAACCAATCGAAAATGATTAATTAAACTATAGTGTCGAAAATGATTAATTAAACTATAGTGGAGCATCATGTTTTTGCGTTCAAATACATTATGAACTAAATCACGGAAAATGCCAGTTAAACATTATTTTTAGCGCGACAATTTGTATATGATAATTAACTAAATTTTAACGACAAAATAAAAAATTCGCTTTCATGAAGGCGTTGGGTACAAATATTGATTGAATGAGTATAAAGAAATTGACAACAACACAAGAGCACATGAATTAATACCTTTCATTTGAACCAATTAAACTGTTGTCAAAAATGCAATTTTATCTCTGACGGAGGTTGTTGGTTGATCAACTTTTATTGAATTTTTTCAAAATTTTGAATTTGAGCAAATTTTCATTAACATTGTTTTTTTTTAAATTGCTGCAGTTGATTTGCAATAGAATATTGCATCCACTCCTCCTTCTAAAAAAGGAAAAATATTAATTAACTATAGAAAAACCTTCTTAGGGTATATTCAATTAAATGTTTAAATCAACACCAAGTACATTAAAGATGAAATACTTCCAAACAATGGAAGAATTTTAAATAGTAATTAGAAACATTGCGCTTGATTACACTTGGTTTCTCTAATGTGAAAAAAATGTTCCTTTTGTCGAGAATGAGCCGGATATACATCTTCCTGACTATCATCAATAAAAAGATAATAAAGATAACAAAAAGAACTGACGATACAGCAGTGAAATATCAGACTAATTGATTAAGAAATTCTTGTTAAGCCTTCAAATATACATGTAAGGATGGACGAACAAGCCAGTAGCCACCGAGATGATTGAAGATAAAGAATATTTAAAGTCATCATCTTTAAAACTCAAATTCAAATTATGATAGACAGTAAGATTTTATGCATCTATATAAATTAAACAATGTTAACAATATTAGTTAGTTTGTTAGTCCTTAGAAATATAAATATATATTAAATTTTTTATATTCCGGTATGCTTAGGGCATCTTCAAAATTTGTTTTAACTGAATATATCAACATGTATATCCTATTAAAATAAATTTTGAACAGATTACAGAGAGAAAAAATTGACTTTCAACGTAATTTTTTCTACCTCTTTTACGAACAGTTGATAAAACTTTAAACATAGATCTTTGCTATTTATCTATTTTTTAGGAGGTATTTTCATACTAATGCATGTTTTTTAAATAACAGTTTTTCATGAAATATGTTTTATGGAAAGATTAATCTGTGAGTACAACGTTCAATGTAAACAACTATAATAAAAGATTGTCTCGACAAATGGCATTGTATGCCACAATAAACAAAAACAGGCTTACCTTTCATATGCTCCGTTTTTCGAGAAATGGTAAAATTCTTAGTGAACAAGTAGAAGACGGATCGGAATTATAAACCTTAGAAAATCATGACGTCATCATAATTATCCAAGATTTCCCGCCGTTCTCTCCCCTTTGTATTTTCATCGGCATGGGTGTTCGTTGATTAAATGTTGTTAATATTCATGAAAACTATCTGTAATATTTTTGCCTTCACCCAATCCCATATACCAATTACAGAGAGAATTTGACGTACATCTAAATTTGAGGGTATTTGCCGTAAACGTAGAATCCCCGCTGCGTCGTCTTTCTCTGTATTAAGTGATTTGCAAAAACGTCGATGCGACTTGTCAAGTACAGCCAGCTTGAAGCCTAAATGACGATTCAAACCCCCCTGTTACCAGTTCCTGCAATTTACAACTGTTTGCCTGGAATGTAGTGTTGCTGACGGACGACCTTCCGACTAGTTTGCATTTCCTGATGAGACGTTTTGCTAATGGAACATAAAAAGAAGAAACAAAATGGTTATATTGTTTTTCTTATCATTTGTTCCATAGGAAATATCTTCGTGCTTCTCCTTATTTGTATCTACCCAGAAAAACAAATATTTTGGTCAAAAAGGGTACTTTTTCCTTTTGAAAATTAATTAATTAGAGTTTACGTTTTTCAACAAGTAAAACAAAAATACTTCACGTTATTGCAGAGTGCTTAATTATAAATTTTTGGATTTTTATAATGTGAAATAGTTAGAAATTTACATTGTTGTATATATTACAATTCAGGGGCCAGTTTCACAAAACTACCTTATGACTAAAATCTAAAACCACCATAATGCTCTTTTTCTCGTCAATTGGTCTTTGTATAGCCCCACCCCCCACCCCCTTCCGGTGGGAATATTCCACCACCTGTCTTCTATTCAGAGCAAGTTTATTTTCCCTGTTCTTACTACATTATTCTTCGGGCATGTCCACTTGCCGACCTTAATATAGTTTACATAACCTGTTGCATTTACTGTATTAAGTAGTACACATTTTCTGACCGCACGGACTTTCAAGTTTGTACCTGCTAAATGTTCACAACTGAATGCATTCGAACAAATCTTTTGTTTGTACAGACGCTAATGCAGCGGTAGATCGAGTAAATATACCGAGACTGTCATATACTCCATAAAAATACCTTTTACTTCTTTAGTTGGTGCAAAATCAATTATTATTTCAGAGCATAAAACTCATTTAAAGTTGTAACATACACTATCCAAACATTAGAAATATAAGCAGAAAAGAAAACAGCTCCGCGCAGCTATAATTCTTTTTTTTTTTTACAATTCTCAATGACAAAAAAAATAGTACACACAAGCACTAAGTGTGACTTAAGAATTGTCTTGAGACGTCTAACTTTTAATATAGTTTTGTGACATTGAAGTGATAGGTCTTATGATTGTCATAACTTAGATCTTATAACAATCTTAAGATATATCTTATGATACAGTAGATCTTGTGATAGTTTTGTGAAACCCAGCACTGGAATATAATAATAATACATGCGTAATTCTTGAAACAAAACATATGACAGATGTACACCCCATCTTTTATATTTTTTTCTTCATGTATATCTTGCTTTATCTCCTTGTACGCTTTTCCATCATGATATGTTTACATCAAGACTCAGGGGCACGTTTTGCACGTTTTTGTGATTTTTGTCATTTATTTATATATTTATTTTTTTTTTGTATATCTTTTAGGTTTATCTTCTAGTGAAACACCTTTTTTGTTGAAGCTGTTTGTAATAATAATGTTTGTCTCTAGTCTATATGTTGATTGCATAGAATTATGCGGTTGTTAATTAGTCATTCATTTATGTTGAATTAACCTTAATTAAAGTGGTGTTTATGTTAGTATGTGTTTGCAGGTATTTAGACATGAAAGCATTTATTCACATGTAAAGACCCAAAATAACTTGTTTTGTACACAGAAAATAGAGGACTCGGTTGTGGTCTGCATGCATATGCATTTCAATCGAATTCGGAATTTGTAACGTGGAACTTAAGTGTACAGGTGATGGTTCTGTTTCAACGTTCTATAGAATTTCCTTTCACTGTATGTGAGCAGGTAGAATACATATTGTCCTATGTGTTTTACAGAGTGAACAATTTCTGTTGGTTTTTTTTTTAAAAATCATTTGTTATCAAAGTCAGGCATTGAATTATTTAGAAATGGGTTCATTTAATCTTGGTAGAATTAAGAATACCAAGCGATGTACTTTGTAATTTAGGGTAAACCCAAAGTTGTTCTTTAAAAGGAGGTCGTTCACCTTTAAAACTAATTGCGGGGAATTTCAAGGAAATGATATTTCCGATTGTAATTAATTTGTTACTAATTTCCGTAAATCATATAGATTAAGGAATAGTGTTGGATTTGAACTTATTTGTATGATGATTTCTTTGGCATCAATTATTCATTGAAATGTGTCCCAACTATGATCGGCCAGTTTAATGGTTTTGCACTGTTATTTGAATAAATCAAAACGTTGGTTTTTTTTTTAGATATAAAATAGATTAAAAACATATTGTAAATAATAAGCATATGAATTGTTGATTCTTTTAGTAATATTAAAATGTTCTCCACAATTCAAAAAAGATCATTGACCGATCAATAACCAAAGAGATTACTTCATTAATTACACCGGAAATTGTATGTTTCCTAGTTGTATTATTATAACAAAGAATATTGAAAAACCGAGGTTAACTAATTGATTGATTTTTCGTATGAAAAAAACCTAGGAAGAATTTTCAAGTAGCCATTATTTGGGTTTTTTACTGTTCTTGGATTAACTTATACCGGTTGTTATGGTTTTTTTTTTTTTTTTTTTATATGTAAAGGGAGTGTGAAGTTCGATCCATTTTGACTGGGTAAACGCGAAAACTAAAAAGATCGTGTCCTGTGCAATAGTGTTAAAATAATAAATCCCCCATGATATATATATTTTATTTTATTTTCTCTAAAAGTATATAAGGAAATGCTAATATTGTACATACTACAAATTTGAAAATCTAGGCATACTGATTTGTTGAGTTGTTTTCGATTTTCCAGAACTTTATTGAACTCACTTACGTAAAAACATCGCAATATTGGAATTATAGTAGCTGTGGACATATTGTCCATTAGTCTGGGGTATCCCGTAGTGACCAGGATGAGTCCAATTACCCACGCTGCTTATAATGAAGACTCCAATAGAAGTTATTGTCCATAATTGATTTAGGTGTTCTGACCTTTATCAGGTCGAACTCATTTTCTACACCTTGGCCTGTCTGATAGAAAGAACGCAAAAGTCTAATGTGGGTTACAATGCCACATGTACTTCGTTCATAGCGTATCTCAACATCGTCAAGTACGTTTTTTTTTTTTGTTTTTTTTTTTTTGCTCCAGAAATGTTCGGAATTTTTCATAGATTTTAGGTATTGGATAAAATTGTAGATGGACATCAATTACCTTCGTTTTGTAGAAGTCACGCACCATTCTAAAGCTTGAGTCTAATAATCGGTCAGAACTTCATATGGCTGATTCCGATTTTAACAAACTTTGGTACACTAAAATTTACTAAAAAAAAATGAACGATCAAATATCGTCATTCTATAAAATATATCATCAATATAGAGTATTAATGTTTTGATTCGAAAAAAGGACTTACTTGGCAGTTGCTAAATCAAATAACTTTAGATCGTCTGCTTTGAACAATATCATTAAACGCAAAATAAAGATATGGAAGTGACATACGCATGCCTTTTTCATTATCGATAACTTTTAGATAATAGCACTCAAACCACTTCTCATGCTTGAAACATGATCATTACTATTGTTTTTCCAACAGTTTCACGTTTTCCTTTAGGTGTCTTCTTCAGAATCACAATGTTTTCATACATTAACCGTAACAAGAGAAAGGTTTGTCTCAAAAGATATATATATAGATGGGGATATATCACCGATACGTGTTTGTAAAACTAAGAGTGTGAAAGGTCAAATAAGTACTGGCTTTTCCATCTATGTAACATGCTGATCGAAATAAATAATTTAAGTAATGGTGTAAATTGCTTTCTTCGATGTTGCATACGGGCTATTAATAACGGTTGTGGTCATTGTAGAAAATGTGTATGTGGACTTTGTCCCTGCATTCAGATATGTTTTAAAAAGTGAGCATAGATGAGTGAGTGTCTTCCCACTTAGCCAACATTTTGAAAAATACAGGTAAAACTCAGGTAGATTTTGTGTTGGCTAAGTGGGAATGGGGTTCAGGTGGAAAACAAAAGAATTTAATTACAGGTAAATTATAGTCTGTTTTCAGATAAAAGTGGGAGGAATAAGATATCTTAATTGCTTTCTGGACTGTTTTCGATTATTTTTTTTATCAAAAATAAAAAAAAAAATTAAAATGGCCAAAAGAAAACAACTAAGATCTTATTATTTTGGTACTTATGGTTTTGTAAATAATGACCATAATTTTGCTTATTTAGACTATATTTTTCATAACCTGCTGACCGATATCAATTGCGTAATCATACATCCAATTTAAACAAGTTATAAATGTTTACTTAAATGTTCCAATCATGCATGTACCGGTATTGGGTTATATATATATGAAAAGTTTTATGCAGTTATCTTGAATAAAATTGCAGATGTTTTTTTTAAGTTTTTTGTGGGTTATATATATATATATATATATATATATATATATATATATATATATATATATATATATATATATATATCTGTACCGATTATTGGCAAATTTAAAGAGTTTTATTTAAAACCAATTAGAGTCACATATACAAATTTGGAAACCATGATTTAAAGCTAACTAATTAAAAGTAGGTTTCATTTAGTATTTCTTTTTTTTTACATAATTATATATAATAGGCCACATATGCCTAGAGAAAAACGTATATGTTCTTTGGAGAATTTTTTCCACCATTTTTTTTAGCAGTTTTATGTTTGAAACAGATAGAAAGTCTTTTTTTTTTTTTAAAGCAAAAGCCAATTAAAAACAAATTGTACATTTCAATTTCACATGAAATGATATTATTATAAATAAATATATAAAAATTTAGAATTGTCAATATATACATATATCTTTATATACATCGTAAAGCGACAAGATCGAATTATTGACGTCATTGCAATGTTTTGAACTGTAAATGACGGAAATCAATACAACATGACGAACTGCTGATGAAAAAGCACCCACCGACATCAGTGTAAAGCGGCTACCCAAAGTCCACTGGGGTGTTCTAGCAATACAACAGCAGCATCCGTGCAAAATGTCATGGGAAGTTTTAAAAGCTCACACTGTAGACGGCAATGGCATTGAACAGCAATGATTGCAATGAACAGCAATGATTAAATTGCACTCACATTGTGTATTAGTTTTCTAGCCAATTCTTTCAACAATTCGTGAAAGTTAAGTGAAAGTTATTTCAAAGTGTTTCAACATATGCAGCAAAATAGTAAATCACTTTAATCAAATTTACTAAGACAATTTCTTGTGAAACAAAGTGAAACAAATAATTATAGAAATATAATTCACACAAGTACGTCGTATATTATCTTATTCTTAAGTCATCCTACAAGTAAAATCGAGAACCGTCGCTTCAAGACGAGTATAGGTTTACTGTCAGTTCAAGTGGAAAGTGTCAAATCCAGATCGATTCTATATATAGTTGATGACTCTCAGTATGTATGTGAACGAGAATCCCGGCCAACCCTGTCAACTAATACTCAAGCGTGATGTACTAGCCCCATACTTAGAACAATTTTATCATCATAATAATAGTGATAACTCCTCCCCCCCCCCCTCTCTCTCTCTCTCTCTCTCTCTCTCTCTCTCTCTTAAATGATTTCCTTTCCTTAACTTTGATCATTTAATGTATTTCCTCATGCCAATTCAGTGTGTAGCCACGCGCTAAATGAACGTTTAAACAGAATAAGACTGCCAAATCAATTACAATCAAATAGTTTTATTTAAAAGCAAATTACCTGTCTGAAATCATCTGCATCTTGTTTTAAGGAAGGTTTTCAGATGCAAATATGTGAAGTTACGAGCGAGGTACATGTACTAAGCTAAAAATTCTTTTAGTGTAAAAATTGAAGACTCGTACCTGTCTACAACCTTTGAGTATTTTTTCACTAATATCAAATTTGATATAAGCATTTAATTAAGGTGTGCATGTAATTACATTTTTTTTTTTGAAAAGGTCGAGGGTTAAATCATGACCATGTTCCTTAATGTGTAAATAATAATAATAAGAAACAATTATTCACTTTGCTACATAAGATGAATCATTTAATAAAATATCAATTTCGAACAATAAATGAGAAATGAGTAAAAAAAAACAATCAACAACTTATAAAATAACAGAAAAAATAGATATATGGAATTTCAGTATAATCCTTAACAAATCATTGTAAAATTGTTATAAATCAACAAAGACAACAGCAACAACACCGACAACAATGTGTTGTTTCTGCTTATTGCACAACATAAAGGTCTCAATTAGGACTAATATACATCAACATTTGTGTGAGTAGATTATCCAAAGAAATTGACATCTGCTATAAAACAAACACACTCTCATTAACACAAGGTGGTAGGATTTTCAGGTGGGTGGATCAAAGAATTTTTTCTTTAATCAGATTGTGTAAAGACTCTAGAAATGAGTCGAGGATAAAAAGGTCTATGGATAGGTGCAATTAGTTGTTTTTCCCTTTTTTCAATTACCGGTAGTGATGTTCAAAGATTTTTTCTTCCAATTTACCAAGCAAAAAAAATTGAGACAAGTAAAATAATAATGAGACCTCTGATTCAATAATTCTTTTTACTTTTAAATCAAAAAGTAATTTATATTGGTTGATTGATATTGAAGCATTTTTGCTATCTCATAAATTTTTGGATAATGTGCATAAATAACATCACACAATATATAGGAATTTTTCCTTACTCTACTTAAATTTTAGACCATGGTATTCATTTTAACATGGACATAAAACAGAACAAGAATTTTTTATCAACTTGAAATGAATAATTTGAAAATAAAATATCTAATTTAATGAAAGGCAGTAAAGTGGCAGTAAAGTGACCCTTAAAATTATAAATTGTAATGCATGTACAGTCAAACTTCGTTATCTCGAACTAGATGGGACTGTTTAAAAACTTTAAGATATCCAAGTATTCAAGATATCGAGGGTAAATATTTTAAAATAAGTGTTTGGGACTTACAAATCACTTCGACATATCCATTGTATTCGAGATATCAGTGTTCGAGATATCAAAGTTCAATATTTTCATTCTGGTGGGAAACAAAATTGCCACTGTCTGGGTAAAAATCTCACAAATATTGCCAGAAATGGTGTTTCCATTTCATGTACAAAAGATGCAACAAGACACATTCCTACATCACAATATCAAATAAAATAATCTACAAGTTCACGTTCCTTTCATCTACATTAACTAACAAAAATTTTCAGATTCTACTTTCTACAAATTGATCGTATAAATGTATACTACAAACTTTTAGGATACATTATCTTATCTACACAAATGTCTCAACATTGTAATGAACATTAGAAAAAAATTTAAAAAGCACCAAATAGTTACAGCCTAACTCCATATCAACATTGCCCTTCCTCATTATTCTTGGTTCATGCAAAGTCTACAAGATGTACTCTGACTTGGCACATGCTAATCTACAACATGTAATATAGTTATACAACTGTATCCTATCAACAAAGCAAATTAAAACTATTTCAATCTGTTATGATTATTGATAAATCAAGAAATCTTACAATGTGTTTAGGTCAATAATCTAGGTCTGCAATCTTTGATACTTTGAAATTGAGCTTCTGTTGCATGTTAGGAATGTCAATATGATTGGAATGTTTTTAAAAGAATTAAGACATAAAAGTACTTTAAAATATTTGAATCTTAATCCTGACTAATACTATAGTATTTAGTATGTGTGTTTGTTTGTTTGTTTGTACCTTCTCATCACCTCTTAAAATTTCATCCCCTACATACAGAAACAATCTTATACCTCAGAGCTGTTTCTTTGTGAAATTTTCCTTTATCCACAAAATTATGACTTAAAACAAGAGGCCCATGGGACACAGTGCTCACTTGAACAACAATAGCCATAATAAAATCAGCTTTATGGAGTCATATACAAAATATCTAAACAGTGTGGAGGGATAGATCCTGTATAAACAGATTTTCAAGTTTTCCCAAAGATACTTCTATGGTAAACATTGCGCCCCTTTTGTAACAGAATGATTTCATAGTCAGATCACATATGGAGCATTGTAGTTCTCAAGAGATCTTAAACATTTGTTCATGTATATATAAACCTACAACAAACTTTGAATCCCTAGTGGGGCCCAATAATTGTCCATGGGCTACAGTCTATAACTGAGAATTAACAATATGTCAAGATGCTTGCATATAAGTAATACATGTACCATATTTTATAACATTTGAGTATTTGTCCATGTAAAAAAAATCCCCCCCCCCCCCCATTGTATCCATCCTACCCCCTGGAATCATGGTTTAAAAAAAACTTGAATCTACACTACCTGAGGATGCTTCCACACATTTTAAGGCTTTTCTGACCAATTTTATTTTTGAGAACAAAATTTTAAAAGATTTTTCTGCTTTGTTAAAATTTGTCTTCTATGTAAAAATTTGACCCCCAATTGTGGCCCAACCCTTCTCCCTGGGGATCATAATTTGAACAAACCTAAATTTTCCATATCATATCTGATGATGCTTCCACACAAGTTACAGCTTTTCTGACCAGAAGATTTTTGAAGAATTTTCTCTCAACTTTCAATGTAAAAATTCAACACTAATTGTAGTTGCAACCCATTACTGATGATCATGTAATATTTACATTCGGTGTATATTTCCCCCTTATGTTTGCATTGGAATATTCTATAACACGCTTCAAATATGATCATGGCGTATGAGCACAAGTAAACGTCATCATGCATTTTTAATAGATTCATTTTATTTTTGTGAGAATAAATGAAACCTTCAAACTTACATAACCAATTTGATATGTACTTTGAAAAATAATAGTTAAATCATATCTATTCTATCTCAAAAAAGAATTTTCTCAGAAAAGTTTCTGGCACTATATATTTAGCCGTTGAAGTGCAATAGTCTAAATAGCATGTTTAATGGCTGTTCCATCTATTGTTCATATCCATGACAAAGAGCGTATATAATGGCTTTAAAGTGACAATACAAATATATGTCATATAAATAAACATCAAAATAAATACAAATATAAGCATTGAATGCTCATTTTTGGATATCTTTGGTCCTATCAGCCTTTCTGGCCAATTAGTTTTCAAGATATATTTTTGAAAAATATCAACAAATCTTCAATAATACTTAATTATCCACTTTGAAAGAGGGTGTGGCACTTCATTTTAACAAATTTGAATCCCCTTTAACCAATAGAGATTTGTGCCAAGATCGGTTAATATACACCTAGTGATTCTGGGGAAGAAGTTGAAAATGTTAAAAGTTTATAGACAGACAGACAGACAGACAGACAGACGCCAGACAAAAAGTGATCAGAAAAGCTCACTTGATGTGAGCTTTCAGCTCAAGTGAGCTAAAAAGTATCACTCCTATAATATTTAATATGTGAATTGCATGCACACCTGTATACATGATCATGGATTGAGTTCATGCATGATTTTATGACAAAAGTCTCTTAACTACAGAGTAACATGACCATAAAGCACCTCATCATTTTATATTTACATCTACCCAGTATGATTCCCTCTATTTCTTACGGAAACTTATTGTTAATTCATAGCTCTACAGAAACTGACAGGACTGAAATCTACACACCCCGTTTATCAATTGGTTGAAACCTACAGCGACTGAAACTGACAGGACTAAAATCTACAGGCCCGCTTTCTTTGATTGATCAAAACCCAAAGCGACCTAAGAAAAATCACAGACTGCACGAAATAATCATGATGATGTCAGACTCAAATTCCCTTAAGAAAGGATTTGGCTGTTTCTTTTAGCTAACATACTGATGTATATTAACAGTAATTTAGTTAATTTAACTTATTTTTTACATTCAATTCATTAAAAGAAAGATGTAAATATAAACAATAAAATGCTTTCTTAGATGACTCATGTGGGTTATAAAGGTAGCGATCATTGCAGAAAAAATATACATAACCCGCATTAGCGGGTTATGTATATTTTCTGCAATGTCGCCACCTTCTTATCCCACATGAATCACCAAAAAAGCATTTTATTATTTAAATGAACACGAGTTGTTGGGACTTGTTCTGAATTCGCAGCTTAGCACATCTAAATTTGTCTGTGCAAGTGAATTTTTAAATAAAGCTATATACATGTACATGTATGGATGAAATACTGTTGAGGACATGTATACCTGATATTACATGTCTGTATTATTATATATTAGTGTTTTAAAATGGTGGATAAACTGCCAAGAAGTCACACTAATCATATACTAGTAATATTGGCACTACGATATAGATTGAACTACTTTGGTGAAAAAAGGTGGGAAGCTAAAATTTCAAACAAAACTCCTTTTTTCATACAGGTCATATAACAAACTTGTAATAATGGAATGATCTACTGCCATGGTGAAATAAAAATGGGGCAAAATATTGAGAAAAATAATAAGGCATTGAACAATCTAGTAGGAGATGTTTGTATTTAACATTTGTGTTTAAGACACAATGCAGAACTAAATAGAAGTTAATATAACTGTCTGCTGCTTTCAAGGTTGTAAAAATGAAAAAAAAAATTTGTGTATCTAAAATAAAAAAAACATTTTAGAGAAATTATTCAAGCAGTCAAAGGTATAACAAAAGAATAGAGAATGAATTCAACTGGTCATTGCTGGTGATTTTAGATGAACATTGGAACAGAACAGTCGTCTTTTTCTTATTCATAGCAGATTAACTCACATATTTCATTCTTTTGTCATATAATGCCTTTGGATATGTTAATATATATATATACACTTTTAAAAAATTCCATCAGTTGACAGGATTTTAATTTAATATATTTCACTATAACATACGCATGCAGGCATATTTACATACACGGACTAACTGCATCATATTCAACAGTAAATTTGGTTACTACACGTATTTACATACATAAACATGTAAACATGTATAACAAAAATTAAAAATTAAGGTAGATATAACATAACATAAACTAATACACAGCAATATTGCACTTATTTAGCACTTCATGACATGGTTCAAATAAACATTTTGGCTGGAATGTGCTACATTGACAAAATTTAGCTACTTTTTATGCTTTGTATTAGGCATTACTTGATGTAAAAACAAAAAGATCTCATGGATGCCTTATACTGAATATTGAATAGGATGTTACCTGAGAAGTGACCATTTTGTTTACAATTTACATGTATATTATACCAAATACTAATAGAATGATTAAATAATCACCTTATGAATATAGCATTTCCCATTGCACCTATCACATTTGGTCTAAAGACAACCAATAAGTTATCTTCTGACTAGATTTCCTTCTGGGCCAAACATTCTGAACATTTACAGTGTCTTTCCTGAAGTTACCTCCATTCATAGGGATCCATCGCTGGTGTTGGAGAAAAACACAGCCAGGTATTTGAGTATCAATTGGATAAATAAGAGACAGTAAGCTAAAGAGAATATCTATCAGGATGTTAACACTGGCTTCTGCTGCGCATCAATTAAATCTGTGAATTAAATAGGCCTTCGTCATATAAAAATGATATCTACAGCTTTTAAGATTGTTAAAAGTACTAGAAACTTAAGTAACAAGAATCAGTTTACAATGTTTTTTGTCTTAAAACACATACCATTATGAATAATACATAATTATATATAGCAATATTTACATTTTCCAGTGTCTCGGTCTGTGATAACACTACGAATCGATTTTGTAGTATACAGCCCAATAAATTCAAAAGACGTATTGTTGGGGGCGCAAGCGGGTTTGCATAATTAATACTATAAGGAATCATTCTTTGAGTATTATGAGGTGATAATTTCGGTCGGGGCGTGATCAAATCTATCATAAAGCCCCGACCGAAATTATTACCTCATAATATTCAAAGAATGATTCCTTATTCCTTAAATCAATATATAAACTTGTACTAGTAAGGTCCGAAGAATAATTGTGTTTGCCAAGGGGGGTCCGCGGCATATTTGCGATAATTTTACTATGTAAATTTGATAAATTTAAATTTTTAGTCTGGACCCCCCCCCCCCAACCTTCTAGATCCGCACATGCCTACCAATGTCTAAACTTGGAGAACAAAAAAATCTTGAACCTTCTTTTGCTTTCCTTTTTTTTTTCCATAACTATTCATTTTCTATATTCTTTATCATTAACATGTATCAGCAATTTTATGAATCAGAAGTATAAAACATTTACAAGATACCAGTCCTAAAGTTTTTTATTATTTAGATTGAATGTCTGCATTAGAACCATTTTAACAGGAGCTTGGACTTTGGGTAATTGTTTCAAATGGCAATGTGACATAGGCCTGTCTATTTCATTGCTGGCCACTCAGCCATGGCTCTTTGAAATCAACAAGATTTGCCTGGCCTTTGAGCTAAGACCACACGCAATCAGTGTATATTTCACTTGAAACCAGCGTCATTTTAACTTGTTCTGATGCAAGAAAAAGATAGTTACATCCTACCGAAAGTCCAATGTCTTTTAAATTGGTTCTAGCAGTCTAAGTGATCACTGAACTGTACCTGCTATGATCCAATGCCATGGGAGGGTAATGTATGTAAGATAAGAATTCAAGGCCACACTTGTGGCTCTTTTCTGCTCCTTGAAAAGCATCCAGGCTTGTCCAAAGGCTTTGCCTAGGAATCCATTAGCATGTGTAGACTGCTCCAATTCTGCAACAGCAAAGGCTGTGCCATCAATTAAATGTAGCTTTCTTTAAGATCTTGTTTAAAATAGGTTTATCTTGATAAATTAAAATTGTTACTTTATAAAACCTCTCCAGTTATTACCGGTATTTAGTTGAATAAATTACACCTATATTTATCAATAAAAATCAAACTGTCATTGACATATCATAACCAACCTGTTTATTATGAAGCTCAATAACCACATACATCACATCCCTCTTCTTTGAAAGGAGACATAAACATAAACAGTGTGCATTAATTAAACATTATGTAAAATTTAATCTCTCGACTTACCACTCTGTAACGTTGTAGCCTCCACTTCCTGGCAGTTGACTATGCCGGCATTGACATCCTCTGTTTCGGATCGCGACTTTTTCATGCTGAGACGACGGATCCCTCCCCGAACCAATGAACCGAACGATTCACTCGGATCACTCATCCTACGATGTGTGTACTGGTTTTGTTGATTGGGATCCTGAGCCTTTGGAGAAACAGAGCATTTTTTTTAATACATTCTGCACATCACAAGGATAGTTTGGATTTTGAATATTTTCCATCTTACACCATATTGAGAAAAATATCATATATTTTTCAATTCAGAAAATGAAAGACTTGTGTTGTGAACTTTGAAAAAAAAAGCATCTATGTCATCAAAAACCATGTTTATGCTTAAAGCAGTTTGAATTATTAGTTAAATTCATATTATATTTCAATTATAAACAAAGTGGGGCCAATATTCACCGTTTTTAAGACCTGGTAAATTTATATAAAGCATGGCTTTTATGAATACCTGTTCATTGTTGAAGTCCTCTAGTTTGAAGTTTTCTTTGTTGGGCGTTTCTGGACCTGACCCTGGAACTCTACTGACAGCAATCTCTGCATGACCTTTGCTCTTTGGCCCTCGCATCCTGACAAACTCCACCCTCTTGTTCTGTTTTATCATTCCTAAAGACATGGTCTGCATCATCTTTGACGTCAGGCTCAACTGGATTTTAAAAGTCAATCACATAACTAACCAACCGATGAACTGAAAGTAAGCTTAAAGTTAGCCATTTATATGCATTGCATACATTTAAAACTTTCTGCTAAAATGTTTTTCTCTGACCTTTTAAAATCAACTTCAACACTATCCTAAATAATAATTAGGGGGGGAGCTACATTGTTTACATTATTTTAGCTTCTTTTCAACATATATTTTTTTTTTAAATTGTAAAGGCTTATTAATGATGAATATATATCTTATTCAGATTTCTTTGGCAGCTTACCCTAGCATCGTACACTTTCTTCAGCACTTCATAACGCACTGCTCCAAGAAAGATAACCCCCTGTGCCCTGCCATGCCTGTCTGATGCTGTTAGTTCTACTGACACTAACTCACCATCTCTTACCACTATGTCTCCAAAAGCCTGAAAATAATATTAAAGAATATAAAATGTTGTGGGTATTTTTTTTTAATTACGTAAAATATTAAATTTAGACGCACAATAATGCTTGAGTGTAAATGTCACAATTTTTAGCTGCATTTTCTTTTTCAAAAAGGGTATTATTTAATAACTGGTAGGTGCATTTTTCATTTTTTTTTGTTTTAGATGTACTTAAATTACCTCTTCAAAATTATCAACAGTAAAATATATGTTAGGATAAGTGAGTTCTTCTTCTGTCCCTTTATCGTCCATTCTTCTTTTACTTGGAGAAGGGTAAACTCTCTGTTAAGGTAAATTTTTTTAAAAAAGGTTTTGTAAATTAAGGACCACCTGATATTACAACGTGAAATTATTTAATGATAAGAAAACTAAGAATATAATATTTATACAAACCTGAGAAAATTTTCTAAGAATTTGAAGATGATGTTCGCTGGTTCTTGTACAAACTGCACATGTGGCTGTGTACACAAGCTGAAAAATGAATAAACATTATACACTAATCTATGACCATTTGCAAAGTAATATGATTAGAAAAGTTGCACATTTTTAAAAATATGTTTTTTTTTTCTTTACATGTATAATGGAAAAGCACTCAATCAATTACTTTCACATTTAGCTGACATTTTTTAATTAATATACAGTCAGAAGTATAAGGGAGTGTACATCCCTTGGAGAAACTATGTAATATGTGCAAGTCTTTATATATCTATCTCTTTTTGTTCATTTATCCTGTTCCTCCTTGAGGACCACTAATTGGTCAATAAATAGATAATTAAAAATAGATAAATAAATATCGAATATTTCTGCAGGGACCATTTTTTACCTGGTGTGAGATAATGTTCATGTAAACAGTCTCCTCCCAGTCTATTGTCTTATCCTCAAGGGCAGGGAGGGACTTAGAATCTCTTCTATATACTTCAATTTCAGGCTGAAAAAAAAAATTCTTAATGTTATTTCTGATTTATAAGTCTGTATTGTAAATGTGAGATTAAACAGGTAAAGTTTTTTTTATAATACTTCCTTTTCGTGTATTTATAGAGTAAATTTCCCCCTCTTGGAAATTCCACATTAACAGTAGCCTTTACTATAATCTTTTAATTAATCTAATTTAAAGGTAAAAGAATTACCAAAATCACAATTAAATGCAAGAAAAATAATGTCATCCTTAATTTGGACTCATTGCATGTGGTGAACAACACAAACATGTAACTAAAGCTGATTTTTTACAATGGGATTAAAAGGTCAAATTATACAACATAAAGTACCCATTCATGACCATCAAATGCAAACAGACTATAAAAGAGGAATTACCAAATCAGAATTAAATGCAAAAAAATCTATCCTTAATTTTGACCAATTGCTACAAGTGGTGAACAACGCAAACATGTAACTAAAGCTGACAAATAAGTACCCAATCATGCATGTACATCATATCATTCACACAGACAAAGCAGAACTTACTCTAAATGTAAATGACTTGTTTTTTGGATTGTGAGTTTTTCTGACATAAAACAACATGTCATCTCTCTGATCATCAGGCAGTTTGGAGGGATCAATGAAGTACTTGGTGAATATATCAGTCCAAAAAGAAGTGGAATCGTTCATCACCTCAAATCCTGCAATTAAAATATATCTGTCTGTGAAATTACAAAGATTTTTTTTTTCCAGTCTATGTCTGTGTTCAAGTAATCTTTTCAAGGCAAGATACTGTTGATAAATCTAAAGACAAGTATTTACATATATTATACAACTTTTGATTTAAAATATTTTAAAATCAGTCAGTGTTGCATTAATGCAAGACTTAAATTGCAAGAAAAGTCCACTAAATTTGTCAGAAACTTGAATATGATTGATATACAATAGAAAAAAGGTGCTCATTTTCATTAACACTGGGTAAAACATATACTGGTACATTGTAATATGTACAGTACCTTGAGAAATTGCAGAACTCTTTTCTAGCCTTGCATTATTTTTAGAATATGCTGGAACTTTGTTTTCAAAATTACAACATATCTTAGAAATTTCAGATACAAGTAATTATTTGTATTTTTGAGGCAGTATCAATTGCCAATTGCATAGTGTCATTTTTGTGACATACTGTCATGAAAATTTTCATGACAATATATAATAAATATATTTTGTATGATCCTTTCAGTTTATTCTGGAATCATTTATTAGCAACCCAAGCCAATTTTTTTTTATTTTAAAATGATAAACAAACTTTATGCAATTTGAAAGAGCTCATTAAATGCTTTACAACACTTTTTATTTCACGAGGATATCTTTATTGGAACATAACAAAAGTTATGGCATTTTAAAGTCATGAAATTTCGGTTGTTTTCTGGAATTTTATGCTTTGATTATAATTAAGGTCAGGGTGCCTGGTGGTGGACCCAATGAATACTAAAAATTGAGTTATTTTGAACTTATTTTTTTTTATTTTTTGTAAGATTTTCATAAAACTTGATACTCTGACTGAAAAAGTACTGATCTTTCTGATTTTGCCATTGTTTCTTCCCTATCTCTAAGCATTCATTAAAAAGAAAGACAAAATATTCTTCAGTTTACAAATATTTATGCAAAATTTATTTAATTATGATTTAATTTACCATATACTGTTCAAGACCTCATCTTCAAAAAGAATTATTTGAAGCCAAACATTTGCATTTCTCAACTGAGGTTATCTAAGTGAAATTTATTTTTTACTTCCTAGTTTTAGATGTTAATAAATCATGCAGAGAGAGAGAGAGAGAGAGAGAGAGAGAGAGAGAGAGAGAGAGAGAGAGAGAGAGAGAGAGAGAGAGAGAGAGTCTCTGAGATCACTTTTGCTTGTGCAAATCCAATCGCATGAAATATGATTACAATAGAACATTTCTATATAAACTTTTCTTTCCCCAACAACAACCTAATGCTTTAATAATAATAATTAATAATTAATAATTTAGTATCGATATTTAAATGCATGTCCTTGTATTCACTACTTACAATTTACATCCTAAATTTTTCTTTTCCGACTCCCCGTAATATAATTAAATTTAGAAGAAATTAGTAATATTACCGTCTGTAGAAATTATAGTTGATTCTTTAGTGCGTTCATTTTTAATTATCTGCATCAACTCCTGAAATGAATCACTGCTCTTAATTTCTGAATTTGATTTTTCTGAAACAGGGGAAGGTGTCCGACTTTCCTCCATTGTTTATTTATTAATTGTTTGTCAAGTCGTACGTTGGATGATGATTTGTAGATAAACGAATCATTGTTGATTCGGGTTTCTAAATGGTGTAAATATGACTCAGTCAAAGTATAGTGTCTACACTTTTACTTTTGAAGCAATTAATTGCAATATTATAGTCACGTGTCTGAATTTTATATGCTGTGTCTAGACTTAATCATTAGGTAAAATTTAAAATACATGAGCTTCAGGTAACATTCAGATAACATTCAGTGGCAGAGCCTCATTCTGCGACAGTAAACCCGATAATCTAATGGGATGGGATGTGTAGACTCACTCACCCACAACCACATTATCTCTAATTTTCCTTTGGTGAGGCACGGCTCAAGGGATATCGCGCTAAGCCTCCCGCCTGGTGTCATTTTAGAGACGCATGTCCCAAACGCTCTGAGTAAACCAATCTCGGTTGGGATCTCTTGGCTTGTCGAATGGCTTTTCCAGACATTTTATGACATTTGAAACATTGGCCTTGACAACTGCACTCCCAGGTCAGGGTCACATTGATTTGATATTTGATCTGTATGGTTTTATCTGTTGAACTTTGACCTTGAATTCCGCACTTCCGAGGACCAAGGTCACATTAATTGATACGCTTTGACCTTAAGTTTTGTAGGTCCTACGACCAAGTCACTTATTTCTTGTAGTTTGCTATACCTTTTGAGCTTGCTGTGTGAAGGTATTTATGATTTGCTTTGAAAAAAAAAAACAGTTTGCTAAGCCTCCCGCCTGGTGTCATTTTAGAGACGCATGTCCCAAACGCTCTGAGTAAACCAATCTCGGTTGGGATCTCTTGGCTTGTCGAATGGCTTTTCCAGACATTTTATGACATTTGAAACATTGGCCTTGACAACTGCACTCCCAGGTCAGGGTCACATTGATTTGATATTTGATCTGTATGGTTTTATCTGTTGAACTTTGACCTTGAATTCCGCACTTCCGAGGACCAAGGTCACATTAATTGATACGCTTTGACCTTAAGTTTTGTAGGTCCTACGACCAAGTCACTTATTTCTTGTAGTTTGCTATACCTTTTGAGCTTGCTGTGTGAAGGTATTTATGATTTGCTTTGAAAAAAAAAAACCAGTTTGCTCAATGTATATCATCCCGATCTTTTAACGCCGTATAAATTGTAACGAATATTTTCTGTGCTTACTTGCAATATCTGAGATATATCAGTTTATATGAATCTGACTTAGCTCGTAAACCAATCAACACAGTGAAGTGTTATCTCCTGTACTAGTCAGTAATAAAGAAATATTCTTTCTCTTGTCTCATTAATATCATATAATAATTTTAATAATATACATTAAAATGCTGACATAACTCAGAACACTTCATGTTCTTATCATATTCAATCATAACACAGCATGCATTGTGGAGATTGCAGTGCAAAACAACATGAACCAATTGTAAAACGAAATGCACGGACTATCAATCCTTGTAAATTAAAACTCCGTCTTACACATTTAATTAGTTTCCAAAGCTTTTGTAAGTGTTTTTCAGTTACAAATAAAATTATAATTTATTAAGTCGTCAGTTCGCTTAGGTTTCCTTCCTAAGAATCGAGTAATAGTTAACAATTATATTAAGTGCACCGAGGTTTTCAGCTGCCAAATGAATATAACACGTAGTTATTTATAAGATTTTCCTAGGGCCTACCGTGGCTATATAGATTCATAAAAAAATAAACAAAGGCATGCACGGATCCAGAAAATTTTTCCAAGGGGGGGGGGGGGGGGGGTCCAAAGGATAATTGTGTTTGCCGGGGGGGGGGGGGGGGGTTCCGAGGCATATTTGCGACAATTAATCTATATAAATTTAATTTTTCATCTTCGGGGGAGGGGGGGGGGGGGTCCAGACCCCCCCCCCCCACCACTCTAGATCCGTGCATGAAAGAATACAAGAAAAATAGAATCAACTTTTGTAACTAATTGCAGCTTTAGACTCGGTGGTTGTACAACAAATCTGTTTGCCATCATTGTACGTACAACAGCCGACTATCAAGCGCTTAGTACACTGCAGTCGAAAGTAATCAAGACTTTAATCTGAAAAAAATCGAATTTCTTCTGATTAAACAACATGGAATTATGATTTCAATGTTTATATGGTGTCTTGAGCATAAACAGCCATTGTAAATGCAATAAAAATGAGTTATGAATACACCTCCAGATATATATGAGTTTGGAAATTAATTAAGAGTTACGACACAGCATATAGGCACAATCTTTACACCGTTGTGTATATCATTGTTCACTGTTACCAAACTTCCCTTAAGATGTGAAGATCATATATTAAAATGTATATAATGTAGTCATCATTGAAGGGGGTTATGATAGAAAATATAGTGAATGTTGATATTAAAGGAATAAGTTAATTCAAACTGAAAGTTACAAAAGCATCGGGGGGGGGGGGACTTATTTGTCCAACACGTGTTAACGATTTTTTAAAATACTAATCCATTATCTAAACAGCATATTCAAGTAATTACTGCATAGCTTTGAAAAACAAAAAACAAATAAAAATAACAGAGTTTCAAAAGAGTTTCAAAAATGATTAAGGGAAAACTTTCGCTTCAAGTTTTAAAAATCGATAACGTTTATAGGTATATAAATGATTATTTAATCAATCTATCCTGAAAGTTTTAAGATACTTATAAATGCCTTGTGTGAATAGTTAATTAAACACAGCTAAATAGCTTTTTGAATTACTTATTGATTAGGCCACTTAGAGAAAACACTTTTTTATTGAAACTATGTTAACACAAGTAAATGTAGTTTTCACGAAGAGAGTGATGGCGATTTTATCAAGTACATCCATTTTACGTATTTTTATAGTTGGTGTTTTATCCTTGAAAAGTAAGTAAAAATGATACTTTTATTTATAATTATTTTAACACTGACTATAAGAATTGATTCTATGAATTAAGGATACTAAAATAATTGGGAAAAAATAAATGTCAGTGTATGATTTCCGAAATAAGATTAAAAGGCAAAATCCGCGTGTGATCAAGATAAACTTTATTTATTCAAAAATAATACAAGTATCTAGAGTGCATGGGCAACTAATCTACCCATCGTTTTTATGTCATTCTTAATATAATATTGTTTATGATTAATTCTCTATCCTAAAAAAATTTTGAAATAAAAACTCCAAAGGACAATAGTTAACGTGACGTCACAATTCTTTGAAATCTTTGGAACTCTTCTAACAGATAAAACACCGGAAAAATAAAAGTAAAAAAAAACAACTGCACGCGCAATTACATTTATGTACATGGGGGCATGTGAATAACGAGTTACTATGTCGTTATTATAACGACTTAGTATTTCGAACGTACGACTTAGTTTATGTCGTTATTACGACTTAGTTGTTTGAACGACTTATTATCTCGTTATAACGACTTGGTATCACGTTATTACGACTTCGGTAAAATTTATTTTTACTGGCAGCGATACGCTTCCGTAAGATATCGGTAAAAGACAAACATATTTGAACGACTTTCCAAGCGAGAGACATTAAGTCTGAATCACGTGATTTGTGAGCAGTGCGTGCTCTTATGATATCCTTATATTTGAACATATTTTATTGTAAAGTTGGCATATACAATAGGATCGGGCACAAGTTCTATAAACTTAAAACGCCCTCTCCTGTGAAATTTTGACATAAAATTTACACTATTACAAAAAAAAAAAAATACAATATCAAAGGTCATAATTAAATACCATTATTGAAGTCATACTAAAGTAGATATACATCGACGAAAAAAAAATGTAATAAGTTTATGTATCAAATTTTGGACAATGTTAAAACCGTCCAGATCTCTTTAAAAATAACTGAACGTTAAAAAATAAATGTTCATTTTCTGAAATACTGATGGAGCTATCTCCCCATAACAAAACATGAGTGTCAATAATGTGTAAATTTTCTATTCTAAAGATAACATTGAATAAATCATTTCGTGGAATATTATATTTTACACAAGAAAAAAAGTAATGATATGCATCTTCTACTTTTCCACATGAACATAAAGGACTATCAATAATTTTGCATCTATATAAATCTTTTTTAAATATACAATTGTGTCGAAGTCTAGTGTGAATTACATTCCAATAACGTTCTCCATACGAAAAATATGATGGAGGATGTTGAGATATAGAAGACAGAAAACTTTTCTTAAAAGATTTTAATGTTGGCAAGTTTCTAATTTCTAAAGGTATACCATTCCACAAATCTATGGCTGTTGGAACAAAAGATGATTTATAAATATTTAGTCTACATTTTGGAATAGTGTAATTTTGCGATTGTCTTGTAGTATAAGTAGAGTCAAGCGAGCGAATGCTTGGAAAAATTTTAGTAAGATAGTCAGGCACTAAATTGTGATTTATTTTATACATAGTTGTTTTTAACTTTTCTTTTCTTCTATCAAGAAGTGATTCCCACCCAGTTTCTTGATATAAAGAGTCTCGCGATGCTATTGAAGTCAACCCTGTAACTGTTCTCGCTGCTGCTAATTGTAATTTTTCAAGCTTGTCCGAATCATAGTTTGAACAGCCACTCCAAACTTCAGATGCATATTCCAACTGGGGTCTTATAAAAGTAGTATATAATAAGGATAAAGTTTTACGACTGACCTTAAATTGTAATTTTTTAAGTAATCCTAATTTTTTGTAGGCATTTGCTATTATAGAATCGATGTATATTGACCAGCCAAGATCTTGTGAAAAAGTAATACCTATATGCTTATGCGTTGACACAAAATCCAAATCACAGTCTTGAAATTTTAAACATGGAAATTGTAGGTTTTTCCTTGTACTAAATAACATTGTTTTAGTTTTTAAAGGATTAAATTTCAAGAGCCATTGCTTTGACCACATATCAAGGCAATACAAATCATTATTAATAACTGATTCAATGTCATGAATATTAGTTGAACAGTGTTGTAAAGAATTATCATCAGCATACAGTCTACATAAACTGGACATTTTTTCTGCTACATCATTAACATAGATCAAAAATAAAAGAGGTCCTAGAACCGACCCTTGTGGAACACCAGCATATAAATATTTATACGTAGACATGGTATTTCTATGTAAAACTCTTTGACTTCGATCACTTAAATAACTTTCAAACCATTTTAGTAAATTTCCACTAATTCCATATAACTGTAGTTTAAAAATGAGTCCCTTATGCCAAACTCTATCAAAGGCTTTTGATAAATCGCAAAATACCATACAACAATATTTCCCTTCATCAATGGCTTTAACAATATAATCGTATGTCTCAATGAGTTGATATACAGTGGAATGCCCAGGCAAAAAACCCGCTTGGTACTTGTAAAACAAATCGTTTGAATGAAAATAGTTATAGACATACTTAAACATAACACGTTCCATTATTTTACCAACACAACTTAATAAAGATACCGGTCTATAATTAGATAGCAGTGACGGATCACCATTTTTAAATAAAGGTAGTACATTGGTTATTTTCCATTGAAAAGGAAATGAACATTCTTTCAAAGACCGATTAAACAATAAACACAGAGGAATGGATACAGAAAAAATGGTAGCCTTTAACATCTTATGACTGATATCATCTGGCCCTATTGCTTTGTTCACGGGGAGAGTAGAAATAATGTCAATGACATCTTGTTCTGTGATATCAATTCTATCAAAATTTTTATTACAAAATAAAAAAAATTGTGGTAATGTTGGTTCATTATCATGTGTAGATGAAATTGATGCAAAATAATTGTTTAATGACTCCATTTCGAAATATTTATATAGAATACATGTTCATAATAATGTTACACAATCGTGAAAGAAATTTATGTAATTTAACAACCATAACCAAAAATAATTATCAATGCATGACATTTTTCCTTCCTGAAACGTTTTTAAATTATTATTTTTTTTTTTTCAATTTCAATTGTGTAATTTTCTCTAACTCAAACTTCAAATTAGATGTTCCATATACATGTAGTATATGACTCGACGATATTACAATTGTATATATATAATGTTTTGAACATTTATATCATTTAATTAATTGAATTAAAAATGAAATTATGATTGTGTAAAGCTTGAATATGATGTGAAACTTATTTTAAAAACACAGCATGATTTCTCCATCATTAATTTTAATTTCCAACAAATCCTTAAGATACATGTGTTCTTCATAAAAAGTTATCAAATATAAAATTTTTATGAATATCAAAAACCAGTACATTTGGTAAAGAAATAACTTCAGCCAGCAATCTTTAATTTGGTAAGTTGCGTAATGGGAAAACAAAGGATTTTAATTTAAAACCTTATTCAACTTTTGAGATATATTATCGATTAAAATCAGATCATCAATTCGCTCCTTATATTTTATTGTCGCTACACGTGTAGAGGATCTGGTTTTAATCAGATTGGAGATATATAATACTCTATTTACTGCACTATCAATAACAGATCACGTGCACTGTATCCGAGCACCATGGGTGAGTAGCTGGCAACCCTTCACGCAAAACCAACCGAGCCCGACCATCATCCCCCACCCGCTCAACGAGTACCCCTCCAAAGTGGACGTGCAGATCCGTGTGACTGAAGGTTCACAGCACCATATATTTTCTGGGATTGGATCCTGTCAGCGTGATGATGATAATGCTAATCCCTACGGAGGAGTTGTTTACATCTATAACCACCAAGAAGTGAAGCTCTACACACCCATCATCTCCGGCACTCCATCCGAAAACCATGACGGGGTGTTTGCCTATACTGGTGACGGCATTTTACATAGTACAATTGACCATAACAGATACATTACAACAAGAATAGAACGATACATTTTTTTAAACATTCATCAGAATTTCTTGAGAATGAATGAATGAATGAATGAATTAGCTAAGACTTTGGTGTCATGCCATAAAGGTCATCTAGTCTTAGCAAAAATAGTTTATTTTAAATATTTCATCATGTTATTTAAACGTTCTCCATGTGTTACTGATTTATATATATGTAAATAGGTTTGTCGAAAATGAGCCTTTTCATTCAGCAGAAAGATCGCTAGCCAAACCTTCCAATCCCATTAACACAATTATAAGCGAACACTTGCAAGTGTTTGCTTTGCTTAAAAAATAAATTGCACCAATTAAACGGCTGCTTATGATAGGCTCAACATTTCCCTTCAAGCGTGCCAACTTATAAACATGTCATATTCTAAAGGTTTCTTCCAGCCTCTAAGTATTACATGTAACAAAAGAGGTAATTTTTTTTAAAGGTAACAATGCATTTATATGTAGCTTCGAAAGCTGCAGTATAGTGATTTTAAATTCTTCTTGATGTTTTTTGTTTGGTATAAAACAGTTAAGTTCCTAAGTGGACCTTTAAGACCTTAGAGAATTTCTTTAGGAGTTTGGACCTCTTTAATGTCTGAATCTCTTTGATCAATACAAGAGGTGAACCAAAAATCTTGGCAGTCTTCACGAAAATACGCTTTCGATTCCAGTTGGTTGATAAAGGTCAAACCTAGTATTCGCTTGACAGATGTTCTATTTTTTTTAAGCTCACCTGAACCGAAGGCTCAAGTGAGCTTTTCTGATGACCCGTTGTCCGTCGTCCGTCCGTCCGTCTGTCCGTCTGTCTGTCCGTCTGACCGTCCGTCTGTCTGTAAACTTTTCACAGTTTTTACTTCTTCTCTAGAACCACTGGGCCAAATTTAACCAAACTTGGTAAAAAGTATCCTTATGGGAAGGGGATTCTAAATTGTTAAAATAAAGGACAAAACCATTTTAAAAAGGAAGATAATTGCTATACAGTGAAAATAGGGTGCATATCTTTAAAAATATTCTTCTTAAGAACCACTGCACCAGAAATGCCAATATTTACACCAAAGCTTGGATATATAGTGAGGATTGTAAATTGTTAAAATCGTGACCCTCGGACTAATACTGGGGCCCCAAGTGGGCTTCAAAGTTTAACATAGAAATATATAGAGAAAATGTTTAAAAATCTTCTCAAGAACTACAATGCTACAATTTGCGAGATTACTATGCAAGCATCATCAAAAAATTTAGATTCTATATTGTTAAAATCGTGACCCCGGACCAATACTGGGGCCCCAAGAAGAGTTCAAAGTTTAACATAGAAATATATAGGGAAAATGTTTAAAAATCCTACCAGTCTTTACTGTACATAATATGCATAATTACACATCAAAGCCCGGCTTTAGCACTTCAGTATTTTGATATTAAGGTGGATCTGCGTTCAACGGACCATTTTTGGGTAACTACGCAACAGCTGACATCAGAGTGAGGGTATGGAGAATGTGCGATTTCCCGCCAGCAAACTTTACGTCTGCAAATGTTTACACCGTGTCTACTTCAGGTAAAGAGTTGTGAATCTGATATAGTTGATATTGACAGACAAGTCACTTAAACAATACACAGCAGTAGGGGTATCGAATAATACATCTATTAGCGTCTTGTTATAAATGTTTCAAAGCACTTAATAGGTTTCTCCACCTCTCATTGGAATGGCCTGTTGGCTTTGTTCGGGGGGGGGGGGGGGGGGGGGGGGGGTCCCTCCTGTTTTAGTGGATTTTTGTTTTAAACATTTAAAAAAAACCCGATTATTCTCTCCTTTACCTTGTTTCAAAGCCAAAATAACTTTCTTACCTCAGCACATAAATTTTAACTTTGACTTGATATTTCATTATTGCCGAAGGCATATGTACATGTTTGCCCGTATTGCCATATACTTTGGGCATAAAAATTAAAAACACCATGCAGTACTGTTTATTTCACTTATAAATATTACGTGTTTATTATTAAAATAATTATTCAATGTTCTAATGTAAGTCATTGGACACATTAGTTACTACAATGTCCTTCAAGTAGAAAGTAATGTAGTAATATTTTTTAATTTCTGCTATAACTTTAAATGATCTCTATTCTCTAGAATTATTGAATTTATAGCGGGGAGGGGGCATAATTTCGTAGGTAGTTTATCAATTTTTTAATAGGTTCATGGAGGTAAAATGTCGCGGATTTACTTGAATAATTGATGAATTATTACTGTGTTTCATCCTTCTCTGTGGATGTAGATTTGTTGGTGGGGTAACCACGAAATCTAGGAAAATGGAATAAATACGAATTCTAATGATTCCAAAGTAATTGCAGAATCTTATCATGCAACTTTATTCATGTAATGAAAAACGAGAGAGCATTTTTTAATCTTCTGTACTTTTCAGGTTCTTCTTTCACTAATATACCACACAACATTGGGTATTATCCAGATCTTGTTTGTAGTACAGTTAAAACTGCCAAATGGATATATTTCTGAAGCACAAGGTACCCCCTTCTCTCTCTCTCTCTCTCTCTCTCTCTCTCTCTCTCTCTCTCTCTCTCTCTCTCTCTCTCTCTCTCTCTCATTTCACTAAAGGGTTTTTTTTGTATATAATGCAAGGTGCAGTATTTAAGGAACAAGGTGGTGTATCCTATAACATCGTATGTGGAGTCATAATGGCATATGATAGCAACAACATTCGCCTTTGGCCAGCGACTTCTGGTATTGGGTCAGGAACGTGTAAGTTTTTTTTTATTCATTGGACGGCGAATGAATGTTATGTTCTTTTAAAAAAACAATTAAATCGCTGCAAAGTTTTACAAAATTTTGCCTTCAGAATGTTGATCGTTTTTAATTTTTTGAATAATCATTCATTAAATTCATATTTAAGAAAAGAAGGTCAGCAAAATATCAAACCTCCTTCCATTGTCAAATCAAACAGGAAAGGGTGTGGTAGATTAGTTCGATGTCACATATTATTTTTACCGTGATATATTAAATATTCACTATTTCTTAACATTAATCTGGACGCTGTGCTCTATATATTACCACCATAAAACTCCCGAATGACTGAAAGGTTTTAGTCTCTTTGTATAAGGACGTACAATTCCCCAACATTTATTTCTCACAGCCATATTTGTTTTGACACACATCCACCCTACCCTAATCGAATCGTACGCGGCTACTTTCAAACCTGACCGATATTTATCGTTGTCAACATGCATAATGACAACAGCTTTAGAGAATTGTAAGAGGCAATGTAAAGTTAAACAATTATAGTTACATTTTCCAGTGTCTCTGTCTGTGATAACACTGCGAATCGATTTTGTACTATACAGCCCAATAAATTCAAAAGACGTATTGTCGGGGGGGGGGGGGGGGGGGGGGAAGCGGGTTTGCATAATTAATATCATAATATTTAATCGTACAACTGCTGAAAATTATATAAATATATGTAATAAGGAATCATTCTTTGAATATTATGAGGTGATTATTTCGGTCGGGGCGTGATCAAATCTATCATAAAGCCCTTCAGGCTTTATTGGATTTGATCACGCCCCGACCGAAATTATCACCTCATAATACTCAAAGAATGATTCCTTATTCCTTAAATATATTTTTCACAATACATCCTTGGTTTAACATCTTTGCTCCAAAATTATTTCAAAGACGATATTCTTGATCCAGATGGTGTATTCTGCGTCTCGGATGGATGGACTACTGACACTATTGAATCTAAATATACTTCTAATTCTGCCGATGTATATGTTCAGGCATGGAAATTCATTAATTCTGACATTCCGTTCACTCAGACTGACACAAGAGGTTTAGGAATATCTGTTTCTTCTACCATAAGTCTGCCACAACCATTTGATATCGATAACCACATATTTCTTGTGCAGGTAAGTAGTAATTAAAACCGCATCCCATCAGTGATTGCGATAAAAGTATTACATATTTATTGTTTGACGCGCAAAAAACGAAGGGCTATCAGCGGGATAAAGTGTTTTTATGTCCCAAGAATAGCATTTAAGAAATTTGCAAGAAGAAAGATTAAAACAATATAATTTAAGTTTAATAAAATAAATTGTCTGATCGATGTCATAATAGAGATATTATTCATGTATATTGCTAATGATCTAATTTCACTAAAAATACATGTTTTAAGCAAAAAAATAGGGTATCATCCATCAGTTTTTTGAACAGGAAACACCGAGCGCATGCTTGCTCCAACACTATTTTTCAATACTAGTATGATACTAGTATGCAAAATGATATGAACAATAATATATGGAGCAACGTTGCGCTCTGTAATTCGGGCAAAAAAGAAAGATTCTACATTGTTTCATTCAAGTCACAAGCTGTGGACGGAAACTATATCAACTACGTGTTTGAGGGGGCAGGATCAGCGCTCAGCGATGGCTCGGATTTCTTCGCGAGAATAGGCGCGGTGGTGTACTCGTACAATCAAAACGAAATCAATTTGTGGCACCCGGGTGCTGGAGACTATCTTATATTCATTGGTGGTATTTGGGGTTATGGAGCCCCTACGCAGGAATCCACTACAGCCAGTGTGTCAGTGAAAGTCATTAAAGCGGATTCAACATTGCCGGGTAAGTGTTTGATGGATTCGCGAAGTGCAACCGCTTAGTTAAGGATAAATATTACAAACGTACAATTAACAAACAAGGAGTTTCCTATTCAATAATTAAAAACACCAAAAACTTGCCAGATAAGTATGCCCTTCGAAGACCCAGTTTCCTAAAAATTCATAAATACTATATAGCAAGCCATTGAATGGAGAATATAGGAATAGAATAACCACTTTTGTTTATAAATAGTGTCTCTCACGTTAATATTTACCTTTGTAAATATACATGTATCTTTAAAAAATATGGTTCCTAAAGGAGGTTTGAATGTCACCAAATTATATTGTAGATTTGCCTTAAAATTTCAAATATGATATTTTTGGCCATAAATTATTATTTAGTAAAGATATTTTTTTGTTTCTAAATATAAACAGAGAGCTTTTCGTCACAAGGAGATTGATTTCCTTCACAGTATATGTAGTCTTAAATTTTCTTACAAGTATTATAGAAAACTTTATACCTTTTATGATAAAATTTTCTTTTGCTATATATAATATAAAAGCCAACTATTTACATCTGAAAAGTATTATTTCTTTTATTTCTTTAAAAAAAAAATCGGTCATTGAGTTATAACACCTTTGAGCATATTCAAAGCTCCAAAAAGCACACCTGCACTTAAAATTCATAGATGAAATTTACTACATGTAAAGGTATAATTCTGAGAACACGTGTATATTTAGTCCGAAATATCTGACGTTTTCCTGGCTTTTTTAACGATTTTGATATTTTACATGCCAGGGAAACGTCAGAACCGGCGCCATTACGAAAACTGGAAATTCACCGCCTCCACCTGGAAGCGGCATTTTAGGCTCGATTTTAAATAGATATATATTTAAACTCAATAATACAGCTTAAAATATAATTTTACTGCACATTTCGATAATCACACTGATAAACAATAGTGTTGTTGACCTATTTTCTCGAGAGATTTCAAAAATGCACGAAATCAAAACAAATCTCAACTGTTTGATAGAATGTGTTCAACAGCCTGTTTATGGGATGTAAGGACCCATAAAAGTGATATTAGTGAGCAGCAAAATCATCGTTTTATTGATTAGTTGTGAGTGAAACATTTGATTCAACTCGTAAATATTTAAAATCGAGCCGAGAATGCCTCCTGAGGCGGCGAATTCCCAGTTTTTGTAATGGCGCCGGTTCTGACGTTTTCCTGGCATGTAAAATATCAAAATCGTTAAAAAGGACAGGAAAACGTTAGATATTTCGGACTAGTGTGTATTTTGACGGAGTTTGAGTTTGGCCAAAAATGCAGTTTATAATACTCGCATAATCTCGTTGAGATTAACTACTTCAATGAATAGATCTGGTTAAAACCGGATGTTTGAATACTTGTCATTTCATACATTTAATATTTTGATCGATAAAATGGATATTTTATGATCTTTCACCAAGTTCATATGATAATGCAAACAAAGATTTAAAAAAAAAATACACAAAATGACATTTTTTCTTTATTAATTAATCTAAAAATTACCACACATTGCAAAAAACAAATCATTCAGACCTGACATAGTTTTATATTTTTTACTTTGCAATTCCGTATGAACAAACAACGAAAAAAGGCATTCATGTTGTTTAATAATCAAGTGTACCTATTCAGGAACTCACGTAATCGGTTAAATCTTTCATTTGTTTTTAACGGTGAAAGGATGTGGATGTTCTACTTGTTCGTCCGACTGGAACACACTAACCACCACATGTAAGTACAAGGAACACACTAATCACCAAAAGTAAGTACTAGATACACACTAACCACCACATGTAAGTACAAGGAACACACTAACCACCAAAAGTAAGTACTAGATACACACTAACCACCACATGTAAGTACAAGGAACACACTAACCACCAAAAGTAAGTACTAGATACACACTAACCACCACATGTAAGTACAAGGAACACACTAATCACCAAAAGTAAGTACTAGATACACACTAACCACCACATGTAAGTACAAGGAACACACTAATCACCAAAAGTAAGTACTAGATACACACTAACCACCACATGTAAATACAAGGAACACACTGACCACCAAAAGTAAGTACTAGATATCCACTAACCACCACATGTAAGTACAAGGAACACACTTACCACCAAATGTAACAACTAGATACACACTAACCACCAAATGTAAGTACTAGGAACATTCTTACTACATGAAACACATGAAAGTACTAGGAACACACTAACTACCACATGTAAGTACTAGGAACACACTAACCACCATATGTCAGTACTAGGAACACACACACTTCCACATGTAAGTACTAGAAACACACAAACTACCAAATGTAAGTACATGTACTAGGAATGTAAGTACTAGGAACACACTAACTACCACATGTAAGTGCTAGGAACACACTTACCCCCACATGTAAGTACTGGGGTAACACACAGTCACTAACACCCACATTTAAGTACTAGGATCACACTAAACACTATATTTAAGTACTAGGATCACTCTAACCACCACATTTAAGTACTAAGATGACAAATGTTCGTAATTCTCATCTGATCAAACCTTCTTGCATATTGACATACATAATTATACATATGCCAATATACTTGTATTGCATGTTGAAGAAATCATCTTACGTGTCGACAAGACTAAAATAAAATAAAATAAAGAAGAAATAAGCAATTGGTTAATTAACTACAAAGACCATCTCCAAAATTTTGTCAAAGCCATTAGATATAAAAACTTTAACAATTTTTAATACAGTATATATGGTGGGTTTTTTAAAGGTATAACAAGTCCCCCAGATGATGTTCTGAACGCCTACAAAATTGTCTCTGATGACACCACTGTATATACTTGCATGCCTGGCTACCAATCAAATGGTGGGAAAAGTGTCATTGCATACACAGGGACTCACTGGGAGCAGACGGACTTCAACTGTACATGTAAGCATAGCCTCTATTCGTACAGGCACAATTGTACATTTCCATGACCCCCCCTCAACCTCCTAAAAGTTCAAGTTATAGTGTTAAAGTCAACATATATGTACCTCTACATCTGTACAGGTGAACATTTCTGTATATATTGTTAACCGGTTAACGGTGAATTGCTAGGTACGATGGTAACCGGTTAGCGGTAAAAAAAAATCGACAACATATTTTTAAAAGTCATTGTATTACCCGGTAATTTTAAAGTTTTTTCTAAATATTTACATTCATTTTCAATGAAATTAATTAGGAGCAAATTCAAACCATCATAATAAGTTCGGGGGAAAAAATAGCTCAAAATAAGCATAATTTCCCCTATCTCTGACTACCCGTCAGCCATATTAGTTTTCAATTTCTACGATTACGCTTACACACGTTTCCTATACATGTATAAGGATGAGAACACTATTGCTCTTGCTTCTCTGGTCATTCTATTCATCCACACAAACATGTAACAATTGATGAAAAGATTTGAAGAGACGCTCAAGAAATATGACAACCACTTATCCAAAATGCTAATAAAACAAAAAAGATCCAGGCACACATATTTCAAAAATCTTCGATTTCCCTGTGTCGCACTGTTTAATCATCACACATGCGCAAACATACACTGCAGTAGATCATGTTTAATATATGTAGAGATTGATGACAGCAATATGTTAAACATTGGAACTATGTACTCGTATAATGCAGACGTCATGCACTTTATGAACGACACACGTGCTCGATATGCACACAAAGTGCAAGATAATACATTGGCCATTCTTTCAAGAAATATCCTCTTTTTTGTTTTATTGATTGTATTTTCTTTTAAGTTTTCAATTATATTACTAAAAAGAGTATACAGACGGGCAAACGGACGGACAACAGGTGGTCAGAATAGCTTATTTGCACCTTCGGCACTATATTAATACATTTAATAATTTATATTGTTTTTTTTTATGTCTGTCCATTGCTAGAAACTAACGACCTTGTACGTGTTATATATGTTTTATCTAATTTTTCACAAAATTTCATGCTAATAAAGATTATTCTGTAACAGTTATTAAAACTCTTTACAGTGTATCTTTTGTTTGGCATGTTTGAGTGGTTTTTTTTTAAATGCTGCATCACAGTAAAGTTAACCTGTATTCAGATTATTTCAAAAAATGAATTCATTGTATTTTGGTTCTGCATTTTTTCAACATATCTAATATAACATTTTGTGCTCTTTATTTATCATTACATTGCAGTACCAACTGCCTGCGTGTTTACCACCAACACAATAATATACAACATCACAACTTTACAAGAAAGAGTGGACGATTTGAAAAAGAATCTAACAATTGATAGCAGAAACACGAGTGCGTACCGCCGATCCTTGACATGCGCATCGGACCCCCGACCAAGCGCCGCGCAAATTGGTTATCTAGGGATCTGTATCCTCAGTATTACTGGCGGCTTGCTCCTTTTTGCTGATCTGTCACGGTTGGCGAAATCAAATGAGGACTACTACGGATATTGAACTACCGAGCGCTAGCAACTACGTTAGCCATTTTTACTGGAATACGCATGCTCGAAATCACGAACGGGTGTTCTGTGAATCCTTCTGTAGATAACCTGTACCATGTCAAATTCGTTTATCATTTACATATGATCTGAAGTTTTGTGTTTTGTTGTCTAACCTGTACATAAATGCCAAAAAGTAACAGTAGCTTAGGTCTTATAATGCCAAGTTATTTCGAAAATTATAATAAATAGCTATCTTTTGTTATCTACCGTCCTGGATTTTTCCGTTAAGCTCGGAAACAACCTCGGATATGTTTTCCGAGCTTTTCGTAAAGGCCCGAGAAGACACGATTGCTACAAAACAGTACTACTGATCTCTTATTTTTCACATCAAAATTGAAAATACAGTAAATACAGAATGATTTAAGCACAGTTAATGAGTTATGCCAGTGCCGATGTGAATCCCACTCTATATTCACCATTCTGAATTGAGACTTCCACTTCCATCCAACCCTCAACACAATTTCAGTGACCACTGTTCCTTCTTATTAATAATTAATCGTTTCAGAAAATTAAACCAATGGTTTATAAATCTACTTCTGTGTTTTATGATGGCTACAGCGCTAGCTCATCTATCTTTTTAAAAGTTAAGCTTGTGGATGGTCGTGGGTCTTTTTAAACGATATCAGTTTCCTTGGGAAGATCTAGAAAATCTCTGTACATATTATAATATATTGAAATCCCAAAACCTTTGGATTTTCTCTTTACTACATTGAAGGTTATCGCTAAAGAAATTTAAAATTTAACGGTAGATCTGCCATTGCAAGATGTCAACATTTGCATATTCTCTCCATTCTTGATTTTTGTGGAAAAAAAATTCAAATTACTGTAAAATGTCTCCTATTAATAATCATTCTGTGTACATATTTTAGAACTGTTGACATCGGTTTGTGTGTAAAAAGTACTTGATATTTAGTCCCTTTGTCTAAATTCTAGTTAAACAGTCTAGTTTTGTCGGTCGGGGCTTGAACCCAGGTCGCCTGGGCACATGTCCACGGCTCTAAGGACTGAGCTACTCAGACTCTCGCTTCAGGACTTTGATGCTTGATATCTCGAGAATCCGTTAATCGATTTTAAAAAAAAATCACATATTCTGAATCAGTAAAACGGTCTTTAATATATTACAAAATATTCTGCAGAAATAAGTTACCGTTCTTGTTATATCTTGGGATGAACGTTTTACGAGCCGACCCTGTAATTCCTTTTGGGGACTGTTTTACAAAATTTTGATGATGGCATATCGATAAGAACATTATTCTTATCATTTATCATCCCTTCTTCTATATTGCTTTTCAAAATATTTCAGATACAGTGAATATTTAAGATCAAAGGTTTTGTGTTTTGGCCCCTTAAAATACTTATTTGCGTAACATATAAATGAAATATTGCATTATATAGACAAGTAACTGTTTTATGAACATTTTTGCTTCTGTAACATATACATGTAACAAAATATTGCTCAGAAAAGGGCTATTGATAAAATACATCAGACCATTTGGGCCCCTAATTTGAAGAGGCAGGCCCTTTTCTTGATGTCAAATAAAGGGTCTTGTGATTTTAGAGACATTTTGTTCAACAAGTGTTATGAAATTCCTTACCGTTTTCTAGATATCTGGAAAAGAACGTTTTAGGGGCCGATCCCTTATCTCCTTAATGGGGCCGTTATTTTTTTTTATGGTGGTATATCGCTAAAAACATTTTTCTTATCATCATCATCTCTTCTATATTGCTTTTCAAAATATTTCTCCTTTTTCAGATATTTAAATTCAAAGATTTTGTGTTTTGACCCCTTAAAATCCCTAATTACGTAACATTTGAGAAAAATGTTATTATAATACTATATTGTTTTATTACATTAAATTAAACACTTATGCTTCTGTACTATATAACAAATAATCCTAAGTGTAAATAATTATGGTTAAAAGACATTAGACCCTCGTGGACCCCTTACTTGAAGGGCCAGCCCCTTATGATTGGTTGCAACTGAAAGCTCTTGCATATATTATCTTTTTATGTTCTACATGTTTTAACAAAATATTTATGACTAAGGAAATATTGGAGATCAAATCTCAAATTTCACAAAAACTGTTTTAAAAGTCCAGGAAAACGACTTCTGGTCAAATCTAAAACAAGGGTGCACATCTACAGTTATCACTCTATCTTGCTTAAAATTTTCAAGTCTCTAGCTCTAATGATTTTTTAGAACACTCGTGGACAAAATTATGATCAAAATGCATGAAAAAAGGGAGATAATTCAAAAGCAAAAGTGAATTTTCTAACAATAATTAGAAATACAGATAGACATGAACAAAATACATCTTTCCTGAAAAAATCATGAAAATCGATTGAAAAATGGATGAGAATTTGAGGGTGGTTACCAAGAAAAAAAAATAATAACTAGACCCGATCTCGTTATGAGCAACGAGCAGGTCTTCCGTCCAAATTCTAGAAAGTGATATGCTTTGACTTTGATATATGACAACGAAACATGATCTGGAAATGGAGCAAGATGTTAATGTTTTCCTATATCGCTTTTCAAAATATCTCTCTTTTTGAAATATGAATGATCTAAGTTTTGTAATTCTAGCCCCTTCAAATCCTTAATTCCTTAACAAATGAGAAAAATAACAAATTTCAAAGATTAATAACTGGTTTATGAAAATGTTTACTTCTATAACATATAATGAAATATTCCTCAATAAGGGCTATTGATGAATGACTTTGGACCCATCTGGGCCTCTTATTTAAAAGACCAACCCCTTTTCTTTATACCAAATAGAAGCTTTGGTAATTTTAAACATATTTTGTTCAACAAGTGTTAAGAAATTCCTAACTGTTCTCTAGATATCTTGAAAAGAACGTTCTAGGGGCCAATCCTTTATCTCCTTATTGGGGCCGTTTAATGAAATTTTTTGGTGGCATATTGATAAAAACATTACTCAGAGCATCTTCTCTTCTATATTGCATTTCAAAATATTTCTCCTTTTTGAGATATTAAAGATCAAAAAGTTGTTCTGTTGGCCCCTTAAAATCCCTAATAACGTAAGTTATGAGGAAAATAGTTTGATACTTAGGGAGGTGTGTACTTTATGCATATTTGTTGCTTCTATAACATATAACAAAATATTCCTCAGTAAAGAGCTATAGGTAAAAGACTTTTGACCAATATGGGCCCCTAATTTGAAGGACCAGCCCCTATTTCTTGAATAGATACCAAATAAAAGCTCTTGTAATTTGAAACATATTTTGTTCAACAAGTGTTAAGAAATTTCTAACCGTTCTCTAGATATTCTAGAAAAGAACGTTTTAGGGGCCGATCCTATATCTCCTTACCGGGGCCGTTTAATGAAATTTTTTTGGTCTGTTGGCCCTTAAAACCCCTAATTACATAAGTTATAAGGAAAATATTTTGATACTTAGAGAGTTTTGTAGTTTATGCACATTTTTGCTTCTGTGACATATAACAAAATATTCATCAGTAAAGAGCTATAGATAAAAGAGTTGGACCCATCTGGGGCTTTTATTTGAAGGGCCAGCCCCTTTTTCTATATGTCAATTTAAAGCTCTTATAAATATTAATTTTTTATGTGTTTTAAAAATATCTATGACAAAAAAGATATTTGAGATCAAAGGCCAAATTTCTTAAAACTTTAGTAAAAAAAAAATTGATTTGTCATTTGTTAAGGGTCAAAACTACAAAAGCTCGAAAAGATTGAAGATGATTAAGAAATAGTGAAATACTACGAAGAATAGATATTCAATATGGACAGATTTTTCCTAACTCTGTCATGTTGTACCAAGGAAAAAGGCTACATATTACCTAAAAGTGTCTGTAATTTTGAATTTTCCCTACATTTTTAGCAAATAAAATACATTTAAACAAATAAGAATGTCTTTTAATACAGTAACTAAAATTTGAAACACAGGACCTCTTATTGGCCTACAAAGGTCATGTATCACCTCAATGACTGTTTGTCTGAGCTCAGCAAGTGATAATGTGCAGTTGGGAAAAGAGTACCAATTAATTCCCCCATAGAACTCAATGTTAACCTAAACACCCTTAGCTGCTTTTGCTATTTTACTAATATATTATAAGTCTAAAATAACACCCACCTCTTATTTTAACCCCTATTAAATTTCTTTACTTTCTGCAGTACTTCTTCATTCCATCATTGAATTTAAACACTGATAATTTTACTTCAAAAATTATCATTATTTCAACAATTAATTCAGCTGCAACTATATGTACAGATGTAGCAGATACCCAAAGGCAGGCTATATTCAAACATGCTCCGCTCCAAGAGAGCCCATTCTAAAATAAACCATGGATAGTGCAAAGGATATTTCTAAAAGGGTCATCCCTATTTAAGTTCAAAAGTAGTTCCTGTTGACGGTTGCCATGACGATGACATAGGAGATGCTGGTGACAGTTCCCAGTCAGTGTCGGCCAGTGACCAATGGATGTGTCCACCCCAGGATGCTTACCGAGATGCCATTTCATCTATGACCTCTTCATCTGATCAGTCCAGTCTGGTTCTGCCATCCCGACTCCTAGTAAGCCTATACAATGTACAGTCCAGAGTGTAAATAAAGATAGGTCCAACAAAGAGAACATTAAGAGTATCAGACACCATCTTCATCTCAGCTGCCTTAATGTTAAGGTACCCGACACTAGGGGAATGCAGCGGAAACTGAACTCACTCTGTAACCAAGTAGAGGAAATCGACACTTAAAGCGTGATAAAAAAAATCAACGTTATGCAAGAGGAGTGAACCGCTCGGCTGAATGGGAGGAGACAGAAGTAGATCTGGAGATGGATACGTCATATAACAAAAGACCAAAGGCAAGCTTCGAGGTTGGGACCCAGATGTTTTCCCCCCTTGTCAAAAATAATACTCCCCGAAAGCTGGTACTAAGAGGTGCGACCACCAAAACTGTAAGAAAAATTATGGAAATGATGAGACCAGTGCATCAAGTGAGGCAACACTGGTGAGAAGAAGTTTAGAGTCCCTGCGCGATGAGAACAACGTTAAAGTTAGACCAGTGACTCCTCCGCTCAACTGGACAAGACACTACATGTGCTTTATTCGTAAGATGAGGAATCTACAAACACCAGGAGCCAAAAACTAAAGTCCCAATTCCCAACCGATAGCAAGATGCTTTAGTTCAAAGACTAGCAACATGTATAGATGCACGAGTTAGATATGAACTGGCTCACATAAAAAAAATGTGCAAGTCTGATGAACTTCTCATACAGTAGGCTGAGAGGGCCATATCCAACATTCTACCATGCTTTTCATGAGTCTATGACTTAACTGCATGTCGGAGAATGTCATTTTGCCCCATTTAGATCCCAGCCTACCACTCTCCCTGCAGAGAGATGACCCAAGGACAGGGTGCAATCTTTCTCACATAAAACGTTAACAGCGGTGGTTAAAGCTGAACACCGCTCGTAAATAGGCATTGACCGCCATATTTCTCTTTCACCACCGCTATCCCTACAACCCCTATATAAACCGCAGACCTCTTAACAGTTCAAAGTATTTTGCTGTAGAGGTCTAACCTGTGTGGACGTATGTATTGCCTCACCGTTTTCCTCGGTCGCAATGAAATTATCAAGTTTTACGCACTTTTTTCAAGCCAGGCGAATAATAACATCAAATAAACTAGTCAATACATTATTTACAAACAGAATATGCACATAAAATAAGAACTAAATGCATAAAATCCAAAGACCACGAAAGGAATACTACGCTATGGCCACAAGTATCAGGTGTGCAATCGGATGTAACGAAATCAAAGGGTTTATATACCAGGTATCTGTGTGACGGGGCCCATTTAAGAGGGGTGTTCAGCTTTAAGTATCTGACTCCCAGACAACCCCTTATACATGTATAACACTACGAGACTGACATGCTTTATATAAAAATCCAGGAATGACTCCCTACTACCATAAAATTACTGCCTATAATCAATTCACTAATTTTCAAAGTACATACAAACTTTCAAATACATTTACACTACTTTTTACTAAAATATTGACGCTGTCTCTTGCTACCAATTATGCCATAAACGCTGTGGTGCAGCATGCATATGATGGCAAAACGTCAGAGAGTGACTAAATTTTGCGAGTGGCTATCAACATGTCTACAGTCCATTTGAAAAAAAAAAGAACGCCACATTGAATTTTAAAATAAGCTTTTTCAAAGCAATCCCTACTTTTTCCTATGTGCAGTCGAACACCAACTCTTTCTAAGGTAGTTCATGGATTTCATGTACATGGTGTATGTTCCCAAAATGCAGTACTTGTTTTTAAAATATATATTGAAAAAGAAAACAAATATATTTCCTTGCTAAATTTTTTTAAAAACAAAAATCTTAAAAGATTTGACAAAAGTGGGATAGCTTGTGTAACTATTTGGTAGAGCGGAAGTTTTAGCTTTGACGCCATTTGGTTTTTTTTGTTTACTTTTTGTGCTATTTATAGTAACATTGGTGATTTACCTGCCTACAGCTAGAACTCTGCTTTCAGCAAAGCCCTGCTAAAAATAAAATCTTCTTTCCCTCTATCTCTTAATTACCGTGGATAAACTATAGAAGTAATATATTTTCCCCTTTTATTCTTTTAATTCAAAAGTAAAATTCTACTATATAGGTTAATTATACAGAAAATTTACCGAAATTTACATGTAGGTAAACAATGAAAATAAAGATCTCTCTCTCTCTCTCTCTCTCTCTCTCTCTCTCATTGATTTAGGTTTGTAAATGGCACTTCATATTTGTAAACAAGTACTTAATATAGAATAGACACCAACCATACAACTATACAACTGATATGTTATCATTGTATCATCAGACATGTTATTAAAAATAATCATTATAACATTGCTAAGACAAATCATTAAATATTTGCGCAAAAGCATTCACAACCAATCAATTCAAAGGAAATCCACTCTGCCTGGTATGGGACACCTATTGATATTGCATGTCATGTGGATAAAGTACATTATCATCGAAATACTTGCACTGTTTTAGAATTTTAAAATTTTATAGTATTTGACCAAAAACTATGTTTTAAAAATTTTTGGAAAGGTAAAAATATTAAAAGCCCTGGTGGGATTCGAACTCATGACTTAATTAAAGATTCATAGTTAATGCTCTAACCCATTGTGCTTTTAACTGTTAGGTGACAATATTTGGAAAGAAAAAAAATTATACCTGATTTTATTGTTTATTTTAGAACGTCACAAAATGGAGGTGTCCCATACCACCTTAAGAAAAAATAATTAAAAGTATAAATACAATTTGAATCCATAAAAAAATATACAACGATAAATTACATGCACATCAAAACAAATAAAAATTTTCATAAAATGTTCATAAAAAATTAGACATTAAATCAGCTTATACTCTGACTACAAAATTGTAGAGAGTATAACATTACATTAGCATGATTATTTAACAAGTCAATGCAGTTATAAAATATGATCATATAAATTGATATGTTTCATGATCTACATACATGTAAATAAAATAGATTTTTTTGTACAAAAATTGATGATATGTACACAACAATATTGGAATGTCTAAGACATTGGGGTTAAAAAGAGTTGATATGCAAATTGCTAAATATTGCAACAAACCAATTTTACATTCACTTTTATAATAAAAACTTATTTCACTGAGCATTGTATGATATGTATCAGATAAATACATAAAAATTAAGTCCAATATACAAATTACACTCAAATCACATTTTACCTGATTCAACGAGAGAATATTAACAAAAATATTTCTTTGGAAAAATCTCAATATCTCTTTGGAAAACACTGTGAGTGTTCAATAATCTTTGTCTCTATTTCTGTAGTTGACAATACACAGGGCTATAATAATTATAACTAACAACGATGATAGAGCAGTGAGGGACCACGTTGATATCTGAAAATTTTCGTTAGTTTCTATTATGGGGGATGATGTGGCTGAACCTGTAAAAAGCAAAATGCATACATGTAATATGTACATTTGTTAAAAACATAATTATCGTGTACATGTAATAGTGTCACAAAAGAAGAACAAAGATTCTTGAAAATGAGTATGATTTATCTAAGAGGTTTTCTTATACAAAATCATGTTGTACATCTCTACAGACCAATAAAGATTTTTAAAAAATGGCTTCCCCCCCCCCCCCCCCCCCCTTCTTCAAATATATTGTAAACTAGACACAATCTCGTCGCAAGCAACAAGGAGATCTACTGTCTGATTTTCAGCGACGAGATGTAAAATAAAACCTTGACTTTGAAGGTATGAAAAACTTTAGACCCCCTCTTGACCCTTTATTTGATGGGCCAGCCACTTTTTATTAATATCAAATGATATCCATTGGAAAAGAACGTTTTAGAGGCTGACCTTATCAGAGTGGATATCGATATATTGTTGGTTGCATATTGTAAAACACATCATTTTGAGCATCTTTTCTTGTATTTATTGCCTTTTAAAATCTTTCTTCTTTTTGAGATTTAAGTGATCGAAGTTTTGGACTTCCGACCCCTTTAACCTCTTGTTACGTAACACATGATAAAATAATTAAATTGTTTGTGTACATTACTGTAAAAGGATCATTTTTGTTTCAATAATCTATTACAAAATATTCCTCAGTAAAGAATATTGATAAAATACTTTAAACCCCTGTTGGTCCTTATTTGTGGGGCAAGTCCCTTTTTTGATATCAACCAAAACCTTGAAATATAAACTTTATTTCCATTACATGTCTTAACAAAAACTTTTCGAGAAAAGAGATAAACAAAGAAAACCACCAAAAATCACAACGTTTTTCTAATATCAATTTATGGGTCCAGGCGAATTTCAGAGCTTTTTGCAATAGAAATTATCTAAGACTGTCTTGCACAATATCAGTCTTTTGTCTACTATCCCTAAAATTTCAGCTTTATATCTACAATAGTTTAAGAGGAGCTCCACCTACAAAATACACTTACACAAAATGTATAAAAAACATATAATTGTCGATCTCAAAAAATGAAGAAATGTCATCAATGAAAATTTTTTTGGACAAAGTTTAGATCAACACCTATCAGATCTGAAAATTTCAGCTTTATTGGTTGATTCATTGCTGAGAAATCTGGTGCACAAAATTTGGGAGAGAAAAAAAATAATATTAAGAGGAAAAAAGAAACCTAAGAAAAACAATATGGTCTTCAGTTGGAAACGGAAGACCTTAATAAATTTACAGTTAAAATCTGCAAGGGATACCTTTCAGATAAAAATTCCTCATGTATTGTTTAATTAGTAATTAAAAGTATATAATTAACTAGTCGGTGTCTGACTTACTTCCTGGTCGAGATGCTAGCTGAGGGAAATAGGTGGCCCAGAACCCAAAGTCCTTCTGTCGGTAGTTGGTGTAATTATAGGATGAGTTACTAATGTAAAAGTAGCTATGATTGTAAAGATTGTACTCCCGCCATGTAGTATTCTTAAAATAATTCAGATTAAATCGCCTAGGCGTGGGATCTCTGCAAATAAAGGAAAAGGTATTTTAGTGAACTTTTGGCACATTTGTACAGATATTCGAGAGAAAAGTAATATTTTTTTTTTACATGTTAATACATGTAATTACAAATAATAAATGTTATATTACATAGAGTAATTACTTTGACATTTAGGAATATAAGTACATGTAAATTTACCACATAGATTTTTCATCAATTTTCATGTAAAAATCACCTCATTGACTCATTCTGTCAATAAGATACCTTGATTGTAGATTTGACAAAAACAGTATTTCTATCACTATATGTACATAATTACCGGTATGTTTATCACTTAAGGTAGTCCTATACTTGGCACTAAATGGGCTCAATATCATGTCAAGTATAGTTTTAAATTATAGATATGCATTCTAACAATATATAAACACAAAAAAAATTATGTGTTAACGTGTTAGTTTTTTTGTTATACTCACCTCTCAGAAATGTGTACCCACTTGCAAATGTTATTAACAATGATGAAATTCGCAAGAGGTTCATTTTTTTCAAAAAATAATTATCAATTTTGGGGAAATAAGAATTGGATATACAAAACACAGAATAAACATTTGTTTAAACCATATCACATCAATATTTTTGCACAAATTGTTGTAAATAAGTATGCTTTGTGGGCCTGGCATATCATAATTAAAAGAAAATGCTAAGCATATTTCAATTTTGGTTATTTTTGACTATTTATATGGACCCAAACCTCAATCTATAGTATTTATTCCATAGAATGACATCTTCAAAAAAAAATTTGGTAAAATAAACAAGAGGCCCACAGGCCTTTATGGTCACCTGAATACCATAGCCCTTACGTTGACATGTCAGATAGTTTCATTCATGTTTGGTTTAAACAAGACACATGAATGCCAGATATATCTCTAAGTCCAGCAAGTGAGAATCAATATTTGGAAATATGGCCGACACTTCGCCTATTCGTCTCGACATTTCATAATATTCAATATGAAGTTGCCCTTTGAGATTACCGTATTTTTCGGACGATACGACGATATTTTTTTTCTCTGAAGCAGAACACCAGACTTATCGTCCAGATCGACATGTCTAAGGCTCGAGTTCGGAAAATTTTCCAAAAATAGCATTAAAAATCTTGGTTTTAATCATTTTAAATTGGTTGTATGATTGGATATTACCTTGTTGAAATCTTTGTTCATCTTTATTTATTGTTGTTTTCACTCATTTGTTAACATTAGTATACATAATAATACCAGTAATTAAAAAAAATGGTCCATGTCTTTAATCAATTAAAAGTATTACCGTTACGTAATTTTAAACACATCGTCACATGGTATCCATATATTACTAGTGGGAAGATAACATTGCGCAGTAATATTGAAACCAAATTCGAATGGAACAAATTATTGCGGTAAGTCCCGGGAATGTTTAATTATAAGAGATATTTAATTACATATTACTAAATGTGTGTAAGTTGTATTAGTGTTCATCTTTTAATTGATAATTATCCTAGGTATTTTTGTATTTATTCACGGTAGGCTGACACCGATTGTGTTATTAATCATGCCTTACGGCTGAGATCTATATGTGTTCACTCATGGTTTTGAGAGAATAAATGAATTGAATTGACTCTCTGTGTATATAAAGCGTACCGTTATACGGGTGTTTATATTTCACTGATTAATTATAGTCCAATTCTTTGATTGTTGTTAAATAAACATTGTAAAGAAACGTATGTATGTCGTATATCGTCATTATCAAGTCGTACAAATGATCGATCTATTTTTAACAGTGTATAAGTAAAGCAATAATATTTAACTGCATAACTGGACACAAAGTAAACAAGTAAAATCGAATCAAAATAATTGCTAATCTTCCTGCACTTGAGATCCCCCTTTGAAGTCCGACACGAGACAGGTGCATGCTTCTGACACCGGAAATTGTTAAACAAACATTGACCACGCGCCGAGTCAACAGGTGGCTGGTTACGTAATGGCGAATACACTGGCGATAACTTGTTTGATGCAAGGAATAGTGGTCAGAGTGGATAAATATTTTAATACATGGAATTATATATTTTTGACAACGTAAGTTTAGTTTACACTGTTACAACTTGTATAACACGCGATGTCGGGAATTGCATGCAAGCAATTTTATAGATGTTACCGGTATTTAAAGATACCATGCATAATTATAAACGTATTTGTTTAAATGTTAATCATTAATAATAATTGGTAGCAATATCGGGGATGTCCTTTGCATCATATACTGATTATGTTACCTGCAGTTTGATACGCCATTTTGAAGCGATTAGATCGACGTATCGTTCGAATCGACATATCTAAGTTTTTTTTTTAATTTTTGGCTTAAAATGATCAATTCGACTTGTAGTCCACATCGACGAGTCGTCCGTAAAATACGGTACTTTTAAATAAGATATAGTTGCCCTATTATTATACAATGTTATACATTTTAACTATGTGGCCATATTGGCTTTACCCGAAGACCCAAACCCCTGACCCAGGTGTCATGAATTTTACAATTTAGGTAGAGGGTTTCATGAACATCATAACCATGCATTTAGTTTTTCTCAGCTGTATATGAGAGTAGAGAAGGGGATTTTTTAAGGTTTAAGGAGACTAGATGGTCAACAAATTAACCATCAGATCTACCTAAAATTGTATACAGTATCTGTAAACTATTATTTAGTAAAGAAAAAATCCATATATCTTACCATTTAAATTTGGGTATTTTCCTATATCTTTACCTAGAGCTTTCTTATAAAGGAGGTCAATGCAGTCTAAAAATGGCCAGGGCCATCAATCCCAGTATATGGCCAATTTGGCCCCACCCTAGGGCCTGAACCCCTAACCCAGGGGCCGTGAATTTCACAATTTTGGTAGAGGGCTTCATGAACATTATAACCATTATAATTTATAACCACTATATATGCTTCAAACTAATAATGGTAACAATTGGCCTTGTAGTTTAAATAAGTTTAAAATGTAAAATTGTTAATGGGCGACGAATGTTGCACGACGACGGACGTAGACCAATTGCAATAGGTCACTTCAGGTGACTCAGCTAGGTGACCTATAAAAAACAGTATAACGAATGGTAAGAAAGAAAAGCGGGTAGAATTATTTTGGTCAGTGTATTAAATCTCACCCATATGAAGAGAAATTAGTCCACAAACTCATCATGTATTCGCTCATGTTTCTGTCGGCGTAGTCATACTGCTGACGAGGATACACCCCAAGCAGGTCTACGTAAGTCTGGTTGATAAATGGGAAGCCGAAAATGTACTGGATTTCTTGTCCATGTGCAACCCCTTCAGAAAGAATAACAGCAATGAAGATGTGACATATTTTTCATAAAATCAAACAATGCATGGAAAATTTAAGAATCTTGGCAAAGAAAATTATGATGACTGTACATGTGAAAATAACAAAGTCCAAAAAATAATCAATTTCAACCATGATTAGAATGATACACAACACACTGTCTGCTCAATAATTTCCATTAGTTTTTTTATCATTTGTACTACCACACTAGATATACCGGTATGTAGTTAAACATTTTAAAATTTGAATTTTAAATCTATGATCAGACATTGAAATTCAAGAAAATTTGAGCCCTTTCAATTTCAACTTGCAAAATACCTCTGTAATATGGAAGGTAGTCATTCCAGGAGAAATAGTTAAAGACATAAAAAAAGGTCTTGTTATGGACAGTCTGCCATCTCATAGCTTCGTTCATTCCAGTACCAAACAGATAGTCCGACATCATCTGATATAGAAAAGAAAACAATTCAGAAATGTACGTCTCATCAAACACCGTCCCTAGTATTTTCAAAAATGCCCACAATTTTGAATACTGTAGAAGCACACATATTCGTTGGGTTAAAATTTTGTTGTTTTTTAACCAAATAAAATTTCGTTGGGATTTGATTTTGTCATATCGTAATCTCTAAAATATATCACGTATCAACTCTGTATTTATGAGTACTTAGGTAAAAAATTCCTCATGGCTTTAATTTCGTTGATAAATACTGCCACAAAAATAACAAAATTAAATCCTCAACGAATATTTCTACTTCTACAGTATACTATACGAATACTCAATTGAAATTTATACTTTAATATTTTTTTTACTGAACTTTTTAGATAATGTAAATTTCTAATTAAACACGAGGAATTAATATCCGCGTAAAATCAGGAGAAGCAGCCCTCACAGATTTTAAAATTTCGCTTTTATTTTTCAAACAGATGTAAACTAACTGAAACTATAATAAAAATTTGCCGTTCGCAATTTGATATTCTTGCAATTTGATCCAAATAGTTGGAATGCTGAATTAAGTACTTGGAATCTACAGTAAGTCACTATAAATAATTCAATTTTACATGTACTTCATGAATAATTTTTAGAGAATCATTTTTAGAGCACTCACATCAACAGTCCTGTGCAGGATCATGGTCTGGTTTTGTGGTTGTGGCCAGTATGTATATTGAAAGATCATGGCCTCTTTAGTGACACTATCTTTTACCCCTCTGTCACTCAAAAATTCATTGATAATATTGTCAAATTGGATTTTCTGTACTCCTTCATCAAGTGTAGGTAAATTGGCTGAAAAAAGATATAGAAATCCATCATTTCACAGACTGACAGGCATCATTAATCACACAGGTTAGATTCATTTTATCTATTCTCAATGTATTTCTGTGAGATTAAAAAAATACCTCTAAATATGCACAGCTTCCATTACATACAAATTCTAAATGTTAAATTTTCTTTTGGAGCCATTATTATTCCAAAGAAATTTTTTCCATCAACAATTGAAACATACAATATCTTGCATGGCAAAGTTTTACAGAAAATAACTTCTTAACTTGTCAGCCTTGAAAAACAACTGAGAGAAAATGGTTATTTATCCAGTGTGAGATATTTCCCGTCTCAGAAAGACATTGAACCTAAAATGTGTGTCATGAGGGGTACTTACGGATGAAGAATGAACCATCATCTTTGTTCAGTCCTCCCATTATGACAATTCGCTTAAAATTGCCCATTTCTCTCATGAATTTGGGACTATCTGGTAGGAATGCATCAACTGTCCCAACCAGCGACCCATCAACCACTGGTCCCCAAGGATTTCCGACCGACCCAGGCTGAAAAGATTCACGACAAAATACCAGTTTTTATTGGACCAGCATCAAACGCTGATGTCAGTAATGGGAAACTTAGTTTATAATTTGATGCAGATGTCATTTATATAAAACTTTGTATAGATTGTAACACACAAATGGTACTCTTTTTTTGAACATGCAAATATTGAGGAATTTGCCTGTATGCTATGCCATTATTCATTGAAAAAACACAGAAGCAGAGATGGTTTAGTAGTCTAATAACTGTAGTACATGTAATAGGAACACTAGAATATCCACATGATATATACATATACAAGTAACCTACAGGCTGTATACACTCAACAAAATTTCTAAGTGTTCACCCTGATAAATAGCCTAAGAATAACTTAAAAATCACAAAAAAGAATAATGTGAAATTTTTCAACATTTCGTAACTAATATGTCTTTTGATCAATAGCACATATAAAATAAGACAAAAACTATTAAAATCAATTACCCATGACGAAACATCAAAGATTAAAGTGGTATTTTTCTACGCATGCTCAATATGATTGGCAATTTTTTGTAATTGATATTAGTCATTGATGACAGTTTAAAAAGAAAAACAATTAACATGGCCAAAATGATCATTGAGAAAATAGCAAGAGCCCTTTGAATATTGGTGTCTGCATTGTTTCTACAACAGATTGTACTCACTTTAAATTTGCTGTTTATTTTGTCCTTAACATTGTTTTAAATATTAAAGGGGCATGGTCACGATTTTGGTCAAAAATTATTTTTCTGATTTTGATATCTAAAATGCTTGAGTAAGGCATTTCTAATAGGCAACCAAAATTTTAGTGTCCGTCATTGAGTTTTGAGCGAGTTACAGAGCTTGCAATTCTTTGATATGTAAACAAAGCTTTTGTTTACATTTTGACTGTTGAGGTGAAAATTCCAGTTTTATACCTAAAATGAAACATTAGGAACTGTTAATTTATGCTTAAAATGAATTTGAAGATAGAAAAATCAGCTTGAAAATTTTTTTTAATGGTATATTGAACCTATGTAAACAAAACCGGGCACGAGCCTTGTTTACATGACAAAGAATTGTGAGCTCTGTATCTTGCTTACAACTCTACGACTGACTATCAAACTTCATCTGATCATCAGAAATGTATTCCCAAAGCATTGTAAATAACAAAAACAGAAAAATAGAATTTGACCAAAATCGTGACCATGCCCCTTTATGCAATCCAAAGTAAACGTTAAAATATCATTTTTCTTTTCCATGAGTGACGTCATTTCCATTGGCAACTTAAAATAATCGAAATGCTTTGAGCGAAATTTGACCTAACAGGAAGAGTTTGTGAGCAAAGGTCAATGTCTTGGGTTGCAACCAGAGGTCAAGGTCAAAGCAACCTTCTTAACGATTTGAAAGTTTAGTGGAAATCAGTCACCCCGACGGCAGGAGAAATATTGTGTTTGTTTCATATAGTAAATACATTATGCTGGGTGAACACTGTAAACTTTGGCTCAGTGTATAATACCATTTTGCATTATCTATGAAGAGATACAGTATATGTATATATCACTTTAGTTCAAATTTAAGACTTTAAGATAACTTAACATCAATCTTCTAAAAACATGTATACCAACCCTTAATCTGACTTTTGATGAGGCGTTTACAATTTCTCCGTACGACCTGTGTTCCGTGAGACATTTGGTCAGCCTGTATGTGTCCCCAGTTGGACAGCCAAGCTCCCGCGCCAGCTCCTGGGCGTAGTGCAGGGCATCATTGTTAGACTTAATGATCGCCCACTCACTCCTGTCTGAACCACTCTGCATGATTGCACGTTGAAAGAGATCTGAAAAGTTATTTAAACAATAAAGCAACCTTGAACTCATACACATTGTATGTATTAATGTATTTTATCATAAATGTACAGTGTTGTTCAACTCAGAATTAACCACACAATGAGCAAAACTTGCACATTGCTGCTATGTGTATTCTACAGTAATTTATCTTATAACATTCACATTATAATACCCAATGTAATTTTTTCTAGATGATCATGATCTATTATCATTAATACACCTACTGACAGATCTAGGAGACAGAATCTGTAAACCAACACTAGATGCCCCTGTGTTTTGACCAAAAATTGTGATGATGCCAGGGTTTCCCCGGAAACTCCGAATATTTTCTTTGACAAACTCTAAAGCTCTTAACTGGTCCCACATTCCATAGTTTCCTGGAGAATTGGCATCGTTTGTGCATAGAAATCCTGCAGAAAACCAATATAAATTGCATTACTGGTGCATGGACATACAATTTCAAACAAACGTGTACAAAACAGAAGTAGATTTTTTTTATTTATGTAGCGAAAACCCTTATTCTAATCCAAATAACATCTTACTTATAAAGTCAATAAATGCAAGCAGCATTTAAAAGACAAGCATATTTTTAAAATGGGGCACTTTCAAATGTGGGTATAATTTCTCCCAATTTAATTAAAATTAGACTTGTAATATCACTCCTCTGCATTACACTACACAAATCCTTAATTCAAGGTCAATGGGATTTCTCACTCTCCCTGTCCCCCTCTCTCTTTTCCTCTCTCATCAGGAGCAAGCCAACCCATAATAAATGATAATGTTGTCTAAAGTCACACTTCCCTCCATAGTAATGTGTGTAAGACAAAATTTTGTGCTGTGTGCCCTACCCAGTGGTCCCAGCCTGTAGTTAAAGGTCACTACTACCACATCTCTCTCTGCCATGAAAACCCCAGGATACTGGTGAGAGGATCCCATCACGTACCCTCCACCGTGGATAAACACCATCACAGGGTACAGTGTGGGACTGTTACTTGGGATCTCTTCCGTATTCTAAACAAAATTAAGAAACAGATACATCTTTGTTTGTACTGTACATGTTTTTCATTTATCTACTAAACTTGAATTGAAAATTAACACATGCTGCAGATATGAAAACCATTCTAAAAATTCGGTAAACCTATCAAATCAAATGTGTCTGTTTTCTTACACTTGGTACAAAAATATTCATGTAGAGACAGTCCTCGCTCATATTGGCATTTCCCATGTTTGGAACTGTTTCCTTCACATACCACAGGTGTTGCGGACATGCTGGTTTGTACGCTGTTGCATCCCATATACCCTCCCAAAACGGTCGCTCAGGTTTCTTAAGTAAATGGGGAAACACATATTAAGTTTAAAATTATCATTTTGTGAAAATGTGCTCTTATGGCACAACTGTGCAAAATGATTAAAAGAATTAAGAGAGAGAGAGAGAGAGAGAGAGAGAGAGAGAGAGAGAGAGAGAGAGAGAGAGAGAGAGAGTGAAAGAGAGAGAGAAAGATTACTCATTATGTGTACATATCTAGAATATTGACATGACTTAAAACAATTTTTGCATACAAACACTTGAAATTTTACAGGGGAATTGCTATAAGAATTTTCACTCTGATTTTTTTATTTCGATAAACATAAAAAGTGGCAGAATATAGGAGATGGGACAGAGTAAAACCCCAGTAACTATATAGTCTGTCCCAAGTTATTGCTTCCATCACTTTTTGATGATTTTTATTTAAAATAAACATACCTGACAATGAAGTACAATTCAAATCGATAAAAGGGAAAAAAATCCAAGATTTCTTCATTGATACATCATTGTTTTAACGTGGAAAATTTCACAGGAACAAAACAGTCATGTTGTAAGAAGATTCAAAATGGGAAATGTTTACATCTTTTATCCATTCGGAAGTATTCGGGACACCTCACACAATTTTTTTACCATTATCATATGGGTAGTTTTATGTCTTTTACGGTGCAACCACAGGGGCATTATATCCACTCTACACTCTATGACATATATATAAATAATACATGATAGTTTTCGGATGGCGAAAGTACGGAGTTATCTTTTCTTGGGCGAAGAGATTGAAAGTCTGCAGCAGACAGCAATTTTAATGGGATAAAAATGCTTTTTACCGAGTTTATTAGGAATATTTCAGTGTTAACGTGTTTTTTGACAACATTTGCAACATTGAGTAGGAGGATTTGCGAAACTTTTGTCAAGCAAGTTGTTTTTGGACATTGTCTACAAATCATGTCCTGCTTTCGATTCTTCCCTTGTGAATTATTTATATATATGTCATAGAGTGTAGAGTGGATACATGCCCCTGTGATGCAACATCCCCATAGACTTTTTATATTGGACTGTGTTATTAAACCTGAAGCGGTAAAGCTGGCATTTCAAAACAGATAATCTGGACTTTTTTCATTCTAGTGAATGTAATATAAAGTTTGGGCACAAACTTAAGGTACATATGTGCATTTATGAATATTGAGATTTGAAGCAGAAACTTGGGACAGAGTATACATGTTGTGCTTATCGGGTCCAGTACAATCTCTTGATTTAGCTATATATTGCTTGAATTAGATATATAGCTTTTCAGTGGCGAGAAATGGTACTCGGCGAGAACTGGTCGGACGCCAGTATAGCTATAAATTAAGAGATTGTAGTGATGTGACCAAAACATTACGTTTACTGTTCTAGTGCCACAAACACATCCACAGCCCAACGTTTGTTTCTTATTCTATTTTCATTGTAGAAGTAAAACATACCTTGAATCGATAAAGCTTTGGATCATTGTTATATTCTATTGGTCGCTTTGCATATGGAATTCCAAGGAAAACATTGATGTGTTTTTTGTGTTTAGCAGCATACTGTGACGGAATGGCAAACCCTTCGACAGCCCCGTGTGTTGTATGTACAATAACGCTATACCTACACTCAGAAATAGTGATCACACACACAAAAACACACAATACACTTAAAAATTGCATTTTTCAGAGTAAATGTTAGAAATATCGAAAGCTTGATTCATAGCGGAAGTGGATCAACTTTTGTAAGGTAAACAGATTTGAGCGGTGCGTCGATTTACCCAAATGGACCCAAATGGAACATAAAATGACTGAAATGGATCCAAATTGAAACAAATTGAAACCCAAATGGAAACAAATTTACCCAAATGGAAATAAATTAGCCTAAATGAAGATTTTATTTAAAATTTCAATTTTTTTTTTTACTGTTTTTCATTTTACAATATAACACATTCAAATACATACAAGCCATGATCTAAATAATCATAAAAGACTATAGACAAGTTGATGATTTTGTAGAAATTGAAATCAATAGAGCTCTTGAGGTTAAACATTATAGAAAAGGTTTTTTTTTTTTAAATTTCATAAGTTTTTAAGGTGAATTTTCACATTAAAAAAATGAATGTACTGGTTTTTGACACATGAACAATTTGAGGATTATCATGATCATCAGATGATCAACAAAAAACTGTATCTTGAAATAAAAATAATAGTAACAACCAGATTACGTCAGTGACTATTTATGTACGTCTGAAGACAGTGGGCAAAGGAAATTTTTCTCTACAAACAGTACTGAGTGATTTCTATCAACAAAATTGACTTGATTTTGACGGCTCCTGAATGAGACCCTTAGGCCAGACCCTGTCAAAAGTTTTTTTTTAAAGATCACAAAAAATCATACAGCAGTAATTACCATCATCAATATTTTTCACATTAGAATGATAAGTTTCTAAAAGTTGGTAAACAGTAGAATGTTGAGGCATAAACCAAATTAACTCCCAATATATAGCTTTTGATTGTTTTCACTTGCATTCCTCAAATAGGAAACAATTTATCATAGTAGTTCGAAATGGCATATTTTTTCATGTTGTTGACCTTATTTCTTAATTTTCGAAACAAATACCAAACTGAATCCCTGCAAGATTTCTGAGCCTTTTTTCTCAACCTATTTCGGAAACGTATATATAGTTTTACGAAAGAGTGAATCCATCCAGGGTTTATCATTTGGTCTAACGGTAACAGTTTTTTTTTTCGGGCAAATATTTGCGTATGATAGACATATATTGATTTGTAAAACTGTTTGTTGCAGTATATATGTTATCTGTATTATTAAAGATTTTACTCCAATCACATCCTTTAATAAGACTGGTAAGTAGTGCACAGTTTGCATTTTTGTAATCCCAATTTTTTTCTTTTGTATGAAATATTTACATTTGAATTTTGATGTATGTATATATAATTTAAGTTGCTTTGTGATCACTGAGTGTATGACTAATAGTGCCTGAATCGTGGGTTTGGATGTTTCTGCTTACAAGAACAGGATCTATTAAAGTACATGCATGTATGCTCAGTGATCCTTGTAGGTGTATGTATTGTATATTTATTAGGTTGTTTGTGTTCATTTAAACAATAAAATATTTTCTTTGGTGATTCATGCGGGATATGAAGGTGGCGACATTGCAGAAAAAATACATTATACAGCCCAATAAATTCAAATGACGTATTGTTGGGGGCGCAAGCGGACTTTATTGGATTTGATCACGCCCCAACTGAAATTATCATCTCATAATACTCAAAGAATGATTCCTTATTCCTTAATTATATGTGACAAATGTAAATTTCTAATAAGTTGTCAGAACTTGTGTTCAAACCTATTGTATATTATACATACAATGAAATATGTTCAAACCAATCGTGATATCTAAGACATACCTACGATGATCTAATTATGCTCGTTAATAAAAATTTTCATTATAATAAATCAAATAGGGCTGTCTTAGTTTTTGAACTTGTGCCCAATCCCAGTTGTAATTTTGTACAATAAAAATGTGTTCAAACCAAATATTATTAAATAAATAATGTATTTCTTAAGAATCGGGCGACATGTATAGCACTGCAGGGCTTTCCTGTCATCTCAGGGTAATTGTTCTGGCATGTCACCCTCGAAACCATTTAGTATATGTACAATATACCTGGTACAACTGATAAATGTGTAAGGATTATTTTCCACATTTACGGTATAAATTGTGTTTATATAGATTTTAATCTGTTATATCATATCTCAAGTGACCATTTCAATGCAAAAATTGACTATATAGCTTGTACATATAGTTACGTATTTTGAAATTACGAGAAACGTCAACATGCTGAAAAGTTAAACCCAACAATCCAATTGAAGATTTTTTTTATAAGTAAAATGTTCATTTTATGTAAAGCGCCTTAGAGTGATATTTATATCATGTTGGGCACTATAAAAATTATTATTTATTTCTTTTATTTATTATATCATAAAAACAGCATGTAAATAAAATACATGTACCAGTAATTAATTATATAAATCAAGTGTCCATCTCCAAATAATATCAGATTGGAATATTTTTTTTTCTTTTAAATATTCACTTTGAAAGAGTCAGCTGAAGATGACAAGGTTTTCTCTCTACCAGTATAGATATAAAGTGACACTGCACAAGATGGTTTTATGCAAAAAATTCAACCTTTCAGCCACTACCTGTTGTTTTTTTTTTCTAGTGACATCTTTCTGCATAACTGATGTGTACTTAAATAACATTCGAAAAAAAATCTGATCAAATCAGTTTTTCCTTAAACAATAAATTGCTTTCTTTGGTGATTCATGTGCGATATGAAGGTGGCGACATTGCAGAAAAAATACATAACCCGCGTTAGCGTGTTATGTAAATTTTTTCTGCAATGATCGCTTCCTTCATAACCCGCATGAATCATCAAAGAAGGCATTTTGTCGTTTATTTTTACATCTTTCTTTTTACAAATTAATAAATTGCTTGTAAAAAGTAAGCAAAATTCACTAAATTACTGTTAATAAAGTTCATCAGTATGTTAGCCAAAAGAAACAGCCAAATCGTCTCCTATGGGAATTTGAGTCTGACATCATCATGATTATTTCGTGCAGTCCGCGATTTTTCTTAGGTCGCTGTAGGTTTCGACCAATCGATAAACGGGGCATGTAGATTTCAGTCTGGCTGTTTCCATAGAGCTATGAATTAACTATAAGTTTCCGTAAGAAATAGAGGGAATCATACTCGGTAGATGTTAATATAAACAAATACATGTAATCTGTGTTACTGACAACCCTTGGCTAGCGAAGACGTTGTTACTGACCAGTAACTACTTCCCCAACATTATTCAATATAACACCCAACATAAATGATATATAACCAGTAGCTCTTCTTAATATTTCATTCCAAATAAGAACAAGTAGACAAAGATTCCCAAACATTTAATATAATGTGTATTGATAAAACAAATACTAATTTAAATTTATTTGTTTTGATTTGTTTAATAGTACATGCACTGAGGAAAATTAAATATACTGCATTCTACCTCTCTATTATCAAGGCTCAATCACTCTCACTTCTAATACACATATGACTGAAAAATCAAAAAAAAAAAAAAAAAGAGAGAGAGAGAGGGTAAAATATTCATCAAAGCTTTTAGAAAGTTATAAAGCTGACAGTATGAAATAAATGCAAGTATCCCTTTATACATATGTATATATCTCTTAATATTTTATCTTGATGCCCTTCATTTGAAGCATGATGTAGATCAATACTAAACAGTTGTGGATTTCAATGCAAATGGCACAGTTGGTTTTAGTAAACTAATTAAACATGCATACATTTGCCTATACTAAACATCTATAAAACAGGGCAACAACTAGTTGATACATGAAATTAAAAAAAACCCAATGACATTGAATTGTATAATTAATATTATTATTCTTTAAACATGAACAGTTCAACCTATTAAAACATTTATACATTGTGAAAATGTTAATAAGAGCAATAAAAGTATGTGCCCAATAAACATGACAGATGTATCATCTTGAACAAAAAAATCTAACACCTATGAGCAAGTTTAAAAATTATGAAACCTCAACAAAATTAAACCAATATGTAACAATACTATTAATTTTATGAAATGCAAATATTTCTAAGAATATAGAGACTTCAAAAAATTAAATGCAGTTGATTTGAAGATAAATGGCTGGCATAGATATAAAACTGAACTGAAGCAGATTGTAAATATTTCTGAAATAAAACAGATGGTTTAATTCCTGAAATGTGTCTGCGTAGCAGTGCTCATGAACTTCCCTTCCTGGTTTCAACAAGTTGAGGTCAACTGTTGGAGGAGGAGTAAAGGTTAACATTTAGAAGATTACTGGACGTATTTTCTGTCAGGGACACAGGGGCGGAGTCTCCACTATTATTTGTAATGATGTCCTTGGTTTTATACTTCCCAAGCTTGTATTTACAACAAACAACCTCCACAAAGAATTCTGTCCAGTTGTGAATCATTCCTAAAACATAAGCAATCAAAGACCAGGGAATTAAAAATTTTTACATATAAATTAAAGATCAGAAGATATAAATGGTTTCATAGACATCCAATTTTCATAGACTTAATTTTAAGAATACATGTCAGTATACCTGTAATGAAATTGACATCTCTTTTACTGTAATAAAGAGAAATTTTACGAACTGTGGCAATTTAAATAAAGCTCACCTGAGACAGCGAATATTCCTCCCACAATTCCACATAAACGTATAAGGAACTGACTAAAAGGTCTATGTTTTTCTACAACACGTATTTTGAGTGCATTAAGGTCATATTTCACAAATATTCCTGGCACGCCATGGCTACCTTTACTATGGTTTATTGTCCTGTTCTGAAACACAATAGAAATCCATACATGACAAAAGCTCAACATATATAGCAACTGTAGAGAAAACGCTTTAAAAAGATTGAAAATTTAAAATGTTCAGAGTCCACTAAAGTACTAGAGTTTTTGTGTTAAAAAAAATCTTAAGTCAAGCTTGGTGTCTTTCATGGTAGGGCATAACGTATCACACCAATTCAAATACTAAGTCTTGTACATTGTATTTCCAAATTACCACAAATGAATGAGTTAATGAGCAACTCAATCTTCTGATGGTGTTATAAAAACATTGTCATTCTCTTGGAATGGAAATTTATTCAGTATTTGTAAACTTTACATCTGATGCTTATATTACTGTCCAAGTTAGATGCAGTGTGAGGTTGGGTCAAAGTTGTCTCCCTTACCCTCTGTGTGACAGAGAACTGGTATGTGTCAATATTTCCTGCTGCGTAAGTTCGCACTTCTGTGGGTACAATTTTTATGAAGTAGTTAAAAACATGGAAATCTACAAAGAAACAAAAGAAAAGGAAGATTCAACATCATTATTCTCTCCACCTACTGGTCATATTGGAAAGCAAGGCAGAAAACTTGGATTTTTTGCACAGCAATGATGAACTTAACAAAAATTAACTTGAGAAACTGAACAGATTTTTCAATTGATAGGAAAATGGACTTCAACATATCATAAATAAATGTGCCATGTAAATGCAAATTAAATTGACATACTGTCTGATGAAACTTGCTCCTCTCCATCCAGTGGATTAATGATGCCTTTTACTGATTCTCCAAATGAAAAGTGATCAATTCGATGAGAAAAGTTGTACTCTAAAAAAGTTCAAAATAAAGTTTAGTTTTCCAAAATCATAGAATGGAAGATTTATATACAGTTCCCTTACATCATAATTATAATAATAATCACATTGAAGCAAAATAATCAGGCAGAATATCATAATTGAATCTGAACATCTGCATAGAAATTCATTAAGGTATATTCTTATCATATTTAAGAGTCAAAATTTAGAATTGCAGATACTCAAACCTGATAACAATTTCAAATTTACCTCTTTCATGTACCATCATGGATATATGAGCATGTCCTCTTGGAAAAACTGGAACTGATCTGAAACAGACACAATTAATGTGTACATAATTATATGCAATAACGATATCACAAACTTTCCTTTATTTAAAGATTTAAAGTTACATGTACAAAGCTCATCACAATGTATTTTAATTTCAATCTACAAATATTCGAAGTTAAAAATTTTGAGAGCTTGTTTCTGAATTTTATAATAAATATTAATCTCACGTCGTGGTTGGATGGATTTTCTTCAAAAATCATAATAGGAACCAATAGGAATAAGGCAACAATAATTAATTTGTGAGAACGAATAAGAGAGGAGAGAAGTTCAACAGTCAGTGAGTGTATTCAAGACTTAGGAGAGTAAAAAGGTTTAGAATTTGCTACTGCCTTTCAAAACAGTGTGAGCAGTGGCAGTTTTATTTTCATTACTAACAAGATTGCTGAAAAGTTAAGATTAATTTATCACAGAATCAAATAACATACTTTCCGGCTGTGATGTGGAAATTTCCAGCCACTTTATTGACCTCCAGTGAACCGTAGACTCGACAGGCATCTGGTTCCCCCTCCGCTGGAATCTCCCTGTGTAAATGTAGACAGCATGAGGGAAAAATATTGTTAATGACAACACAAATAGTCTATTACTTAGTAACCATGCCCCTTTACCATGTTGGAGAATGGGGAAATACAATTGAAAATAGAATTTAACCCAAAAATTAAAACCCAGAAAATATACATTGAAACCCTGGTCATACATAACATTTTCACTATTTTTTACAAAGTTAACAAAAGAAGAAAATATTTTCTTATATATTATATATTTACTGTTACAAAAGGAAATAAGCATACTTTCTTTCAACTTTTTGGATTTATCATCAATACACTGTTTATGCATTTCATGAATAAATGTACAAGTAAAATTATGCACATTTATCCTGCAAAAGTTATACTTATAATTGAAATGCCTCCTATGAAATCAAATTATTTTCTTCTGATACCCAAGTTTCAAAACCAGAGATACCTGGTACGTACCTTTTAGGCATCCCAGACTTATATGTTGCAATTAACCCCCTTGACATCCACATCACATCCTGAAGAGCATGATACTCAGATCTCAGAAACTCGCTGATTTCTTGAACTGTCTCATGATAGTGCCTTTGGTTTGGACTCAATTCAAAGTGAGTTTCCTCGTATTTCAACTCCCCAAAACCATGTGTATCTTGCCCAGTTACATCAAGGACATCTGCTCCTATTGCTATAGAAAAAATATCTAGTTTGAATTATACAATAAAATTATTATACTTTGGAGAGTGAAAAAACACCTCAGTGTCATCGTGGATTTGAAAGTAAAAAATTCAATTCAAGCGATTTGTCTGGTATTTGGGGATCTTAGTACCAACTATGTGTTTATTTTTATTTTTACATAACTTTTTTGTGTGAAGTGTAAAAATAAGCCATGTAGAGTAAATATTGTACTTATTGTGCATACAGTGTTCGAAATTGGTTGATAAATTTTCAATCTTCAATCCAGTTTTTGGAAAGGTTGGTTGTAATAACATTAATGATGCATTACTACGGTATTCCATTGTACATACCATGACATTTCATTGCAACAGTCATATCTATGTTGAGCTTCAATTTTCTAAAATAATGAAAACATCATATTGAAGACAATCTGTCAAATATCAAGAGGAAATGTTTGATAAAATTACATTTTGTGTATACTATGGAATCATCATTGTTCCTTGGGGATCAATGTTTGTGGCTTTCGCGGGTAACCTTTGCCCACAAATTTACATCCCTATGAACTTATATACAAGCTAGCATTTGTTTAATATTCATTAAAATTATCCTGAACTGGCTACCAACAAAATTACGTCCCCATGAAGCAGGACAATTTTGGGCTACCCACGAACATTGACAACTACGAATAAAATTGATTCCACAGTATATGCATGATAATTTTTTTTTTATCAATTTAAAGCATGCATCCGATACATAATTACTGTCTTACCCATCAATGCCAGTGTCAACTTTATATTCAAACTTGAGCTCTGTTGTCGAGTAGTATATTATTTCTGACACAATCAGAATGACAATACACAGAAACACTGCTATGGAAACTACGAGAAAGAAAGGAAGTCAAAGAATAAGAACCATGTGATGGCAAAGACAATTAGGGTATATTACAAATGAACTACAAGAAATAGGTTATGTTAAATTGTTCTCAATTTAAAGAAATAAATTCAATTTATTTATTCTGATCAAGGTTATTGTCATGTCAGTTTAAATAAAATATGAGTTATTATAATATTATCGTAATACATCAGAAAAAATCTTGTAAGTATACAAGTTAATGAGTACAGAAAGCTTGTAAATTGGCTCCAAGATATATCATAATATAAAAGGGTTGAATGATCTTACTTCCTCCTCCTGATGCCGTCTTCTCCTGACAATCATCCAAAACTTTGGGAAATGCATCTAGTTCGGTCACAACCTTAATGGCCTGCTTTTTACTTGCTACATTCAGACGTCTCATGTCTGCTCAAGTCTTTTTTACAATTTGTCTCAGAAATGCCAAGGTGCCATTATTTCTATTAATTAAGAAAAAATAATTGTTTCTATTTCAAAATTGTTTTTACCTATATATACATGTACATATATCAATATATTTCATCCAATTCAAACTCTCTTTAAATAATATTGGCCGAGTTTTGGTTCCGCACAGAGCTGTGCATTAGACTGACCCTATTACCAATTAAATCTCAGGAGAGTCCTGCATACGGTAATTCACATTTACCATGTTTACAAAGTTTGCTTTCAAAATCAGTATATCTGAGTGTCTAACCTACCTCAATTTTGCTACTCAAATATTATTTTAAATATTTATTGCATTTTAATATTATGTTAATGGTACTTAATCATTTGGTGCACATTTTTGATCATCATCCTTATAGAGCTTGATTAGCAGCTGATGCACTGTGATCGAGATAGTGCAAGCTGATGTAAAGCACTAAAATGATTCTTAGGGAAGTTTTCATTTTGTATATTTAATGTATACTTAAATAAAAACATGCCTCACCTGGATGAATTGCAGGAATTGCCCCATGTAATTATCAGAAATGCAAATGAAAAATTTAAGTGATGTTTGAGATTCAAAACTGAAGCAGGTGATAACAAATATTCCCTGATTGGGGCAAAGTTTCAACACATGAATCTTAATGGACTGTTCCAAGAGTTGGTGAAGATTGCAAGTATCAAACAAGAAAGTTGCATACACATGAAGTAAATTAGATACTTTTTATGTTTTAAGCCATTTAAAAGGGGCGTAAACAATGCTTATTCGGTTGAAATTTACACACCGTGTGTAGTAGCAAAGCAAGGAAAGATTAAACAAAATTGAATTTTGATAATAATAACATTATCTTCTAGAAGCTGAAGCCGTCACATTCAGCCTGTTTATCTCTTAATAACTCGAATTTCCTCGAAGATGTAACCCCAAGTGTGAGAAAGGTTTCTTTTAATCTCATTTGGTATGCATAGAAAGTTGAATTACTATGTTAATGTTCTTTCTGCTTACATCGAGAGCCATGAGATTTTTCTATATTTTCGCTGAAGCAACTTTTTCAGTCAATCTCCACAGCACAAATAACAGGAAGTTGTTAGAACGGAAGTACACGTTTCAAGACGTTGATGATAAAATCCAACTTCTATGTCCGGCGGGTTTCACTTCCTGGGACCTAGTTTTACACTAACCAAACAAAATGTAAACAATTCGTGACTTGAAAGGATTAAAACAAGGCGTGGACATTAGTGGTGTCATTTTATTCCAAATACTCACATCAAAATGTCAGAGTCTGAAGAGGTTTGTAATATTATAAAAAAAAATTGAATAAGGAAAGCCTAATCATTATTATTCTGCATAAAATTTCAAGATTGTATTTAAATATATAATTCATTTGGTTCTGACAGCTACAATATAGACACAGATATTTGTGTTTATAGTTGAGTATTGAATTTTTTTGCACATAATAATTATTGAAAATATTTCACATTTGGGATGTGCAGGGGTTAAAATTAACAAACAAAAAAAATGTAGTAGCCAAACGTTTCAATTTTCACTAATATAGCCCAGAATTGTTTTTACTAACCCGTGCCAATAAAAAGACAATTTCATTAAAATTTTAATATTTTACAGAGACCAACCTATACACATGTATAGCAAAAGTTTAGGTGTACTTTACTTCTTCCTTACACAGAAAAATAGGGAGAAGATTGAGAAATCAGGGAAATTAACTTCATTAATTTGATGATTTTAACAATTATATACAAAGATAGGGTTCTGAACATTTTAAAAAAAATAACTGTTCTTAAAAATAAATAGGATTAGAAGAAAGTCCATAAGAGATCAGTGGCGGATCCAGGATTTGTTGAAAGGAGGGGCCAGAAGTGGCCAGGGGTCTGGGGGCGCCCATGGGCCTCTTGTGTTTCTTAGTAAAATCCAAGACTCCAAGTTTTTAGATAAAATTGCAAACACAGTTAAACAATTTGATATATATATGTTTTTCAACACAGAGTAATAATGACATATTATAAATTTACAATTAATATCTGATCACAGGGGCATCTTATCCGCTCTGCTCTCTATGACATATATATAAATAATTGTGTATTATTTAATATATATATATGTCATAGAGAGCAGAGCGGAAAATATGCCCCTGTGATCTGATCTGAGAAATTTAAATAAATCAAGCTAATATTTTTGTTACAAATATGTACAACTATTTAAATAAATCAATATCTATTGTACATGTATTCATAAGATTCCCAAATTGATAAGTGTTTATAAATTAATTAATGTTTGTTGAGTATTTTTCACCAATTAAATTGTTGCGGACTAAAGAAAATGTCTGACAATTAATTATTCCATTATATACATACATGTAGTGGTATTTGTCACCCAACGTGTTTTAAATTATTACACAATGAACAAATTTTAAAACGTTCTACGTAATTATACCCTGGTCTGCTCCGAAGGACAGGGGGTATACTGTTTTACTCTTGTGTGTCTCACTGTCTATCTGTCTGTCCATAACAAAAATGTCTGTTGCATTTTTCTCAGCACAATTAAATGTCACAACAATCAGGTTATGGTGATTAAACCTATATATTTACAAGTCCATAGACTGTATACGTCTCTTGGGTCAGGATCTTAAGATCCTAGCTAGCACGCTTAATTCTGATTAACTAGGAAATTTATAGACTAGATCATAAATGCTCTTTATCTCTGATAATACAATTAATGTAATTCCATGTACCAGATTAGCAATTTCACAGATTTTGACATATCTATATTTTATACATTTATGTAATGGTTTTGTCAGATATTGTAAAGTCTGAGGCGCGTCAGTTTTTAATAATTAAATTTAATGATACTCTGATTAAAACAATAAAAAGACTTTGCCTGTCAATTGAGTTTCACACGTTTTCACCTGATAATAGCCCCCACGATCGAGTAGCTTGTATAAACACTCTCACTTCCAAAATCACTTTCAAATATATTACGTGACTGACATTGCTGGTTAGACAGGATAGGTCACGCCTTACTGCAAGTGGCTTGGGTATCTTTACACTGCGCACCTGTCAAGTGCAATCACTTTTTAAAACACCCCTCTATTTCAAAGGAAGAATGTGCTTAATAAATCTGGAAAGTTTTTCATAGCTTTGAGGTATTTATATTCAAAAAAGTTATTTTAAACGAAGTGTCTCACGAATGCCTTGTTATACTAAGTCAATTAAAACAGGAAGTATAAGAAGAAAACAAAAAGGAAAGCATTTCAATTGGTCGGAGGTGCATTGGTGGAAAATTGACCTGTCTAGATATAGATTGTTAAAAACATAACGTATATAGGCACATTTCACACTTGACAATAAATTTAGCTACATTTGGCTATTATTTTAGTTTGGTTAATATTCCCTGACTAAATAACAATATAAAGCAGGGTTCCATGTATTAAAAACTGGTGAATTTCTAAGGACAACTCTAATTTGTTGCCATTTAGTATGAAAGGCAAAGAAAACAGACTATTAACACCCATTATAAACATATAAATTATCATTTATGACAACAATAGACTCGTTTCAGATATTTTCGGATGCCTCACCTATCCGGACGATTGGACTTAGAAATGAAAGAGTCCGGATAACTGAGGCTCCACTGTAACTTACTTAAAACATTTTGTCTCAATCTTCGTTGCTTGTGAACAGTTTTGCAATTGTTCTGATTCATTTCATTTACCTGGCACTATCCAATAAGTTAACAATAAGCATTAGGCCAAAAACAGATCATTTTGCATTTGGGTATGTAAATAAACTCAATATTGAATAAAGGAACACTTGTTAAGACGATGAAGCATGTTTATAGACAAACAATAAGTTTTTTGCATTGGTCCCTTTAGTCCACATCGCTTCATGAAAAGGTATGCGCAATTGTGAGCATATTTTGAAATCCTGACACATTGGTCATTTTTGTACAAACATCGGTAAAGGATGGTGTGATTCTGTAGGATTAAAATGTTAATAGATGAATATATGAATGTCCGTGTTCATTTAAAATTCTTTTCCGATCCAATTTCATACTAAAGAACAACGTGCAAGCTTGTACGTGAAAGCTGATAAATTCCTGTGAAATTGGAGGAACCAGTAATTGTGTTTTTTCTCTCCTATAATGTTCGATCTTTGACTTTGTGTTCACCCCAGTTATCTGCAGCAATCCAGTACTTGTCATCTGTAGCCGTCTAATGTAGAAACTTATTAAATAGCTACAGGTAACTAAAAAATTGGAGGGTTACAAGACAATAAGAGATTTACTGAACTTGGTTTAACAAAAGATGATGTCACAAAAATGTTTTAATAAATACAAAAAGATTTCTCGTAAAAAAAAAATCAAAGAATAAAGAATGAATAATTTTTAAAAAGCTTAGTCTTCAGCTAGTATAGAAATTAATTGATACATCACAATACAGTTCTTGATCTGTATAGTCTTCATTGATTAAAAACAAGTAGGTGCCTATATAATCATTCACTGGGAGTCTTCAACAATACCAGCTGGACTTAATCTTAAGTGAAATCAGCAAGGGTCAGTAAACATGAAAATCAAAGAAGTGTACCAGGCCTATAGCTTTTTTTTTTTCTCAAGTTTTTTTTTTTCTCAAACAGCTCTCCTAAATTTACGAAGTATAATTTTGATAGCATGTTTATGTCATTTACATGCTCATTAAAAAGACCCAAGAATTTGCGAGAGATTAGAAAATTATAAATTAAAGATAAAACATTTTATATACCGATATTCATTATAATTAAGGAAAACCTTTTCTGATATTTGTAAACTTATGAAAATGGGTGGCGTTTATTTCCAAGGGGGCCAGTGTAAATTCATTTGCAAGTTATGTAAGAAAGGAGAAGGGGTGCGGTTTAAATCAGACTGGCATTTGTGTGCTGTAAAAAGGTTTGGTAATTAAGGACTGAGTGCATATTTAAATATGTAATTTTAATGTAAATTTACAGAATATATAGAATGCGCTACATTATTTACATGCAATAAGGAGTTACATGTGCCTGACTATATTGTACCAGTATGTATGGTGTAAGTGTGTACCAGTGTAAGTTTCCATTTGAAGTCCTTTTAAAAAGTACTAGATGAACACATGAAACATTTGATTTGCATCTGATCTAGCTACCTTTTAACCCTGCAGGCTTGACTGATTATATAGGTAAGGTATTTTACATAGTGTACATATTTTGATCTTGTATAGTTATGAAATATTTACTTCAGGTATTTAGAGAAGAGTGCATGCACTTTTAAAGCTTCGTAGATTTTGGTACAGTATAATGTTATTATAGATATTTTGTAATCAGTATAGAGATATCAGGCTATTATTATCACCCATTGATATATGACCATACTATATTAGTTTTGTGTGATATTTTATATTTTGCATGCTTAATGATCCAGTATACATATTATGAATGACTTCTTCGATCATATATATACATTGTTACATTAAATAATGCATTGCTTTGTAATGTGAGCTGACGTTGCCCTTTGTTTACTTGCATGTAATTATGGTGTCATATTTAAAAATTTGTTGCATTTTCTCTATTAGAATTTAGATCTGACTGGTACATGTACATAACTATTAGTTTTCGTTTATATACATATACGTTTACACATAATTGATAGCTTAAATTCATCTTTTATACAAAGTGGAAATTGGAAATAGTGATATTATAATAATGATGCAATTATAAAAGCATATATAAAGATGGTATTGGTGATGTGTAGAATGCACTGATTTTAAAATGAAAAAAAATTGGCTTAATAAAAATGGTGCATAATATAGTATAATTATCATGATTATAATGCATGCTTTATTGTACATGTACGGTATTTTCCTTTATCTATTCAAATAAGGAAGGTTTTGATATTATAACAAAACTTTCAGTAATATGCCATATGTTGTCATGTAAATCGATCAGTTATTCATTTTTTACCCCCCCCCCCCCCAAAAAAAAACCCCATTTTTTTTAACATACATACTGTGGAATCATTAGAATTTGTGGTGGCTCAGTTTTCATGGTATTCGTGGATTGCCCTCTCCCACTAATTTACAACCTCCACGAAAATATAATTTGAAAGAGTTAGTTTTCTTACTGAAACTGAAAACCGACGCATCCACGAAATTACATCCCCACGATTCAGCAAAAAACCCACAATGCACAAAAATTGGCCCCCACGAATTTAAATGATTCCACAGTATACCAGTACATTGACAGGTAAGAAAAAAAAAGAACACTTTTTATATGATATGTACTTTTTAAAATGCTCATTATTGACAATAATGTTGAAAAATCAAAATGAATTAGTTTCAATTAACACTGCTGCTGAAAGATACGAATTAATTGTCAGTTAGCCCAATCGAGAATGCTTTAAAAATGCTCAAGCATGCTGAAAAATCAAAAATTAATATACAAATGTATTTGTTTCAATTCAGCAGCAGAAAGATAAACCACCAGCCAAATCCAAGAGGATAAAAGTGCTGACCATGGAGGAAGACATTACTGATAAAGGAAGTGTCAACAGCGAAGATCATCTGCTGCAGAAGGCTGATGTCAGGGAAGATCATCTGCTGCAGAAGACCGATGTCAGCGAAGATCATGTCCTGCAGAAGGCTGGTACGGAGAACAGAGAGGGTATTTACTAAGATTGGAGACATATGGAATTTGTTTACAATCAGATAACAAATTGATTGATTGAAATAATGTCTTTTTCATTGAAATTTTAATAATAATCTACATGTATATTTAAGAAATAAACAGCAAGCTAAAAAGTTCACCGGGATATGAACTTGGTTGGTCACGTGATCAATTGCAAAGCCTGTGAAGCTAAAAGGGCTTCTCATAAGATTTGATCAAGTACCAACCAAGTTCATACCCCTGAGTGTGAACTTTTTAACATTGCTGTTTATTACTTATATTTACGTTTGAAAAAGGCAAATCATTCAGAATTAATAAATTTACCGTGTCTTATATGTTTATAATAATTCAACCGTCAAACGATAAGCGCATGCGGTAATCATTGTCATGAAAAAGTTCACACCGAATTGAACGTTTCCGCTATTCTATAGGTTCATATTAGGAAGAATGTTTGCCAATGTAAATATTTATCCTTACAAAAACTTTGGTATTTGGGCTTTGCATCACTTTCTATGGACTTTAACAGCCTTATTTTAAATTATTACATGAAAGTGGACAGTCAGTCACAACCCATTCCAAAAATAAGTACATTTTAAAAAGGGAAAAATTTAAAGTACAACAGAGGCATGTACTTAAAAAGTATATATATACTTTTTATGCCCCCTTGGAAGAAGGGAGGGCATATTGCTTTGCTGCTGTCCGTCTGTCTGTTGGTCGGTACATCAATGGTTTCCATTCATTTTCTTCGCAGAAGTTACACATACTGAAATCAAATTGGGTGTACAGATTTATCGTAAAAATATCTTGATCAAGTTCGCGTTGGGGTACAATCGAACAATTTTTGACAGATTTATGCCCCTTGGACTTTGAAATATTCCAATTATTTGCAGTTTCTGTTCATATCTTCTCAGAGATCTGAAAGGGAGGGGGGCATAAGTGTTTTCATAAACATCTCTTGTTTAAACTAAATTTGGAACCCTGCATTTGGTCGTTCCAAAAATACTGTACTTTTAAAAAAAAAAAAAGTAAGTCTACTTTTAAAACATTTCATTAATTCATGAAGTACAGTAAAAGTATAAGTACATGTATAAAAACATACAGTGTACCAAAAGTATACATTTAACACATTTCATCAATTTTTAGTATAGAAGAGGTACATAGAAAATTAACATAAACCTATAATAATTAAGTTGTAATTTGCAACATGCATGTACTACATGTACGTACCATGTTATAAGTCGAAAAACTAAATTATCTAGTCTGTGATAAAATGTTCGAAGATAGCTAGAGGTACATTTTGCCTTTGATTTAGAAAAAAAAGCCTACAGGTATATTATTTGATTATTTTAGGTTACTCAATCCATTAACCTGAACTATTTTACCTTCTGGAATAGGAATTCATTAAATTCTGAGAGATTCGTAGCGCAGTTGAATGCCTGATTCACAATGTTATGTATTGAATAGTCTACGATTTTGTGTAATACTGTATGATAACAAACGAATAATTTTATGAGTTTTGTTTATGTATCATAACCCCTACGACCTTTAATCTGACCCCAAAAGAGGCATAATTCAAATTTCATTACGCAGAAACTGCCAGAGGGGATGCAGGTACAAGTTTATCCAATTTTTCAATACAGGTACCTCACAGGTATTGGTATTGGTCATTGATTAAGAATTCTATTAATTTAATCTGCATAATTCAATAACAGTGTGTGTGTTTATGTATATCTGCAAACATTACAATAACTTTCAAATTAACATATACCTGCCCATAGTGAATGATATAGATATACATAAAGCACAGGCAAATTTACTTTATTGGAGCTCCACCTCCGCCCCGGCCGAGGCTTGAACTCACATATATAGTTACTATACATGTGTGTGTGTGTGTGTGTCTAAATATATATATATATATATATATATATATATATATATATATATATATATATATATATTCAGAGAACAAAAAACCAGAAGAACAAGAAAATAATAGAGAGGCCATGGAAGACAGCAGTGTCCATCCAGACAAAGAAATCAACGATGAACAAACTTTTGAAGACAAAACTAGTGGTAGCGGCAATAACAATGAAAGAAAACTAAAGACTTTAGATGAGGATATCATAGTCATAAATGAAAAGGAAAGTGCTCCAATGGAGGATCCTTCAAGTGCAATTCAGAGCAATACAAATCAAAACCCCAAAGCTCAAAATGGTAAACTGCTAGGAATAAAGAACAAGGTGTTGTCTGCGTTTGCCTTGAAAAATGACAAACAGAAACAAGGTGAGGTTGAAGATCATGGCTCAGGCAAAGACCTGGAAGTACGATTTAACCTAGATTATCAGAAAGAACACAATAAAGAAAATTCCAAAGAACTCCAGAAGAAAATTCGAGATGCAGAGGAAGGGATATTTTCAGTGACAAAGGAGGACTTGGAGAGGAAGAAGAAGAAGAAAGAAGAAGAAGATGAGGTGGATTCCATGTCCGTCTGGTCCTACTTCATGCCCAAGAAGAATTTCCAGTACCATTTTCAGCATCCCTACTTCAGGCTCTTCATAGCCTACTTTGTGACTTTCTGTAACTTTCTGATCTATGCTGAGGACCCTGTGGCCCACTCAATGAAGGAATGCACCATTCCATTGGTTGGGAACGACTTTGCCTTTGTAGCAACAAGGTATGCCCCCAATGCATGGAGTCTCCTCAAAGTATTACTTTGGCTTTCCGCCATTCTGCTTGGAATTGTCCTCGGGAAAATCGTGGTGCATGGATTATTCTTCAGTAAGTATCCTATATATCACCAGCTCCTATCTTAAAAAATAATTATTATATACTCTAAGTCACTCATGCCTATTAGGTGTTCTAATAAAGTCTAATATAATCTTTGACACATTAAACTATATATTTTTGATTGAAAAAATTTTTTTTAAGGAGGCCGACTTTAGTTTTTATTGCGCATATTTTTCGTGCATTATAGTAAAATACTGTATATTTGTATCTTTTATGAAATTGTTTCAATACCATTTATTAAATTTAACATAATAAACAAAATACAGATAAAAATATTAAGTTTTTTAATTGAAAATTTTATTTTTTAAACAATTTTTTCCGTTGTTCGGTAGGTGAGTGTTTCCTAATGATGTTATGATAAAATGAAGCTAAATGTATGTAGGAATGCGTTATAAAATATAACATAAAAAAGTAAAATGTGTATGCCTTTAAAATTTTACACACAGAATAATGCTATCCTCAGGGTTATTTTTCTTAATTTTTTAATGAATCCATTGTACCAATCTACATTTGTAAATTGTAATACTCCAAATATGTAGCAAAATTTGGTGCATTTTTGATATTTTGAGATGACCCCATGAAAAATCACATATTACAATTTGAAGAAAATCGCTATTGTAATATTTTTTTAATCTGCTTTGAAGTGCGGAAAATTACAATTTCCTGGAGTAAATGTACCTGTATTTTGAGATGGCCCCTAAAAAGAACCAGGTGATAGATTTTCTTGAAACTTCGCAAAGGTGTAAATTGTATTATGTTAAAAAAATAAAGATTTTTGCTATTGTTAGTTTTTACGCAAAAATACCCAAATCTGAGCTTCCTTAAAAGAAATTTGAGCAACTAGTTTTTATCACAGATAATTTTAATTATTAAACATGTATTAAGAAATTAAGCACTCATTTATTAAAGCAATTACGAACAGGCCCATCCAAACATTAATGTTTACCGGTATATACTGATCATTGAAATACAATACCTTGTACATACCGGTATGTTGTACCTTGCAGTTTTAGATCAAACAATTTAAAAATGATAGATATTTTGCATGAACATGTGTATATGTCAGAGAGGACTGTTGAATTATGTGAAAATGTATAAGTAGCTTTAGCCTTGATGCTCTCAAAACTGAAAATACACATGTACCAGTATTTTAAAAGAAGGTTTTATGGAATATGGTTCAATTGGGAATTAATATTGTGATTCTGTAGAATATTACTGTGTTGTACCTTGCTACATTCATAACAGTGGTGCATATATGTTTATACATGCATATAGATAAGTTAATCTGTTGTGTGAAGAAGTCTGTATGTATTGAGTATAAACTTATATACCTCCGATCAACTGTCATAAATTCAGATCGCTCTCTGCACTACACTGTAGGTGTAGTACAGTACCATTACATGTTCTTGATCAGATAAATGCATGATTTTTATGGGGATTATATGGAGGCTAAATATATTGAAGCTTCTTTTTCAATGTGAAGTAATTTAAAGAAAATTGATATGCCTATTTCATTGATAGCTGTCTTCTGTGTTGTAAGGTAACTCGTCTCAGTATAAGTGTCTCATTAGAAGAGCATATAGCTAGAGAATTTTCAGTTTTGTCTTGTTCAAAGTTTTAATTTTAAGTTTCACTACAGTTAATCACTTTTTCATTTCATGTATTATGAACTACGAAGCATGTGCATGGAACTTCATTTGATTATACATGAATAATAATAAATAAAATATATATGAATATAAGATATGAGTAAACACATTTATAGCACTGAGTACATATACATGTACCACATATTTTATTCTAAAATTCATTAATTTTGTTTATTAACTTCAGTAACCTTTTTAACCCAACTTTTTAAGTTTAATGTATATTATATGCTGTTTACAATTGTTTGATCTTTGAAAGGGCAAGATAAGATAGTAATGCTTAAGCTTGACGGTCAGATTTTCAATGCAACTTGTCTGTTGCATGAAATTAGGGCATCACATGATAACTTCACAAAGTCACCTTATTATAAGTTTGTTTATACGAGTTCGGCAAATGAGCTTGAATCCATGGTAATTAAGATTAACAAATTTAATTTAAAAAAGAATGCAATATAACTATAAATCCACAATGTATATGAAAAAATGAGCACTGATAATTGTACTTTATTTAATAAATTATAAAAGTCTTAAACCTGATACATATCAAATCTTCAATCTATATTTGGTTAATAGAATATATATGTATTCTAATGGGTTGATATTTTACTGTACAAAATAAATGTTTATATATATTAAATACATAACCATCACCTGTAAAAATTCGAAATCAAATAATATTTATTGTGAATGTTTTGAAGTAGATGTTGTTTATATATAATCATATAAACCGGCCATTTGTAGACCGTTTGTGTAAACTGAGGATGTTTGAAGATGACATGGGGTCCTTTATGGTGATGTTCCTGACATCATTAATCGTCCTCTTTGTCTTTTCCTGGATCTACAATGCCTTTCTGCTGATTGGTGGCAGTGACACAGAAGACTACAGAATCTCCGACCTTATGGGAATCTCCAACTCCCTGTTTATGAAAATGGCCGCCACCGGCACTTGGTGCGGGGATTTCTTCACAGCCTGGATGGTAATAATTGAGACTTAAAAACTGGTTGTTTTAAATAGTGAAGAATCAATTCATACAGAGCTTTTTTTATCACAACTAGTATTTTTTTCATGACATTTGATATAAAATAAGCACATCTTTTTTCAATGTTTATTCAACAAAAAACACTCAAAAATATTTTTAGTTTTTGTATGTTTCAAAAGAAGTCATAAGTAGAGGATGAAAATTGCATACTTTTTTGAAATACAATATGCTAAAGAAAAGTCACATTTATACAAATTCTATACACATAGTACATGTACTATATACATAAAAACTGGTTAATATTCTGTTTCTCAGAAATTTATCACAGTAATTCCTCCATTGCAGGTGACGGACATGATGCTACAAGAGAAGCTGTACCCTAAGTGGGGGGTGAGAGTCAGGCAGTGGTGGAACACGGGCTACCGCCGCATCATCCTGTTCTGGACGGTCACCACAGTGGCCTCGCTGATTGTGGTGTTAGTGATTGCCACAGACTACATTCAGTGGGACAAGCTGAACAGGGACTTTCTTCACTCCAATGAGGCCTCCAGAGCAATCTTGGCTTCATTTATTCTGGTAATGGATATCCTCATTGTCTTACAGGTAAGTGTACAGTTCAAATCAAGAAGAAATATTTGTTGGTGTTATTAAGGGTTCCAATGGCTGGCCCCCTTAAATTAGATGCCCAGAGCCCTTGAAAGTATTTGGTTTATAACTAAAAAAAAAAGGGTTAGGATTTTGACATGGCTGTCATTGGAAAAGTGGTTCATTAGGATCTTTTCAGTGTCATAAAATATATTTTTATTAGGGTATAGGGTAATATGAGTGTAATAAGCTTCACTTGTTAACATGTACCTGTTTTCATTTGGCAAGTTATCCAAAAGTCTTTGTGCGTACAACTGACATAAAGTTACAACAGAAAGTGTACCAGTTTATACGGAATGCTTTAATTCATTAGAAAAAGCTTTTTTTTAAACGTATACATTATAGGTTTAAAAAATATGAACAAAAGATGTTTTTAATTTTCATAAAAAAGAATTTGTTAGAACTAAGGGACAAAAATCAAGTTTGTTTAAATTAGAAACACCATTTTACCGCATTGCATGATGAAGCCGAAGGCTCTGTTTTCGAAGTTAACTCCTTTTTTTGAGTTCCGACTATACTGATTATTCCCAATTTGAAGCACCGTCAGACATAGATCAATGTGGATTTGTAAGTCTGAATAAATAACTCCTTTGTTTTACATTTCAGTCATTATACTGCAAGCATTTCAATTAAATCTACTGGGTTATGAACTGTGTGTGTGCACGATTACATAACATAGCTCTCTCACCCGCGGCCGCTACTTAGCAGTCAGCGATTATGTATCTTATAAACAAGATTCCCATCTTACATACATGGGTTTATTAAACTGCAAACACAAAAAATTGTTTTAATTTTGATTACATATAAAAGTTTATTCATCTTAGATTGATTAAAAAGATAGAATGTAAATTAATTAAGAAAATCGTTTTAAAAATTAATAAAAGCAACATTATTCCCAATCTAAAGCATCATCAGACACATAGATCATTAGTGGGTTTGTAAGTCTTAAATGTTTTTCACAGTTGGTTACCTTTGAATTTACGCATGTTGCACCATGACTGATTACAGGAAACTACAAGGTATCTAATGTCCCTGCGGTTTGTTACAGTCGCTATGAAAATACACTAGATCTCCAACGTTTACCTCAGGTTCTTGTCTGTGATTGGTTGATGCTGCATTACAAGCTTCACTGTGTGCATGGTTTTTAACATGGTTTAAATGTTGCTGCTCAGTGAGACGTCTGTTCGTTATGGGAAAGTGCAAATTGTTTAACTGATCCCTCTGGGTCAGCATTTCTCTTGCTAAGAGGCCTCGGCTTCTTATGCAAGGATCTCAATGATACATGTATATAGCTGTGAAATTACAAAAAACAGTAGTAAATCAAAATTAGGACTACAATGTTTTGATCGGACTATCGAGACTCTTTGTGATGAAAATTAATTATTACACATATTGGCTTTTGCTTTTAAACAGTTGCTGATACATTCTTCATATTTCGCACACATTTTCAACAGTTAATGCCCTCTTAAATGAATTAAAAAGAGAAATCACATGTTTGTCCGTGACTGATTTATTACTGATTGGGGTTGCTGTGTTCCTCAATAAAGGGCTGGTGCATGCCATTTATTTATAATTAGCACTAGTATATTACATCATGACAATCCTTTTCGATAAGAAGCTGTAATGGAAGACCTTCTCATTGATTTGCAACAAGATCAGCTCTCTAGGTTATTATTTTTATTTTTCAAACAATTAATTATCAAGGCTGAAGTGTACCATATTTATTTGATTGTAATAATGTTTATTACCTGTATGTGTTTTACAGCTGTATTGTACACATACTGGTATAGCCAATAAGAATATTGGTGTTTCAGTTTTTTTAACAGATAGTGCTCTATCTAGTAAAGTCTATATTCTTTTTTGTACAAGTACATGCTGAGTAGATTTAAATTTGTATCTCAATTTAATGTCAAACAAAATCACAAGTCAAATAAGTATTTTATTTGAATCAAGAGTCAAATACTATATAAACCTCTCACTAAAGTTTATTATTGTCTTAGATTTCATTGACATATACAGTTAATATATGAGGAAATGAATTAAAAGCTTTATAGATATGAATGAAAGAAAATTTATCAAAATCCTATAAATTCATTAAATGGAAATTGATCAATAATTATCCTACACCTGATCAAGTTTCATTTAACTAAATGAAATAGCTTTCAGTAGAGTAGAAATTATGTAATTTTATATTTTGAATTAATTTAGACTTTGAATGAATTCAAATTAAATTTATATCCTGCATGCAGTGTGAAGACATTCTGGTTCCAATGTGTCTAGGCTTGGCTGTAATAGAAAGTGTCAAGATTCAGATTAACGTCTGCGGTAGCATTGATTTGATTTTCAGGGTTTTTTTTAGAACAATCACTTGAAAATTTATTAAAGCACTGGAAATTGTTGATAGAATGGCTTTTATAGAAATGATATATTTTCGTTTTTATACAATTCTGTGCAAACAATCAAATAATACCCAGAATCCAGGCGATACATTAATATAATACAATTTGTTGGTGAATTTTGGAGAGTTTTTGTTGGAGTATTTATATTTTTTGATTCTTGATTTAATATATATGATATTGCTGTATTTGCAGGACTGGGATTTCCCGCATTTTGTCAGTGCAATCGACATCAAACTTCCTGGTGTCAATACAGCCCACATCAAATTCGACGTCCCAAAGTGTCTCAAAAGAGAGGTGTGGCAAGTCCATATCACAGGTGAATTATATCCTTTGGAAACTAATGTTTGATTTTTCCTTGTAGTACATCAAATGTGATCTACTTATACATTTATTATACATGTATACCCATCCATTTTCCTTTCTTGATCGCTGTTAATTTTACAGAGTGTGATCCAATTTTCCGGAACACCACACTGTGGTTTTCCGATTCTGTATCACCATTCTCTGAAACTGATGACGTAGTACACATAAAATAACGTCTGTATTTTAGCACATTTTAAAAGAGTTCATCTAAAAATTGTTTGTTATATAAGTAAACATCATACAATTGATTTTAAAAAGATAGTTTTGTAAATAAAACTTATAAATGGACAAGGGTATATAATAAATTTATCATTATAACAGTAACTTGATCCAAAGAACCGGGTCATGTCTCGTTGCCAGGCCTGGATCAGCTTCGCGTCTCATTTGATCTGATTGATCTGCGCCTGGCAACTCGACATAATCCGGCCCTTTGGATCAAGTTACTGTTATAATAATGTATATATACAGATTATCATTATGATTACTACATTAAAAGATGAGAATGTTAAGCTAGAAAGTGAATTTATTTTTTAGTTAAGATTTTTAAAGTATAAAGAGTAATAAAATCTCAAAAATGAAGTACTGTATAAATTTTCTTTTAAGAAAGATACGTTTGTAAAAGATAACTTACTAAAAGAAATTTACAGATAGAGAGTATTCTGAATATTTGCCACTGGTTTGTTATAAGCTGTAATTGATAAAACTATGATGGAAAGAATGATTGTGGGAATTGGTTTATTTGGAGAATAGTTTTCTAGCAATGATCATGCACCTATTTAATTTTTAAAATATGGTATATATTGAGTCAGAATTGTGGTAACTTTTACCAAATACTATATGAATAAAGTTTTATGAAATATGAAACTGGCATGTACAATTTTTTTAATTATCCATCCTTTGCAGGAAAATGGTTCAACTATGGAATCCTCTTTCTAGTCATGATTTTGGATCTGAATATGTGGAAAAACCAGATATTCTATGCTCCATTTGATTACGGCCAATATACAGACTCGGACGGTAAAATTCACAGCGTTACAGACGAGTACAGCTTGAAGACATTCAACGAGTCACAGCTTTCATACAGCTATAGGTCAGTGACGATAAATCCACTGACCAACGCCACATATCTTGCCGGCGACACAGTGATGAATGCCCGTTACAATGGCTACCACATAATCATAAAACTGACAGCGTTTATTCCCTCCTTTGTGGCATTTATAACATTTGGAGTTCTCTTGTGGAAATTTGGTCGACGTGTACCTCACGAAAAAGATGTGTATGCAGGCCGACTGAAGAAGAGACGAAGAGACCAAAATAAGGTGAAGTTTAACAGGTTTAGAGGACTAGCTGCTATGGTGAGGGCTTTTAAGCTTAAACCTAAAGTTGATGCTAATGAACTACACTTAGTTTCTTATGGAAAAAAAGATGAAAATAATGCTGAGACTATACAGGACCCTGTTTCCAGTTGACACCATGGTCTTTCTCTTTTTTTTGCTTTTCTTTTCTTTTTCTTTTTTTTTTTTGAACATTCCTGCAACATTTCAGAGTTACTTTTCTTTTACCCTTTTTGATGAATTCTCTTTAGGTTTAGTCATTGAGGTCCTTTTTTAAGGTAATATATATATTCTGTTATCATATTCAATAACAACATGTCAGAAACATTGTGTTCTTGGTGGCTATAGTTGACACTGCATATGGTACATCCTGTATGAATTAAGAGTCATATCAAAGGCATTTTTACAATTCTTTTTTCACATCCAGTACGTGGGCAATGTACTTTTTTATATTTATTTTTTAAACATTATATTAGTATTTTTTATGTTAAATCATATCATGTCACAGAAGTTTTTAATTCGTTATTATCATTTTCATATGTTTATGCAGGGAAAATGTTTTGAAGAAATCATCTTTTGCGATAAATTGGTTTTAGCTGATTTAGACACGTGGGACAAACATACCACTGTAAACCAACTTAATTTGTGCCGAATTCATTTTGCAATTCACAGGAGATAAATTGGTTCATGGCGACTAATTTTCACAAGCAAAACTTATCAACACTTGTGTTGTTGTTATATAAGGCATATGGCAAGGAAAAAATTGCGGCGAGAAGTATTCTTGACGACGAGGCTCTCGCAAACCTTGTAACTTGCACTCGAATACAAAATGGTTTACAGTATACCAAACATACATTTAATGTTCTTGTTATGAATTATTTGTTGAAGCATGGTCATCTTTCAATGCATGATTGATTTTAATTCAGTAATGAGGTGCATGCGATTATCGTCCTATAATTATGTGTTTAATATCTGTAATAAATGACAGGGAGCTCTTTCTTGCACTAATATCTCCTGCATAAACAGCATTTGAAATTAGCAGCATGAGCTACTGCAGCCAGCACAGGCAGCATGGCAAACTCAGCATGCATAAATTATCTATGCTCTATAGGATAGCATTTCTCTTACAGTATAATTTAATGTTGAAATTGAAACCAAATTTAATTTATGAATTTCTGAAATTAGAAGACGATAATTAATACAAATTAAATTACTGTTAAATGTTACATATGTATTTTAGGGATAATTCATGTATTTATTATTATGTGTATTAACATATTCACATGTAGTTTGAAGAAGGTCAGAATAATTGCAGAAACCATTTATTTACAAGTATTATGTATATTCACATATAGCTATAATCAGAGTGTTTATTCCACTAGGATTATTTAATTAAATTTAGTTTGTTATTACTCAGGATCTGTATCAGGGCCAACACAACAAAACCACACTCTGAGCAAACACAGGAAATAAGATCATCAACACAAAAGCTATGCTACAAATAAAAAAAAAACCCAACTTCTTAGTGTGTATTCCATACATGAATACAGTCAAATTTCATTATCTCGAACTAGATGGGACTGTTTAAAAACAATATTCGAGTATTCGAGATATCGAGGGTAAAATACATGTATTTAAAAATAAGTGGTTGGGACTTACAAATCACTTCGACATATCCATTGTATTCGAGATACATGTATCAGTGTTCAAGATATCGAATATGGACATGATATACATCCTTAGAACCACCGTTGTAACAAAACAATCAAGTACCTATATATATTTTACTGAATCTAGAATTCCAACTGTTATCAAGGAGAACGTTTTAATGACATGTGTGTGTGTGTGTGTGTGTGTGTGTATATATATATATATATATACACACAGTCAAACTTCATTATCTTCAACTAGATGGGACTGTTTAAAAACTTCGAGATATCCGAGTATTCGAGATATTGAGGGTAAAATACTTAAAAAATAAGTGGTTGAGACTTACCAATCACTTCGCTTCGACATATCCATTGTTATTGAGATATCAGTGATCGGGATATTGAAGTTCAACTGTGTGTGTGTATGTGTTTGTGTGTGTATATATATATATATATATATATATATATATATATATATATATATACACACACACACACACACACACATGCATGTACATACACATTTATTGTATCTCAAAATAACACTGTCATATCCTAATTACTACAGGTAGTGATTGCATGCAAAAAAGAAAAAATCTTATAAATTCTAGTGAATAAAAAACCACATATGTAAACCAAATTAAATGCTAGCTAGATGTCCAAAACATAAAACCCCAAAAAGGATCAAATTTGTCATCATGCATTACTTATGTTAATTTTTTAAAACATTTTTCTGTTTACCAGTAAGGTATTTTCTTTTTTTTAATTTTATACTTCTTTTTTTTTTTTTTAAATTTTGTTGTCGTTGGTTTATTTTATTACACATAATTGCTTTCATATATTTGACGTTTTAATGCACATTTTACAGTAACTGAAATGGTTTGATGGTATAATATATTATGTATGGTATATTAAGTAATATATAGCCTGATAAATTAGTGCTCAAGTCATTGATACCTTAGTACATGTATACAATTATTGGCCTCGGGCATGTCACACTGAGCTGTTTCCCACACCATGGGAAAAATTTTCTGGTCTATTGACTGCTCAGGCAATATAAATAATTATTTAAATACTTTATTCCATATTTTTAGTATTTAGTGTTCACAATTGTACATATCATTGAAGGTTTTTGTACCATCATACATTCAGATCGTTGTATATCAATACCTAAATGACCTAAATGATAAATCTTACAAATGATTGTATAAACAAACATAATACACTGATCTTCTAATCTTCTAGCAATGAAAATAAATTCGTAACCTAGATCCGATTTTCCAAAATATGTTGCCAGCCCAATAGACAGGGCTAGCTGCGGTCCAATAGATTGCAGTTTATTGACCAGCGGTCCAATAGATCGAAGTCTATTGACTGGTGGTCTAATCGATTGCAGTCTATTGACCAGCATTTCTGAATCAATAGATCGGTTTCAATAGTTAAGAAAAACTGAATACATATACAAACTAGCTGAAACTATTTAATCTGTAATAAAACAATTCCTTTGATTAGCTAATAAATTTTAAAAATCATTGAAGCTGTTTTAGAAATTATATCATATCTGTTATTTTAGGAAAATCAAAAATATTTTTTTAAAACTTTACTTTAAACCCCTTTTCAGAAATTGTGACTTTTTAACATGTGAAATTGGAATTATATTGACATGCATCTAATTTGATAAATTAATGAAGTTAAAAGGTGGACTTGGTTACAGTGTGGAACTCCTTAAAATTTTGGACTCAGAACAAATAGTTTATAGAGACCATAAATCAAGCATAGGTGTTGACACTGGTTTAATTGGGCACATTGTTACTGTTACATGTATCCATATCCAGATTGTGAAATATCCAGATGTAAAAATATCCAGCTGTAAAATTTATCTGTTATGAAATGATGATTGTTCATGCATGCATATGACTTTAGGGTATTATAGATTAGTAAATCATGATGGTTTTTAAAAAAAGACAGAAAACATAATTATTTAGAAGGTTTCTCATGAAAAATATTAATAACATCCACCAATTTTAATAATCTATGATATATTGATATTCTTTTATATTGTTTAGTTTGATCGAATATTCTACTGATATGAAATAATATATAATATGTTTAAGGAATTTCGAGAGTTATATACAGTAAAACACGGTTATAGCAAACACACTTATTATGAATTGACGCTTTCAGCGAAGTGATTTTCATTCCTTGTGACTTTATAACATGCTGTAAATTTGACGGATATAACGAATTACGTTTATAATGAAGTAAAATCGCCCGTCCCTGGCACTTCGTTTAACTGTATCTTTTTAGAAAATTTAGGGAGGGTTTATTAATCATTATGGTGCTTTTATTATGAAAGATAATAGATATTTAATTTGTTTACTTTTTTTTTTATATCATGGACTAAATATTTACCGGTATGGAAAGATGCTATAATAATTGTTAATGTTCTTTGTTATGAAGATGAATAGAAGGTTTCTTTATAATCAAAGTATTTTGTTGTAGCTTATATTTATCTTTTATTTGTAAATACATATGTGTATGTATCTGGGGATTTGAATAAGTATTTAGATTGAAAGCATATAGTGCATTTAGTAAGACCTGGCTGGAAATAGTTTTATACCATACTTTAGCAAGTTTAAACTGAAAATAAAAATACCCGTACTTGTGATTCATTTATATACATGTACCAAATCTTTACATGTTCATTATGGATGTAATGCCTGCTTTTAATGGATGATCAATAACTTAATTTATGTGAGTCAAACAGCTTGACACTTACTTTTTTCTAAAGAAGACCTATTAGTGAACGTTGTTACGTACAAACTTTGTTATACTTGAAGGTGCTTTGTTACTATATTATCTGTCTTGTAGTGCTTATAATTTCAAAAAAAAGCAAATGTGTAAATGTTCCAGAAATAGCATTCAAAACAGCTTATTGCATTGTAACAGTTATAGGATGAATGTACCTGGTACCAGTGTTTCTAAAACAATTTTGTATGAGGTGAAGTTAAATGAAAATTTTTGTCTTATAAAAACAGTTTTTCTTTTACATTATTTTTTGTACTATATTCTCTTTCATGCTAGCACAATCTTATGAATATAAAGTTTTTAGCTCACCTGAGCTGAAAGCTCAAGTGAGCTTTTCTGAACACTTTCTGTCTGGTGTCTGTCTGTCTGTAAACTTTTTACATTTTCGACTTCTTCTCCAGAACCCATGGGCCAATTTCAGCCAAACTTGGCACAGAGCATCATTGGCTGAAGGGAATTCAAGTTGGTTAAAATGAAGGGTCAGATCCTCTTTTCAAGGGGATATAATTAAAAATTATTGAAAAATTGTTGGTGTTTTTCAAAAATATTCTTTTCAGAGAGCATTTGGATAGAAAAGCTGAAACTTGTGTGGAAGCATCTGCAGGGAGGGTAGATTTAAGTTTGTTAAAATCATGATCCATGTGGGTAGGATGGGACCACAATGGGGGTCATATTTTTTTTTACATAGGAATATATAGAGAAAAATCTTATTCTAAAAAACCATTTGCCTAGAAAAGCTGTAACTTTAGTGAAAGCAACCTCAGACAGGGTAGATTCAAATTCGTCAAAATCATAATCTTCAGGGGCAGGGTGGGGCCACATTGGGGGTCCAATTTTACAAAGGAAAACACTTTAAATTGTTCACAAAAACTCTTATGTTATAATATATTGTTTTACATATATGCAAGCATTTTGACACAATTCTTGGGCCTCACAAGGAATTTCAAAGTTTACTGTAGGTTTATATCCCATATATAAACAGTTGTTTAAGAACTTGTTCTTGAGAAATGCAATACTCAATATGTGGTAGGACTATAAAATCATCCGGTTACAAAGGGGGGTCAATAATAAACATAAGAATATCCAGGGAAAACATTTTGAAAATCTTTTTATACAGGATCTATTCTACTACACTGTCCAGATATTTTGTATATGACTCCATAAAGCTGATTTTAGTATATCTATTGTTGCTTAGGTGAGCAATGTGGCCCATGAGCCTCTGGTTTTTATAAAATTATCAAAAATAAATTAATAAATCTGCAGTATTTTGGGGGTATTATTTTGTCAGTGCCTTTTGGAAAGTTGATTGATTCAATATTTTGAGTTTTAATAAATGTTGATGTTTCATTATGTACAAAATGTTTTTGTGGTTTTTATCTAAGTTACCTGACATTCAGTTTTAAACACTGAGCATTATCAAAATGGTTCTGTGTAGTACGTTATTATTGAAACAACATCAGTTGATTTAGGGTGACATATAAGCAATATAAACTACCTGTAAGCTATTGTAGGCAAAGATTATGAAACACTAAAAAAAAAAATCCAAAGTTAACATTTAATTGCTTGACTTTGCAAAATCCTATTTCATAATGGGTGTTTTATCTAAGACATTTTAGAATTATTTAATACCAAAGTGGTATATGGTAAAATAAGTACCACAGGGACATCATGAAGAGGAGTACCGTAAGGTTTGTGGGATGGCATCCGTGTTTGTAATATTATGATAATATTCTCTCCATTATCATAGTGCATAGTAATCCAAGACTCTTTCTCAGTTTACACAACAAGGGATTAAAGGATAGTCGTGCAGCAGACGATAATTGGAGAAGTTGAGATGATAATACGTAATGTACATTATGACGTTAGTTTCAGTGACTTGCATATCAATAGCATCATTTTGGTTTACACTTGATGCAATTCATAACGAAAGGATCTTGTTGCAAAACGAAAATGTCACTAAAGACTATCAGTCGTTTTGGGGCAAGGTGACACAAATGGTATATTCCCTGAGATGAAGTCACAAAGGATACTCGCACGTGCATGGTGCACTAAAGGTGATTGTGTTGATCCTGTTTTGCAAAGTGTTTACAAACATTATGATGTTAACATGGTAGTCTTCTCACCTCTTTTCCAGAAGACGGAACTAAGTCGTCCTGGTTAATCATGTCAGGTTATATATCAACAGTTTGTTTTTTTTTTGTTGAAATATGAGCGAAATGACAGTAGAAATCACAAAAAGACTGTTCAATAGCCATTTTGCAATACCTGACATGAGTCCAATGGATGCAAAGAAGCAAGTCGCTTTTCATCATACGCCCCTTGCCAACTTAAGAAAGGGACCCTTGTTTCCAATGAAAGGGAAGACAATTCGATATAAATTTTTGTTATTCTGCTAATATTTCCGGATGAAGGGCTTTTGAACGGCCCTACCCCACGCACTCGTCCAAGACCTGCACTTGGGCGTGAAGTTATATATATATATATTTTGATGTAGATCGGTTTTTATAGGTGACTATTTATAGGCTATGTGAATTGTTTTGGATAAGGGAACCAAACCACTTTTCAAGAAACAAATGGTTAACGACAACTCTAATCTAATTCAAGAGTCTACACTGATTACTCGGCGATAAGTAGTCGAACTAATTGGAGTATATTGTCGAATAGACCCTTAACCTTTGATAAATATTGAATATTGTAAGAGCGAGGCGGAAACGAGGTTTAATGCTATTATCTGATTAGCAATATCGATAATTTTGTGTTTGGGAGTTTTAAGAATAGATAATTAAAAACTATCGACGTACATTTGATCTCATGTTCTGGGTCTCTTACTTATTACATTAGGTTCTATTAGTAACATACTTAGATGTAGTGTCTAGTACTGAAGACAGGTGTAAAAGAGCACACATAAAGCTAGGACTGGATTCGAAACTCTCGTCACAACAGACACTCTTTGTATTGTCAACACATCTTTATACAAAATGTTACAAGCAAAGACTTTTCAAGCCAACACACAGCTACGGTCCAAACGGAATACCTTATCTTATGTTGATATTAATAATCCACTTTTGATGGAGCAAGAGAAACCAAAAAAAAACCCAGATCCATTCTTGACTCAAATAGTCTATAAATGCTTTGGAAGTTTAACAAAAAAAATTGGGGGCAAGAAATATATCATTAAAAAAACCCCTCAAAATGGACATTTAAGGTCCAAACGGAATATGTTATCTTGTAACGTACTGATATCAAAATCCACTATTGATGAATCAGAAGAAATTAAAAACGAATGCATTCTTGACTGAAATAATCCATGACGGCTTTGCTGAGTTTAGACCAAACTTTTGCAAGAGAGCGTTTTAGAATACGGTACTTTCGGACGCATAACTCTTGCTGCGAACAATAAAATGTGTGTTTTCTGACACATTTCCATTCTTTCTGCGATGATGCTGTAGGCGTGCTTTGATTGAAACCAACTTGGCAAGTTATAAAACACGGCGAGACCCCGGTTTGTCTTAGTCTGCAAGTACCAACTTGTGTACTTTCAAGATATGTCAATATACCACGCAAATGCATAAAAAAATCAAATTGAAATTCCTCCGAGAGAAAAGCATCTCAAGGTTGCTTTTTACAGACCCTATTTTATGAAGGCCTTGGTGCTTTAAAATCATCAAATCATGCCAAGTTTGTTTTTAACAAAGAAGAAGATACTGAATAATTAATTCGTGCCGTGTTTATTAAGTTAACAGCAATTGTTGTAATTGTGCCAGATATGCATCGTACGGCGTAGTAAGCGCGGTGACTTATTGGGTTCCAAATTAGGATACTCTTTGTTATAACGCTTGATTAATTTTTTTTTTATTTTAACAATATTTTATTATGTATCACATAAACGGATGATTAACGCTTATAATTAAGATTCGCTTAATTACGATTTGATGACGAATATAAATTCATCCATAGTCAGTCGATGAATTAAGTTTTTTGGTCAATTTTCTGTTTGATATACACTTTCATTTTAACATTTCTGTAAAATTTCATTTCATACTTAATTGATTTAGGTTAATTCTTCTTTAATCTAACTACTGTATTATGTTAATTTCTGATGCTCTTTCTTTGCTCTGTAATTGAATATTATAGACCTGTTCAATATAAATTGTCTTTTATGATATTGTGGATTTGTGTTTATATGACAAAGATTGATCATTAACCAATGTGAATAAAATCAGATCCTCGATGTTCCCGTGTACATGAGATGTCGTCATATATATATATATATATATATATATATATATATATATATATATATATATATATATATATATATACGAGAGCATCGAGGATCTGATTCTATTCAGATTGAATCATTAAAGAGACTTTTACTGCAGTATCAAACATTTTGTTTTAAAATCTGTACAAATAGTATCTGTTCTTTCGCAAGTCTATCACATAGTAAAATAAGGCCCAAGCTTTTTTTAAAACACAAAGAATTCTGAACTTTGTATCTCAGCATAGGTTTAAATTCTTTGTTTAAAAACCACGTTTTATTACTTTTCTTTTACGATGATAAAAATGGCTCCAGTAGAATAAACTGATGATTTTTATCATGTAAACCACATTTTATTTATAAACGGTTGGCGCGAAACGGTATTTAATTTAACGTTTGCGTGCAAGCACCTCCCTCAAGAAACCGAGGGGCTTTAAACAACCCGGTAAGTATTTTTGTCTGCTAACGATAATCGAAGAGTGCATTAAAATCAAGGAAGCTGTACTAATTGCATTTCAGGGAAAAGTCCTATTATGTTATAAAGCATAAGTTATTTATTTCATCCATACAAGATTGAGCTCTTATGGTATGTCTCGATTCAAAAGGGAATTGTTAAGAGCAGGCTCAAATATCATTAACGTTGGGTTTATTATTGGGAGAATGGCCGCGAAACATCACTGAGAAGACTTACTAATCGCACAAGAATAGCGTTTCCTTTTTCAAACAAGCATGTATTTACGATATGAGCATATCGTCTAGAATTTTTAATTACGGAGACCACTGTATGAATGTATGGTTTCAGTATTCCAGGATCGCAAGGTTTCAATGTTTCACATCATTAGTAAAAGCGAGCGTTGACATGTCAACTCCGAATGCAGAGTACAAATGATTTAAATGAACGGTCAAAAACGAACGGATGACTTCGTTTGTGTCCGTTCGTTGATTTTTTTTCCGTTTCTGATGCGTCGGTGTGAGTACATTTTTTTCCAATATGTTTAGGTATAGTGGTCAACCGTTTATCAGCAAAAACTTAAGTTGTGTGTATTTTGAATCATTTGTATTGTGTGAAATACTGAAATTGTTGGTTCTCGAATGTTACTCGGTTCTTCAATAATTACGCTCGTTTTAAAATCTAGAGTCGGAGCCTTTCTTTTAATAAATGTTTTGTCAATGTATATTTCACATTCACTCGTCAATCTTTAAAGTTTCTAAATTCATTGGAATTACAAATATAGACAGTTCAAATTCTCTTACATAGTAGTATTGCCCTCAGTTTCTCGATTGCACACAACGTATGATATAGCGTTTGATTTTATGATTAACAAAAAAAAAAATAAGGTGTTCTATTCTCAATCATTGTGACTATCAGAATCAAAGCTCATCTGTCAGAAAGATTGGTCTCTGTTGACACAAGTCCTTAGTGACTTATGGGTGAGGAGAGTTCGTTCGTCCTCATAAAGAGGGATCTGATGCGACTGATGGGTTCCATCTCCAGTTGTATTAAAATCGGTGACTCGGGACCTCTCGCCTCTTTACCAAAATGAGTGGTGTTAATAGAATTGCCGTCCGCCTATTCGCTCGTCAAATAGAGGTTTTTGGGGGATAAATGTTCTTGATAACACGGGGCGCAGACTTTTCGTAATAATTATTCTCAATACATGTACATAATTTCGTAAGCACTGTACAATTTCAAATAAACAAACTCTCTCTCTCTCTCTCTCTCTCTCTCTCTCTCTCTCTCTCTCTCTCTCTCTCTCTCTCTCTCTCTCTCTCTCTCTACAAATTAATAAATGGCCAAGTCTTTAAGGGGAAACGGTTCAAAACCCCACAAGGGAAGAGAACTGATGAAAGCTTTAATTATTATAATTTTTCTTGCATATTGTATAAAATCTGTTCCATCAGTTAAACAAACAATGACTTGATGGACCATTAAGTCCGAACGAAATGATTTCCCGTTCACCAGAACACGTTTAATAATTAAGAGTTATGTTATGTTCATTACTAGTAATAGGTAAAAAGTGGTGTCTGTGATGAGAATATTGTTCTTTTACATTTTTAGCCGGGCTTATCAAGGTTATAGCTACGGTGCATGGTTTAGCGGATGTTGACTGAATAACCGTTGAAATCGTTATTCGCACAAAAATGTACTTCCAACTTAAAAAAAAAACGTAGAATGTATAGCATGTCAGTTGGTCAGTGTAAGTTTACATATGATATATTTAACATCTCATTGTAATCTTGTTCTTTGCAACATTCTAAATACTTGGAGTTTGCAATGTAAAGGTGTGAGCGGCGGAAGAATACATTGTTCTCTCCAATCACCTAGGTAATTTATAAAATTTGTGACTCCGTTTTCACGCTGAGAGTACAAAGTGTTGCGGGACTTGTAAGAGCGTGTAAAACATTTAATCTTAGTTGGGGTGTTATTTATCTGACCATGATTTATTATGTTTTCGACATCAGTATAAATATGTATTAATACGATTTTAATCTCAATGTGTCTACTTCATCGGTTTTAATGCCATTTCATAAAAACGTTTTCAAATACACATCAAACGAGCCCACAGATGCTTGGGGACGGGACCCCCCCCCCACCCCCCCCAAATATTCTCACCCCAAACATTCCAGAGTTATTTTTTCATCATTTATTATTTTAACTATATGTTGATGTATGCTACACTAAAAAATCACAATTAACGCGTAATAAGTTATACCAGTGGTATATATTTTTTTATGCACAGCTTATTTCGCGTTAATTGTGAATTTATTTTAGTGTAGCATACATCAACATATAATTAAAACAATAAATGATGAAAAAATAACTTTGGAATGTAGGGGGCGAATATTGTGTGTGTGTGTGTGTGGGGGGGGGGGGGGGGGGGGGGGGGGGGTCCCGTCCCAATGCACCTGTGAACGAGCCCGGATCTTTGTACGTTGAGTACTTTGATTGCATAATTATTAACGTTTTTGCATGACAAAATTTATCTATATATCGAATTTGTTAAATTGAAGTTCAGTATTTTCTAAACAACAGTATGTCCTGGGTTAAAATTTACTACTGTATAAACGTTGAATTTTCAAACATTTTTTTTTCTTCAAATTTTATTCATGATGACTCTGCGTGTTACATCGTGACTTTAAATAATTTTTTGATTTGAATGTTGAAGTCTGTCTATGTCATCATAAGAATTATAGAAAAGTTATCCCTTAAATCTTCAACTAAAAACCGCAGAATATTTGGATTGTTTGGGATCTTATGAAATAAAACTCCATTATCACCAATTGACAATAATCAATTTTATTTTCATTTAATGAAATCGCAGCTATAAATTACTGATATTTTTTGCAGAGAGATATATTGGTTCAAAGCGAATACTTTCCACAGAAACAGTTTTGTAACTTTGTGGAACTTTATCATGAAATGATTTCTGAACATGACTCAAAAGTTTTTTCTGGAACATCGAAAGAGTATCAAAGGTTTATTGTCGAATTTTTCATATTTTTTTTCAAGTTGACAACTCATATTCCTTCGGGCTTGCGGCATTACATCGAATGTTTTTCATGCAGGCCCCATTGGTGCAGATTTCTGCTTCCCAAAAATGTTTCACAACACAACCCATGTGGTGATTTGATGATTGATACATTACTCTTGCGAGGAAACAATTATTTGATTCCAATAAAATAATTTACAAATGATACAGCAATTTTTGTTGTGATCGGGGGTAAAATGAGGAAATGACATCCCTCTCATGGCCGTTTAGTAGTACTAAATAAATAGAGATCACCATCACATAGCGTGAAAAACTCGCGTTTCCTGCCCATATCTGCTTAAATTCAATCCAAATGACGGGAAATCCAGTATTTCATATTAAATAAAAACACACAAAGACTATCACAGGAACGGGAAAATCCGGAAATCGAGGTACTTTGTGACGCATTAAAAAGTTTTTGGCGGTATTTAGACATGACTAGTCCTATTACCCTTTGTACGAGTTCACGCACTAAGTGCATAGTACTCAACATCTTGCTTCCATCCTCTTCGTCATACTAGAGCCAGAAAACTTCTATGTTCATTGTAAACTTATTACTTTAAAAGATGCAGTAATATATATTTATTAAAAATGCTGGTAATACGAATACACGCATTCAATCATTCCATGAATTGTCAATTGTTAAGTATCGCCATAAGTTCCCTCTATAACTCTTTTGACATACCATTTGTGTTTGAATCAAACATTTATATTTGATTTTGTTTAATGAATTTAATATGTTTGACGATCTTTGATGAACAAGTTGTTTGCAAGAAAGAAAACATTCACTTGAATATTACTTGATTATTTAATGAAATACATGTAAATAGTGTATATGACACTAGTACAAGCTTTTCACATTTTATTCACAAAATGTTTGCAAAAAGGCTAATTACGCAATTCTAGTTAAACATTGTAATGTCAATGAACATCATGCAACAAACAAATTACTGGGATTAATCCAAACATGTATACTTTTTCATTTCCTGATATGGTACACTGTTCTAAATAAAAACAATCTACCAATCAAAACCATAATTTCTATAAATATCAATTAACATTTCCGTTAAGGGAGTTATGACTAAACCGTTATCGATACCCATTGAAGTTTAATTAAGTGACTTCATGGCAATACTCCTGGAAATTGATGTTTCATATGTCGTGCTTCAGTAGTATATTCCGCGATACAAGTGTCTCTTGATGTCATCTCGGTATACGGCATTACACGCAAAACGATATCATTAATGGTCGTCAAACGAATCCGTTTTGTAGGAGTTTAGCAAGAGTCGTGTAGACATCTGTGTCCTTCCAGATGCCAGTATGAATAATGCATTTACCGATATACAATGTATATGCATATATTTAGAGAATGCAGTTTTTAAAAAAATTAAGCGTCATTGCTTATACTAGACTAGCTTTGGCCCAGTTTCAATTAAAATGCCATCCGATCAATTGATACTTGTGCAATGGAAGATTTTTCGATTGATATTAATGGAAGAAAGAGAGCACACTGACTTTCCTTAGTGACAACATTAATCGTTGATCAATCTAAAAGACGATACTTATTCGAATATGTCGTTTTTGCATATATACTACTGCCTTCTTACAATTTTAAAAGATTGCAAGTGAATTTTGGACAGGTATAAATGCAACTTATGGTTAGATTAGAGCAAATACGTATATGCAGATTTAATATAACTTCTCGGCCTTTTCCCTAAAGAACCAGTGTGCTCCGATACATTGAACAAAGTTTCAAACATACTGTACCATGTGTACTAGTATAACAAACCAAGCCAGACGATTTTGTTTATCAATAGATTCGATGACAGAGGGCAGAGATATCAAAGTACATGCTTTCGAAAATTTGCAAGCATCCATTTAGTATTAAAAAATATTGAAGGGTCAACACAAAAGGGTGATCTCTAGATCTTATGCGATTCATTTTATAAAGATTTCCTCGAAAGAAATAGTACATACATAGGATAATGTTAACACACTTCGTCGACTGTAAATAACCAACGAGTAAAATAACTTGCAATTGTATTGGCAAAGGTTTTTTTTTTTTAAAATGTATAAGAAACGAATTTCCGACTAACGCCTTCAAAATTTGTTCGTTGAATTTTATATTTTGCAGCCATTTAATCTAAGTAAGATTTATTGCATTTGTTTATTATTTATCTATGATATCATAAATCAAATTATGAAAATATCTTATCGTAAATGAGGAATTATCCGAAACCCCGTTCTTTTAAAATGCTGGTTTCGGGGAATTTTTTTGGCGGATATAACTTAACTGATTAAAAAGGCTTTTGTTTTAATGCATATTTAGAAAATCATATAGCAATTACATCAGCACAGATTAACCACTGATTGCTTTTATAGTGCGATATGTACTCATATGCATATGCGTAGTAAAATATTGAGTATTTAATTATCTCATGATTTCACGAAACCTTAGAATGTACTTTTGTTAAGTGTCTCAAATTATGCAGGTTTTTGCACTTTTGATAAAAAGCGGTCTTAAACGACTCGGGTTCGTTTCTACATTTGCGGTCGGTAGCTTGAGAATCACACAGTGTCCGCTATTATTGTTCAGTGATTTTCCGATCTTCACGGATCATGAATTTTTCTCATATCTTCCCAACGCCCTTTTGTTCATTGTCGCTGATTAATTGTAATGTATCAAAAGCTCTTTGAGAGTTCCATCTGTTGTTTTGGTAAGCCACTGGGATTCGCGCCGATTTTGTTTTATTTTTTTTTTTATTTGGATCTAGCGTTCTTTTTTTCTTGATTGCCACATAGTGCGATCGGTTTCATGTATTCGACTCTTGATGACTGTAGTTGTATCAAAAACACCTTTTTCATAAATTTTCTGATAAAAAGATTAACGGGAGATTAATTTCATTTGATGGATTATGATTGTCAGGACCAAATCCAAGTGAGAGATAGATTATCATTTCATCTGACTTTATCATAAATTAATTCAATTAATCTGAATGGATTTTCAAAACTTTAAAACTAATAAATTGAAAATCATAAGTAAAAGTCAGTTCCTTTCAACAACCAATTTAAAAATTTAAAACAGGACGTTCATGTGCACACGTCTGAGAGAATTCAAATAAACTCGAGAATTGGTCTATGTAGTTGTAAGAAAGAAAACAAATCAAAAAGTTTATATACTAGCCCGAAATAGCTTTCAGGATAGACTTTTAAAAATGAGCTTATCTCTAAGAATAAAACATACATATAAATTCACAAATCCATTTAAGGACCCTCGTTGCAATCAATAATATTTTGACGAGTTTTCGCACGAATTCATCACTCTCTCTACTTGAATTTCATTACGGAATTGCTGCTAAGTTGTAGTGGTGCGACACTTCACGGAAAACGACTGTGTGACAAATTGAATATCGACAATACTCGTCCTCCTTATATGTTTAGAGAACTAATTGGGGATCAATACACGTGAAAGACGGCATTACATGAATTTTTTATCCATAACATCGTCATCCTCAATGAAAAATCATATAGATCAAATCTATCTCCCTCTCTCTCTCTATGAAAAAAAAAACCAGAAATACTTTAAACAACTTTTTATTATACCGAGAGAATAACCCTTTCGTTGTCTCGAAAAATAATTACCCTTATCCACTTACGCAAGAAATAAAAAAGAAAGCCAATCTGTTTGAATAAATCTGAAGAATAAAAAATCCCAGAAGAATAGATTATTGTCTTGAAAGACACTGAGAGGAGGTACACGTATCTCGATTCCAGGAGAAGATTTGATTTCCTCGCTCTCACTCCGCCAATCACTCAATTTAGATCGACACCTGCTACTTGCTATTGGCATTGAAGCTTCCGCATGGTGACCCCCATAGTTGTGGGTAAAAGAAGGCAAACAATGAAAAAATAATGTACCAAGACAGTGAACAAGTAAAGATACCAGGATATCTGATTTTGAAGGGTTTTTTTTTTTATATAGTAGTCAACGATTTTAGTAATTGGAAATGGGTGTTGAGACAAGAGTTCGCGATTTTGTCTAGACGGGGGCAAATTGCCGTTGTTAAAAAGTCCGTTTTTTTTTTTATTTTTTCAAAAATATCTTTTTTCGAACAAGCAAAGCAAAAAATTTCACACATATATTTAGTTTTTTCATATCCTCATAAGAAGCATAGTGTATAACGATGCAAGTACATGTATACATCTTTATATCAATTTGATATTTTTGGTTTCGCATTAAGATACAATCAAAACATTGTTTTAAAAACTATCATTATGAAATCATTGAATACCATGGAGGGTAGACCATACAGTTGTATTTTGAAAATAAATTGCTTGAATGTTTCTTACACCAAATTTATGCAATAAGATTTAATAGCAGTGCGAACCAGAATCATTTTCCAAGATAATTTTCAGTGTAAAGTGCGTCAATGCTTATAAATAACTTGTGCATAGTCATCTTGAATTCTAGAATTATCACTTAATAGTTGATATTTCATCGAGAATTCTGTTTCAAATTAGTGAAGTTTTCATGAAGAAATCCCTCAGTAATTATCCTAATGATTTCCTTGTTATTTTACGGTTTTCCGTTTTATGCATGATTTCCTGTGACAATTTGTAATTACCCATGGTTTGTTTCGGCTATGATGGAGGCCTACGTGTATTGGAATCAGGAGAGGCAAGCTTTCACTTCTTGTACTGTCCTTCCTATAATATACGTTATGTTAAAACCATATTAACTGACCAAGGCAACAATAAAGCTGGTTTCCTTCCATACCGTTAATGTAAATAAAAACAGTGGAACATAAGAAATGTTAAAATATTGTCATTTTATTGAAAGGAACTTCCTTAAGGTATTCAATGTATAACGACCACATTTTTTACCTAATCAACAATGGTCCGAAATCTTAATCATGATATCATTTTGAAGGCGTTGAAAATACCACAACCACACCAAAGAAAAATTCAACATTTTTATTATTGTCCAATTTACTGCACCTTGATTTTTACATGGAGGTCTAAGGGCAGGACATGTTTTGTTAAGATGTTATGAAAAGTAACTTAAAATTCACACAAATCTCTCAGTGAATATATGCACAAATCTTCTCTGTATCAAAATATGAAACAAAATGAATCATTTACCGCAGACATTTTAACAAAATTTAAATTTTATCTTTTCATCAAGGGAAGATAACTCTTCAAAAAAGTTTCAGGTGCATAATGGCCGGCTTATATGTTGTCAGTCATGTAAATTTCGTTCATTTCAATTTAATCGCTATCTATTAATACATATTTAACTAATTTTAAACGATTAAGAATTGTTCACCATCCCTTCATTATACATTAAATACAGTACCAAAATGGCTGAAACACCCACAAACGGGTGTCTAGAAAAACAAAATATAGAAATATAAAACAAAAGGGGTCTTCCAGCCATGCACACACTTTATTTTAGCAAATAAAATATATAAAATAGTCTAGCAGTATATTTGATGTGTTAAAATATATCAAGATGAACAATACCACTCAATCCAAACTGTCTGTGAGTGTTCTAGTTTTATCTGAAGATAAAGAAAACCCGCCTGCAACTCTTGAAAGAAATCTTTCTTTGGTATTCGAATCAATACTGCCCCACTAGAATACCGGTATTCATAGAATCAACATTTTCAATCATATTAAAATTGAATATCAATAAAGCAAGCAATCAAATAAGTTGTTAAATACGAGAGAAACTCCAGTTTCTTAAGTGACGAATCGGTTTTATTTCATCGTTGATTGGTTTTTTTTTGCCCGTTTTCTCACTTTTGTCCTCAATTTTAGATATTGAAAAAGAACCCATTTCTCTAATGCCGATGATGTCTTAGAGAGCCATTCATTTTTCTTCTGTAAATAATTACTCTTCGAAAACAAGGCGAGGGCGAGCTAACAATGCCTTCACCGTATTCTCATATCCCGCGCTTATCACGGTTTGCTTGGTGACACTCCGATTTTCATTTAAAGCAGATCAATGTTATGGGTGATAATGCGTTTTCTTATTCCCCTTAATCTCTGTGTATATAACTTATTAGGCCGCCTCTCTATACATAATATAACGTGAAGAAAAAAACTTCACTCTCTGGTCACATTACTAAAGCTATATACTCACAAGCAATGATTTCACTAGCAAATGATTTTGGAGGAAGAAATGAATGAAAGGATAATAAATTATTCAATTAATTCTTTCAAGTTCTAATTTCACGTCTAGACCGATTTGTAAAAAACTTGTCGTTTCGTCATTAGTAACCACATTTCTTGAAATTCATTAGAAATATTATGAAACTTATTGCATGGAAGAGGGTGGGAGCGAACTTTATGTAAAACATCCAAACTTTTAAAGGCTTCTGAAATTTTCACTTTTAAAAGTCATCTCTGGCCATAGTAGCAAAATATATACGTGTCTTGGCTTATGCGTTTCAATTTGCGAAGGTTTTTAAAAAACATTATAGTTCTTAGCAGAATGTTGGCAGATAAACACATTAATAAAAGTAAACAGAAGATAATCCTATATATTGATATCATGTATTTTGTAATCATAAAGAAAAGAAATGTTGTATTTTACAGATCAATTGTCTAAACTCTTTGTAAATCTCCTGGGGGCTTGATTGCGTTTTTCAACTATGGATGAGAGGGAAGTGTAACACCAGGGCGAAGAAATATGCAAATAAAACTCAAACTTTTCTGTTTGCTCACAATCCTTTTTAATTAAAAATAATATGAAATTAATAATAAGTTGTGCTCGACATTTGATCACCATTGTACATAGTTATTAACAAGCGTATTTGCTATTTCGGTAGAACCTGGTTATGAGGAGGAGTTGGTGGTATTGCAAATGGCCACATTGTGTTCATAATTAATTCAACTCCTTTCCAAATCCTAACATGTTAGCATTGCTTACAAAAAAAAACAACCCATGAAGAATTCAATTTTCCTGGCATATAAATTCTGCTTTCCAGTCTCCTTGTCTCCCAAGTTGTTTGAATAATTAATATATGCCAATTAACGCATGATCACGGCAGCCCATACAAAGGCCTTTTCGTCAGAATGTCAGAATAAGTCCATGGAGGGAACTTCATCTCACAAATCATCGTTTACAATGATTAATTACATCAGCATTTTGGTGAGGGGTAATTGTACATGTAGTTTCATATGCAACGATGCCAATTCTCTATCGTGGTGATTTTTTCCCGTGATGTTCAGATATGTCGTTTTACTGTTTCGCCATTGAAATGCAGTGTTTCTTTGTAAAGACAATTTTTAAAAGTACTTACAAGGAACAACTTATTATAATCTCTTAAGGAACTATAAATTATACTAAATAAATACATAGTTTTTCATTGCATCCTTTATAAACTTGAACTCTTTGCAAAAAATAAAAAAAAATCTTTAAATGTACAATCATATACATGTACATGTATACAATATACAATATATAGTGTAATACATCGCTTGTATCATTTCCTTTTCAAAAGATTGTATTTTGTCAATGGTAGCAATTAAAAAAAAAACTTTTAAAAAACCCACAAAAAAGCAACAACAAATACTGTGTCTAAATTAAAACTTAAGGTTATATAGTTAATTAAATACGTATAACATATATTTTGGTAAAAGAGTTGATTGCTGTTCTTCCTTTATCTTTATCTGACTGTCGGTAACTTTAAAATTTTCAGTTGATTGTCTGAGATTTTTTGAAATATGCATGTACAATGAATACTCCATAGACTGGCTTCAGACTTGTTACTTTTTTTTGGATTCAGATGGATTATGGACAGTATTAAAATGACGTTTTACAACTGCTATAACGGAAAGTTAGTGTTGTGTTCTAAGACTAAAAGGGTTTATTTCTTCTTCCTCTTCCGGAGAATAGAGCATGATTATGTCATATAATGACCTTGACCTTCAAGGTCGAGTCCTTGATCAAAGTAAATGTTGACAAAAATGACATTCAAGACCCGCCAAAGCCAGTTGCCTTTAGATCCGTAGGACGGTAGTGTTTAATTGACGAGCCGCAAGATTGCCCCTCCCACGCAAGCAGAAGTGCACTGTTATACAGGACTCTCTGTCACGATTTACATTTGAGAAATATAAATCTTTATGTTCAGATGCAGTATTCAATTTGAATGATTAGATGCAAATCAAACACAAAACCGGAAGTGTAGAGGAAATTCATTTAAAGGGTTTCGTTGTCGTGTCTGGGTGGCTTGAGCAATGCTGGATAGAGTGATAATGAAAATCACTTCGATTTAGCGAAAGCCTTTAACACAAATTCTTTATCGGTTTTAATGCTAGTCTGCAAACTATATCAGAAGTAGTGTAACATCGATTCATTTCTCAAACAAGACCCTTCGCTAATGATAACTTCTCTATGTTATATGACACTTTGTATTTTTACTTTTAGTCCAGTTTGGTCCTCCTTTTTTTGGCACACCTATTAAGAAGAAAAAAAGGAACCCGGATTTTATTCTCAATCAGGAAAAATTAATAGATGTTTGATTATGGTTTTGTCATTTTCTCCCACAGGTGCCGTTTTGAACTGCACAATGTTTATCTGATGCATCAACGGCGCTACACAACATCGCATGCCAAGCTCCCTTTCAATACTAACACTCAAACAGATATATCTGTGATTTCTTTTTGATGAGGTTTTTTTGTGTGTAGGAAACTGATTTGTTGATATTGATACAGCGACCAGTAAAACCCGAGTTCCTGGTGTAAACCATCTGATACAGAAACATAAAATGCACTTCCTACGCTTCCAGACTTCCAAAGATCGGAGCAGAATCAAACGTGGACTCAACATGCAAAACCTTTAAGATGGGTAAAGGCTAATGACGTATTGAGCCCTAACTCACAAGTTTGAATGTCCCTAAAGTGTACTAATGTGTCGTTCATTCCAAGTTCAACAAAATTTTAGGCCCGTGTTTTTTTTTATTTTTAAACGTTGTGTGCAGTTGCTCTTTGACGAAAAAGTCGTTTCATTTAACAAACAGGCGAAATAACAAGAACACATAAATACAGACTTGTCACATTAACTGTTTTCATTTTTAGTTGAAAACGGTTTTTATTCTTTACAAAATTCCACCTATAATGTCATATAACGGAAGAAAATTATGATTTTAAAAAGTGACAATATTGTAAAACGGTTTCGCTTCTGCTCCGAGTATATCAAATAAGGTCCCTGGCAGTCATAAAGAGAGTTGCGTTTGATGCCACGTTGTCAATAAGCACATTTTGTAACGAGTCCTAAATAATTTGCATTGTCTTGTTATTACATAAGGTTTTTTAGAAATTCATGAGCTAGTGTCTGTACTGTTATTGGGTTAAGAATGTACAACTTTTTGTGGTTATCCAATTCGTGAACAATTATTATTGAACAGTGATCTGGAACATAGAAATATTCCAGTTAAACTGCCAAATAAATAAAAAGAATAACTGACTTTGAATCAATCGTTGCAATATGTTTGTAACAATACACAGTCTCTTTGCTGATAAATCACTTGGTTTGCGGGTGCGCAAGCCATCAATCCTTAAAAGACCGACCACCTTTTTTGTTGATTTTAAAAGATGATCCCGAGAGTGAAACTCTTCGTTTTGGGATCTTTTAAATTGGATTAATTGGAAGCTATCGGATGAACCAAATTTAGATTTTAAACAAATTGTGCAACTTAATAAGATTTAACAGGAGACCAAAAAATTAATGAAGGAAAATATGTGAAAATAATTGGCTGGCCTTAAGGTGGCTACACCACAAATGAATGTAGAAGTGTAATAAAGATATATCACACTGCAGTTGCTATGACCTTGAATCCTGCAAAGGTCCACCCATGAGATTAGAACTCCATGATTTCTTTCGTGGGATTTGCTCTTTCAATTTGACATTAACGCTCACTAATCAATAAAATTAGCCTAGAGTTATAGCTTTTTATTCAGTAATATTTTACCACTCTGTTTATTTGGGGTGACACTAGTGTTTGTTCATTGATATCACATTTTACGACCGGAATTATTTACGGTTTTTGGTTTGGATTTTACAAGACAATAAATTAAACCCCTTAAAGGCTAGAAGGTGACACATGATACGAAAGTTCCTCCTGCATGCAGGTCGTCAAACTTGATCTAGAAAGAATAAACGACCGCGTTTAAGAGTGTTACAGTCATATAATTGAACACAGGCTGTATATAATTATGCCAAAAATATTGAATAATCAGAAATAGAATTTACGACAAGTTGTTTATGAACCGAGTTGGTGGCATCGTCCGTTGCCGAAGTCAAAGAACAACCAAACATCTTCTGCGGAGTCATACACATTGTTTTGTAGCTTTATTGTCCAAAAGTTAGAAAGTTACATGCATACAATTCGAAGAAGATTTTTAAAAGAGTTCCAACTAAGCATTGAATGCTTATTTTTGGACATCGTCGGTTCTATAACTCACCAGGCCGTGCAGACAAATTTGAAAAATACCGCGTGTTAGCGCGGTATGATAATTTGTCTGCACGACCTGGTGTGATACAGGACCGACAATATCCAAACATAAGCCTTCAATGCTTATATTTATATTCATGTTGATTTGTATGAAATATTTGTGTATCGTCGTTTTAAAGCCATTGTGTACGCTCTTTGTCATGGATATGAATAATAGATAGAACAGCCAATCAACATGTTATTTAGTTCGCTCCCGCTGCTAAAAATATAATGCCAGACACTTTGTCAAGAAAAATCTTTTTTGTAATGAATACATAAGATTTAACGATTATTCTTCATAAATACATATCAGATTGGTTATGTAAGTTTGAACGTTTCATATAATTTCAGTACAAATGAATAATAAATCTATTTAAAACTCGTGATGAAGTTTACTTGTGCTCATACGCCGTTATCAGGTTTGAAAAATGATCGTCACAGATTTCCAATGCAAACGTAAGGAGAAATATATACTGAATGTGAATTATTGTTCGATAGTTTAAAATCAAGAATACTACGAAACAATTAGCCTAATATTAAACTGCATTAATTTTATGTTCCGAACTCGAAATTACACTCTACTGTACCTGATCAAGCGCCCATGGATACACAATATTTGTTCCCCCAAGCGTTTTGACTTATTATCCAAATACTTGTAAAAACCGTTTTACTGACAATACAATCAAAAGACCAAGGTACAGATTTAGTTCATATCAGGTTATGTCTAAAACCTAAAAGGTAGACTAGCAACATTTACAAAATCTATTTTTTTTTTATGTAGCTCAATATAATTTCGGAAAAAAACAACGCATTTTCATTTCAATGCAAACAACCAGTATATAATGGAGAATTAGTGTCTTTCTGTAAATTATAAGAGATAAGTCACTGAAAATTAGTGTGATTATTTTTGCTTGACAAATAGCAGTTCAGACTTGAATAATGTTTTCTTCAACTTGGGTGAATAAGAGACGCAAACAGCTCGTATAGTTGGTACTAATGCTTCCTTTATTGTGCATAATTATAGTACAACGAAATGTCCATGAGTTTGATCACCAAAATAGTGCAACATTATCTGAATAAAAGTTCTTTTTTCGGACTTCAAATTGGAATGACTGAGTAGTGAATGATGCAGCCCTCTTTTCTAAGTTTTTCAGTACACACAGAAAAACGAAGTCTAAAAAGGTAATATTGTGTTTCAATCAACAAAGTCGTACCCTTTTCTCTAGCTGCTGGTGAATATCTTTGGGGGATCTTGTGACACTTTCTCTCTGCAACATTATCCTTTAGTTTAGAGAACAAACAATGTATTTTAATTTATTCAAATACAGGACAGACAGTATATTAATTAACATATCTGATCACTTAAATTACTGTTTTCATTGAACTTCAATAATTACTAAAACATAACCGTAAAATACAAGCACTGGTCTTAGATTTCAATGCACAACCATTGTTAAAGAATTGTTTAATGTTTGAAAACGGGTTTTTAATTAATTGGTGAAGCATGAAAGACACCGTACTTGGGTACGTTGTTTCCGTACAAGTTTAGGCTGTTTTGCATAGTTTCACTGAAATGACTAAGTTCAACAGCTGGTATTTTTCGTATAAATTATCAAAAATTAAAATCCAAGTAACTTGCGCATCTCTGATATATGAACAATTGATCTGCAAAACAAAAAACTTTCGATCTTGAAAACTGTAGGAGGAGTTATCCGTACAAAAGGGGTGATCTTTTGGCAACTGTCCCTAACCAGGCCGCCCGGATTTTCACCATTTCAATAATATTCTTTGGAAAACCCGGTTAAAACCTTAGTTTTGATATGGAGGTATTGAATACTTTACATGTAATTATGATAACTAGGTAATGTTAAGATACATCTTGTTAAGAATTTCAATTACTATCGTAAAAGTGAAGTCCATTTTAGTATATTTGTGCACATACAAAAATTGAAAATAAAAAATAAAATAAAAAGATAATATAAATTATATATATTAGCTTGAACAAATTAACCACATGTACATATAAAAGGGCAAGAAAAGAAATCGAACAGGAAGTGTTCGACATATAAACTTTCTTTCATTAGATGCAGAAATTTGTAGAGTACGGAATGCATGTTTGGTTCGTGAAAGATTAACGCCTAGGCGGAGAAAATGTTTTTTGCGTCATTTGAGCCTCCAAATATCTCATTTTACAGTTCTGAAATTCTGCAAACTCGTGGATATTGAAAGTCACGGACACATATGGACCGATAACCATGGTAATTGCATAAACGTTCCACACCATAATTCAACAGATTGAATTAGTCCCGCCGAAAAAGAACTCATAAAACTAATCCCAAACTCCAGTACTCCTCGTAACCTATCAGTTTTGACTAGATTGAATTCAAGACGTAGAGAAAACGAACCAGATTAAGGAAACAACCAATTGTCAGTTTGCCCACAGCGAATCTTCAGCCGTTGATACTATACCGTCAGAGAAAATTACTATGAAGAACTGATATCAGATTTTTTTAAATAAAAAAATATCAAATAAAAAAAATGATCACTTCTCCAGGCAACGAGCACAAAACTCAGCGATAGCTTTAATTTAATCAATGAAATACATGTAGCTGCTAAAAATCATTACTGGATGTTGCGAAAAGTTGACCTATTGGCTGACATTTGGGTAGTCGCCCAGGTTGTATGTGGCATTTGCAATTTACGGTCTATCAGCCACTGACCATATTGCGTCAATATTAATTGTAACCCTTTTTGTGTCATCGCGCAATATTTCAATGCTCTCTCTCTCTCTCTCTCTCTCTCTCTCTCTCTCTCTCTCTCTCTCTCTCTCTCAAATGATGTCTCAAAGTACGTGGTTTTGATAGAAAAAAATGCTTTCTGGAACCTTTTATTAAACAAAATGACCCGTAGTTTGCTATTACAGAAGAGAGTGACCTGAATAAAATTCCAGAATCTGATAACGTCATGTGAAGTCGTATAGCTCAATCATGAAACACTAGATATAGTTATGCTTCAAGAAAATACGGAATACAAATGAAAAAAAATACAAGTTTATGAAATACATGCATCCACGTTCATGTTGGTTCAAAAGAAAGTTTGTTTTTCTTTAACAGAATTCAAAAATAGTTTAACGTTACGATTCATAATGCATGAAAAGAGGGTGTTGCAAAAAAGCGGGATTATTACCTAACGTAGAAAGGACTTTTAAATATCCGTATCGCTTGAAGAGTCATATCTAAATATAGACCCATTACGTAGACGACTATATTTACATAGTGGGTATATTCCGCATACAGGCAAAATACTTGAACATTTTACGCGCATTTATATCGAACACGGCACCATTTGATTTTCATAAATACAGTTAGGAAGATGACCATATATTCTGTATTTCAATTTTACATATACTAATTTGATATCTACGATCCAGAGTGTTAAGAATATGACATGAATAAAAATGATCAGTGGCTCTTCATAACCCTCAGAATTGTAATTTTAATCATAACATATTTCTGTAGTATCTAGATAAACGCCTAGTCTAGATAAAAAAAGATTGAATAAATTTATCTGTACATAATTTCATTTACCTACTGCTTCATCACCGATTCATACTTTTTTAATGATTTTTTTTTTTTTTTTTTTTTTGCTTTTAACAACATGTACATGTATCCATGAAAACGGCATACCCGGTCATTTCATAAAAAATGAAAAAAAAACCCACAATCTTCTACATTGTTTTCAAACCCCTTGTTCAGAAAGAAATGCCTACAATTCAAGTTTATATCGGGAACTTCACACAGTAAGTAATGTTGAAAAAAATAAGCACCCATGCAAAATATTACATTGACAAGCGTACGTTTTAATAACTTCATTCTGACATTCTTAGATTATCTATATACATTACCTTTTCATGTGATTAAAAGAAATATATATCAAAAAATTCCAACTGATCCGGGATTCGAACCCAATAAAATCAGTCGTAGTCGGTTTCAATCTATTCTAACGGCGTAACCACTCTACTATTCTAGACATAACTTTTGGCGGGGATATTTAACACAGCGTTTTTGGAATTCAAAGGTATCAATGATTTTTTCCAAACGTTAGATTTTTAAAAAATATGCTCTTTGAAACAAAAATCGGAAATGGCAGTTTTTAAGAAATTATCTTACTCTAAACGTTAAGATTAAACTAATTTTGTTTCAAGGAGGCAGTTTTTCACAACAATGAGGATTCCCCTTTTATAAAGCGTGAAATCTGCCACATTTGTGTGTGTAATCATTTTCAAATTTATTTCATGGTCTTATGAAAGTCAGTACTAACACTCTAGATAAAATTCTACACTGCTTTATGTACAAAGTTGCATGCAAAAAAGATTTACATTGAGTTCTTTTACTTTGATTTTTCCATTTTATCTGCAACTCCTTTAGGTAAAAATAGCATAGGAACTGCAACACCCTCTTTGACCAAAAATATGTTTTGAAAATTTTGGGATAAAAACAATTATTTGAACTCATGATTTACAGATTCATAGTTAACAACCTCACCCATTGTGCTACGCTGTTAGATTAGTTAATGGGGGAACACTTGATTTTATTGTTTATTTGGATAGGAAGTACGCGACAATATGGAGGTGTCCCATACCACCTTAAAACGGAAACAATTGCGAAACAGTAAAAAAAGGATGTCTTTCTTTAAAAATCTTCTTTAGGAACCAGTGCACCATAAATGCTAATATTTACAACAAAGCTTGTATATATAATGAAAATTCTAAATTGTTAAAATCGTGACTCTCGGACTCATACTAGGGCCCCCAAAGGGGATTCAAACTTTAACATAGAAATATATATTGGAAATGTTTAAAAATCTTCTCACGAACTACAATGCTACAATCTGTTGAGACTAATAAAACAAGTGAAAAATATGTCCTTACATTATTTCCGATATATATGTATGATAAAAATGATAACCCCTTATTCATTTTTTAAGTTTAAAGGTTTCTGACATTCATAATCCTATAATGTGTCGCATGCTTATAACAAAATAAAGATCATTTTTTATAGAGATTAGAATTCATAGTACGATGGCATACAAGATATTGAAGAACCATTATTCTAGAAAAAATGAACACCCAATTTAATATGGATTGGAACCCGAACAAAACTAGGAAGAACAATATGTTGATTGGCATTACATAACTCTGTAACATATATACGATGTGAAGAGTGGTTCAGACTTTTAATACACTCTTGGTCATCAGGTTTCCGATGAATCAAATTGAAAACATTTGACGAGATTTTTAAGCTACGCTGAAATAATATAAACTCAATACTAGCAAATTCAAATTACACATTCTTGGCGACAGAAAAAAAGTCATAATACATTAGGTAACAAGGGGAAAACTAATTATATTAGAAAATAGTTGAAAAAGAACTAAAAAGGTTTTAAGGTTTTCAGCTCCAAATCCCTTTTTTTCATAAATATTACATGTACCAGTAAGGTTTCTTATAAATACAATTTAATCAACATTTAATTTCGTTAGATGGCCACAACAAGTGTAAAATTATCAAAACAATTATTTTTAACACCCCCCCCCCCCCCTTCGCCTAATAATTGTATACATTCTGAAAAATCTGTATTTATTGCAACCATTACTGCCAGACCGAAGTCCAAATAACATAATTGCGTTTTTTAATGTCTATAATGAAATAGATATTGCTGTGACTTAATTAAATCACTTTAGTTTACTCTTGTGACCTTTTTAATTCATACCTTTCCCTGCGTATAGACATAAAACATCAACGTCATCAAAATAAATGCATGTAGTATCAAGGGTTGAATGGAATCGAAATTATGATAGTAAATGCCATTAAACCATTCCCAATACCCCAGGGCACAGATCAAATCTACCGACATTGTGCAATATCTACTTCCACCAATAATACAGTGTGCATATTAATTTGAGATTCAATAATGGCATATAGTACTGTTTGAGGTTAAGGACAAGTATGGTTCTTAACTGGAGTATAGGAAGAAGATTAGCGAAGCTTGTTTATATCAATGGGACAGAGTTTTATACCTCCAAGCCACGGAGAAATATGTTTTTTTTACTCCATTATTAGTATGTATCTTTGTTGAAAACTTATGATATTCACTGAATGTTTGCACGAGGCTGATCTTTATATTTCGTTCTATAAATAAAGCAAAATTTTTCACAGCGGTTCCAGTACAAATTGTCACCATTTATTTTTATTTTGATATTGCAATTTTAGATAGATATTGACTGCTAAGGGTATCCGTTTGAATGGAAACGGATAGTAAAATGAAAAATGGAAAGTCTTGTCTACTTGTTTGAATGCATATAAGCTATAAATAATACCAATATGTTAATACTGCCGTATAATTTTCAAAGTACAGAAAAAATATAACTAAAGAAATCACTATCTGGGGAATTTCAGAATAGATATCGCTGAATATTTTAAGATGGGTAATTTTCGATAATTTGTAAATTGACAATTTTGTGCAAAACTCATTTTGTCTCGGATAGCTAGAATTTCTGCCATTACTTACAATCGCCTATAATTTGTCCTGAAATTGGAATAAAATTGTCATATTTTCATCTTTAAACGTTTGTTACCTTGGCAACGGGACAACCTCTCAATTAGTTAAGTGATTCAGCAAAATGTATCGTACTCCGAAAGTGACAATAACTGGTAACTCTGCTTTGCCACCGATTTTCGGTATTCACATAGAACTAATTTTAAGTCAGGTGGCTTATATGTTACGATTGATACCTAGAGGGAGTATATTTTTTCATATTACTCTTGGATGAATTTCAAGATTGATCATTATTTTATTTGTAAACATTCTTGTTTCACGATAAAATTTGTTCTACAGATCGAGTCTTTGGATTCATAACTTCTATGCAATCATGCCATCAACCTATCAGTATATAAAACCATCCCAGGAAGCAGAGTATTCTCGATTCAGACAGACAAACTGTGGCTAATTAATTTATTTAGTTAGATTGTGGCATAAGTATATTTGTTTATTAAAATCAGACATCAAAGTAAACATCTTTCGCATAACTAATAACATGCCTTCAATAAAATCGCATCAAATTCTCAATGGTAGTAAATCTTCGACAAAAAAATGACAAGTTGTGAATATATTTACACAGCAATGAAATCGAACGTAAACACTTAAACAAAATCACTTGTCACACTGCATCCCCTGATAATTGAATTAATATTTATCTGCCACCCTCTGTCAGATTTTCAATAGGAATCTCTTGACAATGCCAACTTGTTACATCATATCGTAAGTGAAACCTTGAAGCAATAATTCTTCAGCAATAGCTGACGCTATGTAAAACCCAATGAGAGGACATAAATCTAGGTTAAGCATTAACATCATGTCAATTTGACCAATTTATACTCTTTTGAAATAACATTGATTGGGATTGCTTTATGATATTCTCCAATAGCTAAATATTTGTATTCTGGAAAACGCTATCGGAATAAAAAAAAAAAAAGAAGCTATAATTAAAATCTTCAAGCGACATTTTGAAAACTACTAGAATTTTTGCTGGATATGTATTATGCGCATCATGGTTAACATTGCAGCAGTGCAATTGCAGTTTAATGGTGCTATAATAGTAATCCCACTTTACGTGGGGTGTCCGGCTTAATCGTTGATAACGCGTTTATATATTTTCATAAACACTAATGTTTGCTCCAGCTTAAAATTCTGCTCATTTTTATTTTTTACTTTCTATTTTTGTGATCCATTCATAAACTTTGGTATATGAATATTTGTGTTGGTTTTTTTTTCAGACTTTAAGGTATTCTAGTAAATGGTATTGTTTTCCGGTGCATGGATAACTGACGTGTCATTTAAATAACTATCAATACATATTTTGCCTTTAATAATGTAATTATTAATTACAGTTATTATTAGTAGGATTAATTCCAGTTAGCAAAAAACCCTTGATCCGTTCGTTTTGCCAACCATTTTAGTATACAAAAGAACCGTGTACGATTAATAGAATCATTCATTATTACGAGTGTGGGATAGTGAAATTCCACCGAGGGGACAAGATTCACGGTCTAGGACGAGGCTCTGTCGAGTCCTAGACTGTGAATCCTGGCCCCGAGCAGGAATTTCACTATCCCACACGAGTATGTAATGAATGATTATTTTTCTTGCATTATTTTACATAAAAAGCGATGTCTGACAACCTTTTTTTTCGACGTTCAAAACTTTACCCGCGGTTTATCCCGCTGCTCGCTACAAATAGTGCAGGTGAAGGAGAGAGCATACGACAATATTTTCAATGAAAATATGATTAAATTGTAGTCAACTAAGCAAAAGAATGACTTTAAGAATTGCTAATTCCATCATTTATAATTTTCTTACAGCATACGATGTTTGTTTACATTTTACAGCGACGTAGTAAACTAGTAATACAGAGTGTAAGACAGAAAAATCTCACACTGCTGTCTCACACTGGACAAACCGATCTCACACCGGTGATTATGCGAGAAAAAGTATGTCAGAATGATTTGTTATTTTGTAGAAGAGTTGACACAAAATACACTTGTCTCATTTATTTCAACTTGTCAACAGTACTAGTATATGGCGTGAGAGAATAGCTAAATTGGTCAAATATCTTTATTTTCTTGAAGCGTTTCCAGTTGGAATCAAAGAGCGGATATTTTAACGGGGATTTTTGTGAGTAATTAATTTCGGAAAGACACACCTATACTTTGAATAAAATTTTTGTTGAAGCTTATAATGTTTTCTGGCAGACAAATTGTATTAAAATGAGCAATATTATATATTGCGCTTAAATTAAAATTTTATGGTGTACATATAGTAGTGCAAGGCCCTAATCAATTATTAATAGGCCCTTATCAAAACGATTGTCCCAAAAGTTTTACAGACTACACAAAAAATCTTTCGGGATGTGAGCGCATCGGTTTCATAAAAATGTTACAAGGAAATAATCAGTGATTTCGCCCCTTCGATTGAATAGTAATTTATTGTTTCTCTTTTTCCCTAATGGTACATAATTTAGTTGTCACCAGTAATGAAAAAAAAAAAACAATGGAAGAATTAATTAAAAATTATTTGTATAGGAAATTTTAAGAATGACAGAGGTTATAATGGTAAACGATATTCTTGAGAACAAATGCGTGCGTTAGATGGGGAGTACTTTAAATTTTGTATGAATCCCCAGCACTGGATTGGAAATGTAAGACATCAATTGAATTCTTACTGAATCTTTAACGTGCTTTATGGTTTCACCACTTGCTCGACACATAGTGTGTGTATACAAGTAAATCGTAACACTGTTGTTGTCTTACGGTGGTACATTTAGGGCACGTATTTTTTTTAAAGATACCATTCAAATATCTCGTGAAAACAACTTCTGATCTTGTGAAATCGACAAATTCTCGCGGTAAAAGCTAGAACATATTATCTCGTGAAACGACTCATAATCTCGTGAAAACGACATAAATAATATCTCGTTTTCACGAGATAATAAGTCGTTTTCACGAGATAATGTTTTCACAACAAAAATTTTCCCTGGTATCTTAAAAAAAAATAATTTCTTGTCCTTAATGACCCCCGTAATGTCGATGTCAACAAACTATAATATGATACCGTAGCTAAAGTCAATAACCATAGTATTGTTCACCTTAATGTAACAAAACAATACTATGCTATCCATCTATTAACTTCCTGACGATTTAGTTTCATGTTTCATCTTCAAGTCATTGAATTTTCTATATTTAACCTTTGTTACATGTAGCAGGAAGTTATGCAGAAGGAAATACGTCATATGTTTCTGGTTTTTGTTTCTTATTTAATTCTAATTGACAGGATCCAGCTACCTCTGTGTGTATCCCGGAATGATGTCATAATTTTTTGTCTGATATATCTCTCTTGTAACGATCTGTATTCCTTAATTAGATACTCATAGTCTTCGAAGGAAAGAAAGACTCCAAATTTGCATGTAAAATTCTGCGTTTAAACTTCTTTAATTATTTATCCAAGATACTTAAATAAATAAATAACAAATGATTAACATATAATTATGTTTATTGTAATTATGTGGCGTTAGTGGCCGCGGTGATTTTAATTCGAGGCTTCCATGGGCCACCTTGCAATCAGCAATACAGCAACAATATGTGACGACTCATCAATAGGTAGACACTGCAATCAATAAATCGATCAATCACAAAAGCCAGCAAGCAATTAATCAAATTCAATGCAATTTGACTGTGGCAATGCACAGTCTTGCATATTATAATATTTGCATTTGCAAATATGCTTCCTTATATGAGCATATAGGATAGCGAAAACGTTCAATTATGTGTGATCTTTTTAATGACATAAGTAGAAATGATTACTGCACGCGCTTATCGCTTAACGGTTGCATTATTATGAACGTTAAAACACGATTATTTTAATAGTTTGGAACGATTTGCCTTTTTCAAACGCAAATATAAGTTATAAACAGCAAGTTAAAAAGTTCATCGGGATATGAACTTGGTTGTGATCAAATCTTCTGAGAAGCCCTTTGGGCTTCACAGGATTTGATCACGTGACCAATCGGGTTTCACAGGATTTGATCACGTGACCAACAAAGTTCATATCTCAGTTTATTTGCAGTTTATTTCGTAAATGTACAATGTATGGCAAAGCGCATGCTTGTCATGGATAGATAGTGTTTTAAAATGGATATTAAATGGTTGAAAATTGAATGTAAAATGATGTCCGAATAGTTTCTCTTCCATTGGAGTTGAGGTGCGGAGATAACGCCTGTCCCAAGTTTCTGCTTCCCCGACTTTCTGCCTAATATCTCGATTTTCGTAAATACATTTGCTCTCAAACTACATCCAATCACTAGAATGAAAAAAAGTCCAGATTATCTGTTTTAAAACGCTCCCTCTACCTCTTCAGATTTCAATACAAAACCTAAAAAGAAAGTCTACGGGGATTTTGCATAGCAAAAAGACATGAAAGTACCCCGGATGATAACGTTAAAAACTGTTGGAATGGAGAAAAGATGTAAACATTTCCCATTTTGAATCTCCGTACAATGTTTGTTTTCGTTACTGTGAAATTATTCGGGTAAAAACAGATGATGTAACGATGAAGAAATCTTTATGAATTGTACTTCATTGACAAGTAGGTCCTGACTTATTGGAGAATGGACGATATGCTTAATGGGAGACTGTAACATTTATATTTATCAAACACTCTTTTCCTATAAATATGTTCTATAAAAAAGCAATGGCAAAAGATGTCTCATTTTCTTTGAAAACCAAAGTTTGTATTTATATGAATATACTTATGGATTTTTAACGATGTACATGTATCATACATGTTCCTATGACTTGACTTTGCAGAGAAATAAGGTAACCGTTTAGCCGACTTCTTACGTGTCCATGTAAAAAAAGAAATCAAACAGGAACTCTTGATGAATATTTCATGAACTTTCTAGGGCTGTATCCCACTCAAAACGTGGGCCAAGGCCAAGATGAATCAACGATACACATTTCATGACGATTAGAGAAATGAATGGGATTCTTTTTGTTCATTTGATCTTGGAGTAACGTCTTTAAGGAGGCTGGATGGTCAAGAAATTAACCATCAGATCTACGTAACATTTTTAGATATGATTTGTTAAGCTATAAACTTTTATTTAGTAAAGAAAAAACCCATTACTTCTTTTAAATAAATCATTTTAAATTTGGTTAGTTTCCTATGTATTTTTATAGAGCTCTTCTTCTAAAGGAGATCAATACAGTCTAAAAATGGTCACGACCATCGAGCCCTCTTAAATAGTGACTACAATTTCTCAAAAGGCTTTGATAAATTGGGTTTCATCGTTTCTCGTTCAGCACTTACTTTCGGGGATTTCGTTGTTGAGTGGATCCACGAAATCAAAACATCAAAATTAATGTTCCTCGTCGAAGTCAGATATTATATTTGTAGAGGTAATGTTTATGTAAAAAATATGACAGTAATCTATTTTTGTAGAGGTCATGTTTATAAAGAAGTTAGAAATATGACAGTCATTTATATTTGTAGAGGTAATGTTTATGAATTTACGTTCCCTCGAGAATGTGCAGATAACAAACATTCAAGGAAAATTTCAAGGATGTCTTTGAATAAAAAAACCCAAAGTGAAATATATATTAATTCGTGGCTTTGTGGGAATTGCGATCTTGTCAATATAAAGACAGCCATGTGAACTTCACATTCAGGGTGTGTTTTTTTAATAGTTCTATAATCACATTTCCCATCTTTTAAAATCTGAAATACAGAATCATTATTTTATCTTGAAAACATTTTTTGTATGGAAAGTAAACAGTTTTCAATATTGTCTTCACCTGGGGCTTTAACAATAAACAAACACCAGATATCTAAGGTTTTAAATCTATGAAAAGATGTTGTTTAATCTAGTTCCAGATATATATAAAACAAAAGGTCCATGGGACACATCGCTCACGTGAATACCAGTTCATTGTTTCATTCTACATGTATTTCGAAATTTTAAGATATGAAACTTTTTTAAAATATTGTAATATTATATTCCAAGATTTGTCAATATATTAAAGGGACATAGTCACGATTTTGGTAAAAAACTTTTTCTTCATCTTTAATGTTTACAATGCTACAACTTATGAGATTACTAGTACTATGCAAGCATCCTAAGATGTAGTGTAGATTCTAAATTATTATTAAAACCGTACCCTCGGGCCATTACAAGTTCAAAGTTTTTTTATAGCATTGAAGTTCTTGAGAAGAAGATTTTAAAAACATTTTCCCTATATATTTCTATGTGAAACTTAGAAACCCTCTTGAAGCCCCAGTATTGGTCTGGGGATCAAACGTTTTCCAAATTTAGAATTTACATCATTTGAAGATGCTTGCAAGGTAATATCACAAATAGTACCATTGTTGTTCTCTTGAAGAATTTGAAACATTTTCCCTTCATATTTTTATGTTTTCTAAACCCCTCCTGTGGCCCCAATATTAGTTCGAGATTCACGGTTTTTATATTGTAGAGTCACAGTAGCCGAGGATGTTCGTAAGGTAATCTCACAAATTGTAGCATTGTAATATTTGAGAAGAAGATTCTTAAACATTTTCCTATTTCTATGTTAAACTTTAAACCCCTCTTGGGGCCACAGTACTGGTATTAGTTCAGGGGTCACGATTTTAATAATTTAGAATCTGTACTATATATACAAGTTTTGTTGTAAAAGATTTTTTACTGTTTCGTGAAAAAAGGTTTTGTCCTTTATTTTAACAATTTGTAATTCCCTTTCCATAAGGATGCTTTGTGCCAAGTTTAGTTAAATTTTAGTTAAACGATGGACAACAGGTTATCAGGAAAGCTCACTTGAACCTTGAATTCAGGTGAGCTAAAAATAAATCGTGTATTAGCATGTTCAAGAGATTTATATATTTTATTAAAAAATACTTTCTTAGATGTATCACAAAGCTAAATTAAGAAGGCTGGATGGTCGTGGCCATTTTTATACTGTTTTGATCTCCTTTAGAAGAAGAGCTATGTATTTAGATATAGGGAAATACACAAAATGAAAAGCTAAAATTTATGGAAAGATAATAGTTTACAGCATAAAAATCATACCTAAAAATTTAAAGTAGATCTGATGGTTAATTTGTTGACCACCCAGCCTCTTTAAGAACTGATAGGAGTTTCCGCGACAAGAAATTGATAGAATATTCACAGAGAGTGATAAGCATTTGTTAATGAAAAACAACTATGTAGTTTTTCTTTTCAGCTTTATTTCGTATCCTTAGCGTCAAACATTGACATCTAACCCAATTGCATTCAGCTAAATTTGAACAAACAAACTATTTGAAGAACGAAAGTGAATTCAATTCATATCATATGACTCGGAAATAGAGTGTAAATATTAGAATTCGCATTCTACACGTTATACCATTTATGTTTATAAAGAAGGTTTGACAAACAATTGCATAAATGTAGAAAAATATAGGGATATTGCTACGCTGCCAAACCGATACTACCATATAAATGTCCATGAGGAAATCCGACAGATTTGAATCTTTATTAACCAAGCGCTTATAAATCCAACGAAATCAAATAAGTTCGATTTCACTATAGTCCTGTTGTTTTACATGATCCTGTTCCAGACAAAGAAGAGTGTTTTAGTGGAAATGTAGTTTATAAGACTGAAAAATCAAAACTCTAACACAATTCTGTAGATATGTTAATGTAATAGCTGGACCCTGAAGGCGTCATTGTACGGTTATTACTAAATTCATCTTCGTCCGAGTCTTGCTGCGAAAGAGAACCTATCTATTCCTCTGGTTTGGGTGTATATCGGCCTACCACCTTGCCTATAGTACCAATAGGGGTATAACCGTTTCTGCTCGAATTTTTCATCCTTGTCAGCTTCTTGAATGTTTTCTTGTGAGTTTTCCGGCGTATCCGCCCGTTTTCCAAGTCCACCGAAAAACCCGTACCGATCGAGTGCTCGTTTTCCGAGACTTCCCAAATATCGATGAGAGTCCAGACGACGTTTCCCAAGATTTCCCATAAAGCTATACTGGTCAAGCTTTCGTTTCCCGAGTGTTCCTACAAACCCATAGCGGTCTAATGCCCGTTTTCCTAACCTGCCCGCAAATCCATACCGATCTAACTTTCTCTTTCCTAATCCACCCATGAACGAATATCTATCCAAAGCTCTTTTCCCAAGAGATCCCGCAAACCCGTATTGGTCAAGCGCTCGCTTTCCAAGTCCACCGAAAAATCCGTATCTGTCCAAAGCACGTTTCCCAAGTCCGCCATAAAAACTGTACCTATCCAGCCCTCGTTTTCCCAAGCTACCAGCGTATGAGTATCGGTCTAGTGCACGCTTTTCCTCTTCTGTGAGGTCGCTTAAATCCTCTGATGTATCACTGTTTCCGAAATCAACGTCGTCTGCAGGCTGTTTAGGTGAAGTTTCTGTTTGTTTGTTTAAGAATTTGATATTTTCTAAATGTTTCGTAAAGTCGTCATTGTGTGATGAAATATGTTGTGAAACGGTCAACACAAAAACCTGAACTAAACAGAAGAAACCAAACACTGTTGTAGCATAGTTCGTAGACCACATGTCCTCTGGTCCGTATGAAATATCTGTAAAAAATAATGAATGAATTTCAAAAACAAGTCAATTAGAAAAACCTCAATTTCCTAAAAAAATTTAGCCGAAATTTTGCTTGTTTTATAATTGCTCAAATTATGGCCAAGAAGTAAAGCTCTTCTAAGAGCGTCCCCCAAGCAATGTACGGCCAAACAATCTATGATCGATTCAATAAAGCTCATAAACACCTGAATGTATCTTCTTCTAGAGAGTTTTGTTTCTGGTTTTATAAATGGTAAGATATATTGTTTTATCCTAAGTAACTAACTGTCATTTCATATCTTTTTTTTATCTAAGATGGTAAAAATATTGCTTTAGCTTGCCAATGGGTCATTTCATTATAAACAGTAGTTGGTAGTGAAAAAGAAATCAAAGTAAATGAATAAAATAATACGAAAGTTTATTACCTACAGAATGCTTGGGAATTGTAAATATTTGACAAGGAGCTTCATCATTGATTTACCATAAGCACGACTTTAATCAATTCGTCACATGTTTAAGTTTTCGACAATATTTCAACATACGGTACCGGTGACTTGCCTGTTAATTTGGTTTTTCAGATTTTTATAAAATCTGTTGAATCAAGAATCTTGCAGTACACTCCTTTTTACGATTTATTTGCCTATAAAATTGTAAGAACAAGCTATAATTGTAAAATGGCGTCATGGTCCCAACTGCTTGCTAAGGGTTAAGGGAGTCCTTTTTCCCCAGTGAGCAAAGAGAAGGCTCGAGGTTCTGTTTGTTTACAAATATTTGCTTACAACATTGATGAGTGTTTTACTCTCTAGCGATGGTGTTTTCCAAACATTGACAGTGAGTACTAGTGCGAACAAGAGCGTTTAATCAAAATTATGCCCTAGCATTAATTATACTGCACCCTGTCTCGCTGTCTTTTTATTGGGTCCACACACACAAAACACCATTTCATTAGGTTAATTGCATCGGAAATGAAGGTGTAAGACCAAACATAAAGCGTATACAATTTCCCTAAAACTTATAAAAAATCTGCGATAATAAATATTTACGCTCTTGCGTATAATTCTGCAATTTTCTTTTATCCTGGGTTATATCGATGAGAAGATAAAGTAAAAATAAATAATCGCACCTACATCTGGTAATTAAATGTGGTTTGATTAATAAAGTATCGACTGACACACCGCCATAACCTGATCATCAGATGAAAACCTTGTTATGCATTAATTAGGTAATACTAGTATTACAATTTCGAAATTAAAATTTTGTCGTTAATTGAGATGAGAGAGAGAGAGAGAGAGAGAGAGAGAGAGAGAGACAGAGACAGACAGAGGTTGTTACATCTTTGGTTACTAGAATATCCCATTATCTACAACCTAGAACACAACCCACAGTAGGTTTTAGGGCTTCGGAAGCTTGAATGTCAGTTAAGTTTAAAATAAATATTATATATTATAATTCCAAGCGGTTGGAAAAAAGGATTGATGGTATAAAATTACGTTCGAACTTTGTTTCATCAGTTTCACCAATTAATAATTAATAAGTGAAAGTACCAAATTGAAGGAAAAAAAATCCATTGTAAAACAATCCAATTAAGATCCAAATTGAGTTATATTGGGTCCGCGGTCGTATTCTCCCCTTGTTATTTGCCGAGATAATTAGTAACTCTACACGATAATAGGCCAGAATCAAATGATAAATTCCGTGAAAAGAGAGGGAAATTTAACCTCTTCCGTCTTCTAATCTTGGTATCGAGGATATCAGCGGCCTCGGGCATCAATAAAAGACGGACTCGGCAGCCTGGACAGAGGCTTTCGGTTCAGAGAAGGACGACTTTGATATGGTTTGGAAGAGGATTGGGGTTAGAGGCTTATAATTAGCGTAGAAAAGACAACAAACTCCCCTCCCTGGGCTACATCAAAGTTTCACTTGTAAAGGGTTTGTAGTGTACTTTGTTAGTTTCGAACTTCATCGAGGTGTAATTGAACAGAATATTAGAAATTCATCGAGGTGTAATTGAACAGAATAGTAGAAATTTATTAAGACATTGCAATCTAGTAATGGCCGTTTTATATGACGTGCATTAGTGTGTATGTAAATAAACTATTGGACTGTCAGCAACGTAAAATAAAATGTAGGTACTTGTTTGTTGCCACTAAGAGAAACTAAGACCTCAAATTTATCAGTGTTTATGCAATTTTCTTTTTAGGACGAGTTGAGGACTGACTTGAGTGATTTGAAAATTTATATTACTTGCATGCATTATAGTATATAAATATATACATTTTTTGGACCATTCTTTTGTTTATTAGTCACAGCTATTAAAATTTAAGATCTGGAGGATCAGATGTACAACTTGCAAAGCTACTGCACGCAGCATCTATTATTAAAAGCCTCTGTGCACTAGTTGTCTTAAGCCGTCTTCTTGTGCTCTAAGTAAGTAGTATTGGGACCAATCTCTCAGTGGCTCTCTTTTTTTTATTGCCCGGCATAAAAGAACCGATTTGTAAACCGAAACTGAGCATGGTTGTTAGAATTTCCCAAAGGTACTAAGCCATCCAAAGAAGCGTTTGACTAATGTTTATCGTTATTGACACAACTATTCACGACTTAGAGGTTCGGTGATTCCTGTGTTAGGAGGATAAAAAATAGATCTAGACGTTTTAAACTATCGTTCTCTCTGTACACCTTTTTTATTTTTATTTTTCAGGCGGGCGGATGTCACAATTGACATTTAAATTATTTAAAGTTCAATCTGGACGTAAATAGATGCAATCGGAGTATCATATCCCCTTGATTAATATCCTCCTTTGATTGGGTTTTTTTTAATTAGAAACTTAACTGCCAAACCATTATTCCACTGGGTACGGACTTTACTCTCGAATCTTGAATCTTTCACAAAAAAAAAATGTTTTATTTGATTTTTATTGCATACAGTTCTTGAGCATGCAAGCGAAGAAATGCTGGATTGATTATTAATGTACATGTAAATGATATTTTAGAGATCCGAATGAGTATTTTCGTTAATTATCGGGGGGGGGGGGGGGGGGGTGGGGGGATATGGGTTCATATTTTTTATTTAAATAAATCAAATAATGTGAACTAGATATCCACGCTGTAATAACATTATATCATCTGATTCTTTGATGCATTTTTTCATACTAGTGTTTAACTTACAACCATGCAATACGCGTGCGTTGTAATCCCTAATTTGACGTAAATATCTAAAATGTTTAATTTATAAATGTACTCTTTGTTCATAAAGAATACCACCTTCAAAAACTGCATCATTTTTAGTTAACATGTAAGTTTCTTAGATAAATGATCGAGATCTCTACAGCTTGAACCTTTAAAATGTGCTTAATTTGAGCATGTGCGTAACAGTGTTTGAGAAGTAAAAAAAAGTTGAATTTTAACTTCAATGCAAATTAAAGAAAACTGAAAGAATTTCCCAGCATCGTGTCTCGTTTTAATTTTTGTTTTGTAAATGTAAATTGTGAAAATAAATCTACAAAAACAGCGAATCAATCAGGCGATGCAATAATGAAAATTACTGGTCAATAGTCAATATATGACTAATACATGTACGTATCACAGTCATAAACAGTGGTAAGTCAATTTTTACAAAGAAATACATATATTCTATACTACTCTATACAAATATTCTCGTCTTTCCGCTGAAAACGCTTTTATGACGTTAGACAATGGCGCGAATCGATCGCTTTTAAAATTATGCAAATCGCGGGATTTAAACTTTAAGTGTAACTTACTTTTTAAATACATGTATGTAGTTTATGAAGGTATTTTGTAGTCAAAATGGATTCATATGTGAATATCTATCTATTTTTCATGCTTTTAAAAATTCGATTAAATCTTGTTAATTGTCCTATAATATCAATTTTAATTTTTTTTCAGGAGAGAGAGAGACAGAGAGAGATAAAATAGTGAGAGACAGATTGGAGTAGCTCGGTTGTCGCTGCCGTCGTTTGACATACAGTGGTCACCTTAAGTGTGAGAGATTTGTTGATACAATTCATCACATCTATCCCGTCGCTGTGACATTTTCGCGATTTAACCAAAGACTGTGAATGACGATCAATCACACGTTGTTCAGCTTCCCAGCATTTCCAACAGAGAGGGAGGGAAAGGAAAACTCGGATAAACCCAAAAATAAACCCAACCAAGTCCCAACCATATATATTGTTTAACCAATTTTGATAATTTAAATCTTTTTTTTTAACTTGTGTTATGCATGTTTTAAAGTGACAATACAATTGTTACTATAGCTAAGAATTCTACCGTTATTAAATTTAGCTGGAAGGAACTTTAATAAAATAAGGATTGCTTTATCCTAATTCCATTTGCTTGCTCGTCCAATTTGTAATTTTTAACCTTTTACAATCGCAATATTTATCAATAATTTCCCCCGTTTAACATTACCATTAAATGACCCCCACCCCCACCCCCCCCCCCCCAAAAAAAATGTTTGAAGATAAATTAACATAAAAATGGCCTTAAAAAGATAACATTTAAAAATGATATTTTTATAACGTTATTTGATTTGCTATGCGAATTAATTCATACAAGCAACTTGTTCACAACACTACGATGAAATGCAGTTTCAATGTGCATGGCGTTTGTGTACATTCTTTGTTACTCAAGAACACAAATCGTCTTAACTTTTGTACTTATTGATAGAAAATTGAATCACATGTATATTATGAATGAATTCAAGAGCTACAAACTTGGCAAGAATACAGACTGAGTTGGTTAGCTTTTACAATACGCCAGCTCGGTTTAAATAAAGTTTAAACTGTCTCAACCCAGATAAATTTGTAAGCCTTCAACGTATTCGCATTTTGCCCTGTTACTCGTGCTTAGGGTCTTTTCATCAGTTGGAAGCTTTTGATGTGCAAACAATGAATAGGACACTTGGTTGGAGTTGTGGTTAGTTTGCATTTCTATGGTTGTTAATGGATTGTTGAGGGAAGTGATACTCCATTGACAATATTCAATTCCCATCAATATTTACTTTGTTATCGGGATTTTCCGTTTTGCAAAAAGACAAAAATAAATCTTAAGAGGGCTGAATGGTCGTGGCCATTTTTAGAATGCTTTGATCCCCTTAAGAAGAAGTGCTCTTTATAAAAATATAGGACAATACCCAAATTTCACTGGTAAAGTATATGGATGTTTTAACTAAAAAAAATATAGTTTATACTAGAACCATTTTAACAGAAGCTTGGACTTTGGGTAGTTGTCTATTTCATTGTTGGCCACTCAGCCATTGCTTTTTGAAATCAACAAGATTTGTCTGGCTTTTGAGCTAAGACTACGCAATCTGTGTATATTTCACTTGAAACCAGCGTCATTTGTAACTTGTTTTGACGCAAGAAAAAAATAGTTACATCCTACCGAAAGTCCAAGGACTTGTTAAAATAGTTCTATGTTAAAATTTTAGGTAGATTTGATGGTATAGTTGTGGACCATCCAGTCATCTTAAAAGCTACATGTATATACATACAGCCAAGCAAGTCCGCAAGCCAAAAAAATATTCTTTAGTTTTCGGCTCAAAGAATTGACGAAATTAAAGAAAGCAGTCTCTAATAGAATAGGAAAGGAGGGGGAAACAGTGGTTATTGACATCCGTAATTGTTTTGTCGAACTCTTTGTGACAACAGACATCTCAGATGACTTGTAAAGATCTTCAAACGTCTTCGAATGACCTGAAGGCAGCCCCAAACGACGCCAATATTTATCACAATTAGAGTAACGACAACGGGAAATGAAAATCTCGAACCTTGCGGCTCTGGGTACAAGAAGCAAAATCTTTATCGAACAGAGGGAGCTGGGGTAGAATATCACTTCGTTTTGGTCCATGAACTGAGTAGGGATTGATACTAAATAATTAACAGGTCCTATCACTGCAATGTTTTGCCTGGTTCTTACTGATCTGGCCAAAATGAGACTGCTTGGTTGGCTTCTTATCTTTTTGTTATCCTGGGTTTTTTTTTAAATCAATTTAAATCACAAGCACACATTCATCTTTATAGATCAGAAGATTTGAAGAACATTGCAAAAGAAAAAAAAAAGAATCAGTGTGAAAACGTATTTGGAATTTAACTAGCTTTTTGGGAAACCAGAGTCATGGGTTTGATAGAATATTTTGGTTTTATGCACATGATCATAAATATGCTTGTAAGGAACCCATTAGCATGATGTACGACATTTGTTTCCATAAAAGTTGGTAAAATCCCTGCGTCTTCGGATTTAAATTACATCTTTTTGACATCCATTAACATGTTTTCCGAATGTCAAACCAAAACAGTCGAAAATCGGAATTACGTAAAAATGAAGAGCACTGTCAACAACAAATATCTCAGTAACGAGATGAATGGCCACGAGTTCTAAATAGAAATTCCCAATAGAATGCAACCATTATGAGAGTAACTATTTTCCCTGTTTTGTCACTATTTTCATTATATGGTAAAATAAATGACACGTCCCAATTGCAAGTCAAAAAAGAATTTATTTCTTGCAGGCTTTTTCATTTGTTCTTAAAAAAAAATCTTTATATTCATTTTTGTAAGAAATGACATAGCTTCATATGAACACATACTCATATATACGGGTATGTATATTCAATTTTTTATCTTCTATTTTCTTCGTATATTATACAAAATAAATACAATAAATTGACCTCTACATAATCATTATTTTCTTTTTTTCCCCTACCTTATGAAAATCCTCTTGTTAGAGAAAAGAACACACCGACGTCCGGGCGAAGTTATCACAGGATCAAAATAGTTCCCTCCAACAACGAACCTCTACTTAACTTATCTATTATTATTAATTTTTTACACCGACAATATTTTTAAAAGTTTCACATCCAACGTCGAGTGCTTTCGATTTATATTGGAAAAAAAAGCAGGGGGCAGGGCGATTCCAGATCGATCCTACCCAAGGCGCCAATAGTGGAGAGAAATTGTCAATCAATCGAAGTCTGGGAAACACGTAAATAGCATCTCCCCCGTAAAAGAGGCGGATACTTCAGCGATAACCCCATTGCATGTAGTAACGAATTATAGGTAATTCGATTATTAACAGACATTGAGTATTTGATACCTCTTCAGCAACGAAATAGAGTGGAGTGGTTTGCGTTTGATTGGATCTTCGTGTTTCTCCCCTTAGTAGTAGGTTCTGTTACAGATTGATCTCATCAAAGTATTTTGTAAAAGATATGTACGTGTACTTTTATATGTTTGGGGGGGGGGGGGGGGTATTTTGTTTTTGTTTTGTGTTGTTTTGGGGGGGGGGGGGGGGTTGGGGGGGGGGGGTCAGTTTTCCTCTATATTTTCCTAATTACAGACAAAATAAAAAGACGCTTCGATTTATTAATTTGAAGAAAAAAATATACATGTATGCAAAACTGCTACTAAAATATCGTTCACATTATATAACAAACATCGATTGCAATCGTTCATCAAAATGGTTTAAATGTCAAAATGAAAAACCATTTCAGCTGGGAGGGGGGTTCAAATTTTTTTTTTTAAAAAGTGTAATTGTGCTGTTGTTTGAGTTTAATAGAAGCCGCATTTTGTAAATTAGAAATTCTTGTACATTTGCCCACCTATGCGCTAAATTTAAATTTCAAAAAATGGCAATAAAGTACAGGCTAACTGTATCAATATACAAGTTGTGGTGTAAGGTGTCAGCAAAATTACACTCATGTTGATATGTAACGCAAGTTTCAATCTGTATGAAGTGACATTGCAAATGACTTGCATTCTCCATGTAATAGTGGTACATGTATGATAGGGGGCGGCACGATAAAGAACCCTGACCGTTCAACAGCCCTTTTTGAATTGAATTTGATAAGCTCATAAACTTCGACTCAATATTAATTAATTCATTATCAACCCCCCCCCCCCCCCCCACACACACACACAAAATAAATCAACATATAAATAGTAGAAAATCTTCATGAAAGGAATATAAGAATATAAAACAATGACTTTATGAAACTTTCAAGATTAATTTCAGGAATGGAGGTTACCAAGAAAAAGATGATCATGTTTACATCCATAAAACATATTTTAATAAACTGTGTTTAGGGTGTCACTGAACAACTGACCCTTGTCTTCAATATTTGAATTGGTTGCTGCAATCTAACTTTGTCATGGTAGTTTTCACTGTGAAGGCTCGCATCCCTTAAACATTAAACAGACACGCTGTAATACATTTAGTTTATATCCGTATGATAGAAAGCAAAATTAATGTTTTCTAAACATCATGTTCAGCAAATTAATTAAATATTTATAAAGCACAGGGAAATTCACTTTATTGGAGATCCACCTTCTTCCCGGCCGGGCTTGAAATCACGACCTCTGGAACCCACTCTCCTAGCATTGAGCGGCCACTGCTCTAACCACTTGGCCACCTAGGCAAGACCACGGGTCGTGAGAGAGAGAGAGAGAGAGAGAGAGAGAGAGAGAGAGAGAGAGAGAGAGAGAGAGAGAGAGAGAGAGAGATTTTCGGTAATCGCCGATAGGGCTTTCGGATATTTATCGATATTTTTCTGTTCTTGTTACGTACTAAGATATGGAGCGTACTACTTTAAATACCGGTATAACCATTTATATGATGGGCATTAACCACTACGCCACAAACTGCCAAAGGTTAAATTGCTTCTCCCCCAAGACCTGACATTCATATGATAAATAATATTATATTTGTCAACAACGAATCACAAGGTAGTTATTATGTAATATATCTGCGTCCAGTGAAAACGGTTACGTCAAAGTTCTTGAGAGAAACGAATTCAAAGATCACGCCAGGATTGAGTTTCACTGGTTGAAATTCTGCCATTAATCGGTATTTTACTAAACTCTGTAATCTCCTCATTAGCGAAGGAAAAGTCAATAATTGTTAAATTAGTGCCACAACACAGTAATATTATCACATTCTATAAACAAGAACTGTAAATTTGTCTCAGAAGACAAAGTTTAATTTTAAAATATTGAAAAAAACGTTGTCACTCTTAAATCATGACGTCTACAAAAATGTTTTGAAGTACATGTAATTTTAGTTGACGCATGGAAAACATGATCGACGCATTATTGCAATAATTTTTTAACAATTTTTTCATCGAGTCATGTTTTAATAGCCTGAATTAGCTTATTTGTGTCCTTAACACTATTAACTCTTTCTCTGTTTGTGTATTGAATAAAATTATGTAATCGTCATTTTCAGACCGTCATTTTTAGATAGGTGTATTTTAAACTTCCGTGATTTAAAAGCTTACTTTTTTCCCTCTTAATAGATATTTTTAAATAGATATTTTTTTTTAAATATAGAATGTACAGATCATGTTGAATGTTTTTTTTTTTACTAAACATCATATTATTAATTAGAAGAAAAAACTTTGACGTATTTATGCCACTTACGCCACTTAAATAGTCAAACATTATATTTATATCCCTTTTCACGTAGTAAGTTATGAATTTACTTTCTCGAGAGTTGTTAATTTTAGTTGAAAAAAACGATACAGGTATATCCAAACCCAAAAAAATTTCCATTGATTACAACAATATGAAATGCAATGATATAGTATACATATTGTAACGGAAAAGGGGGAGTTGAAACACAAATGCTATAAATGATTATTTTCCCTATTGTTAATTAATATTATTATGCCTCCTGTCAGTTTGTTGCTGTATAGTCAATTCTCATCTATTTTCGCATAGTATACAAAAGGGTTTATATAGCGTAAGCATACTATGCCGAAATAGAGCACGGCTAATGTTTTGCTAATGTTTTCAACGAAAGTTTTACAGGCGCCGACAGCGGGTTCCAAACTCTCGACCCCAAAATCATTACGTCTAAAGCCCAACGCGTTATCATTACGCTACGTTAGTCGATAATATATATGGCGGTTTTTATATATATAAAACGTAGATACATACGATTGACATCAAAAAATTAAAACTATTAATCTTTCCAAAAACACCTTATTATTTACAGTAATTTAAAAGTTAAAGTTTCTGATAAACTTTTGAACAAATTGATTGAACATTTTTCAAAGAAATTGTACATCACGAAAACGCTTTTTAAAATGACGCTTGATATAGAAGGTATAAGTAAAAAATTCAATGAGATTTCGTCTGCTAAACAACTCGAGTTTTCTCGGTAAGGTCAATTCTCATTTCTTGAAAAGATCATAAACGTTTGTTGAGTTTTTTTTTATTGTAAAGCAACGTGTTGATTAAATAATCAATCAAATTAATTGATTGATTTGAAAGAACAAACGCTTGCTTTTCCGGTGGTTATTTTTAGGGACTTTAATAAACAACACTCAAACGTCACAGCTACTTATTAGCAAAGCACGCCTGTATATACAAAATTCGGCATAATGATAACAATAGTGTTGTGTTGTGCATGTACTATGCCTCCGGCTCGTGCACTGTGTATCAAACCCTGACTACTATTTAGGCATAGTACATGCACAACACAACACTATTATATAAATATGGGATCTGTACCTTTGATCAGTTGACAAAATACTACAATTTCAAAGTTATACAAATATTTTTTATGCTTTTAATACACCAATAAACAACGCAGGTACGCTAATGGCACCTATCTGGATGGCGGAAGGTGTAATTGTCAGGTCAGCTCTTAACACTGGTATGGTCCTATATGTACATGTACGTGGATAATAAAATAACTATGATTGTAAAGACAATATGGGTATACATGTAATATGAGATTCTAGTACGTTTATATTGGGTGTAACAAGCTTACACTTAAAATATGGGTGGTTGCACAATGGGAAGGTGCTTCCATAACTAATGTAAACAACGACAAGAAAGTGAAGGGCCTAGTGGTAAACGGGTAAATATCCTCTGGAGACTATTGGAGAAGGTGCAATTTAATAAATATAACTCAATTAAATAATCACCTTCTACACCTTCGATGGATTTTAATTAAGGTGTTCCTTGGCCATGGCTTAAAGTTAGAACACTGTTTACAACGGGAGCAGACGACAGATTAAGCCTGGTTTCTAGCAGTACCTCATATTTGCCAGCCAATCAGCAAGCGGCTTGCAATATGCGTCAGAATATTGAAGCTGACGAAAGATGGAGGGAATACGGAGCACGTTGATTTGCGTAAATGCAAAAATATGGACGATTTAACAACAATAAGGATTGAATAAAGTAAACAAAACGGTATGGTAAGCATAACTATGCAATGATCTCTAATCGTACGCATCGTTTCAGTGCAAAACCATGGCGTACATGTACGTACGGAATACCCATTCTTCCATAAATTAATCATATCATACAATCCGTAGTGTCGGGAATAATGGCATATAAATAGATATATTGATAAATGTATTTTAGTAAACCGTATAAATAAGGCACTGGTTATTGGTACAGGACTACATGTAGTATATCAATTTCATAACAATACATACCCTGCTGAGTAACATACATGTATGGCGGTAAAAGATAAGTGAAACGCGTTGTATATTTCTTAAATCAAATTTCTGTATTGCGTACATATGTTTCAAAACCTTTGTACTGTAGTGTAAATGAAATTGATTCATTCAATGAATTCTTTTTTTTTCTTTTTGTGTGGCGTGGGTAGTGTTCTGTAATTTTGCAGCGATATCGACTGGGTAATTATGCACTGATATTTAAACAACTACTAAAGTAAGCCTGTGAATATTTATTCATGATTATATTCCTTTTGTGTATTTTCCGGAATATTCATTCACGCACAACCCTCTTCTTGTTGTTACGTCATATAATGTAGGTCGACGGTGCGTGCAAAAATTATTTGACGTCTTTCTCAACTCATGATGGTGATTTGTTTATGTAAAAGGAGGGCTTTAGAAGATAGGATGGTGGTATTAGGAACTCACTCTCGCCTTCTTTTCATTTTTAGCTAGCTGGACTTGGCTGAAACTGCCAGAGTTTCTATAAATAGCACAACTTAAAAAAAAAACCCAAACAAACAAACAAAAACAAACCGAAAAGCGTCGAAGTAGAATCCTCCGCTATACCAAAAAGCCACACAGAGAGCTATGTTTGTCAAACCTATTGGGTTTTTTTCGTTTGCAAATGAATTAAGCTGAAGTGTTTTTGTTTTCTTATTATTCATATGTTTTAAATACTTTAGTACAGGACAATGCATTTTGGGTACATATACATATGCGCACGAATCTCCATGAACTACTTTACAAAGCATTGGTATTCGACTGCACATCGAAGAAATGGGGAATTGATTTTATAACGCTTGTTTCAACATTCAATGCACTGTTGATTTTTTTCCTTCTAGACAGACAGTTTAGTCACTCTCTGACGCTTTGCCGACATTAAACGATATATATATCAAAGAAATGGCAATTCCTTAGTTAACATTAATTTTAAACAATTACAAGACTCGAGCTTTGTTTACATTGAATTCTTACCTTTCTATCTCTTGTATCTTGACTTCTAACAATAACGTTTTGGTCAATCATTTGAAATGCACAAATAAACCATTTTATTCATGAAAAATAAAAAATAAAATTTTGATCTCAAGTCGTGTCTAAGTCCCCTTAAAGTACGAGTTTTGAATTTTGCACACTTTTTAACGTACCAAAGTTTTAACTGTTTTTGCAGGATAGGGTATGATTTTATTTGCTTGCTTTTTTCCCCATTGCTTTTTGCTTTTTTCTTGTTGTCAGGGAAACATTGTGGACAAGTTTAAAAAGTTATCTTTGAACATATCAAATACATCGCCATGTTGGGTTTTTTTTTTTTTGATACAGAACTGGTAGGTTTTCAAACGAGGGAAATGTTCAAATCCAACAATGTATCATATCAATATCTCCCATAATAGTTCTGCTTTTATCTTGTGTCGGCGATCATTGACTTTTAAGATAATTCACAATTACTTTTTGCTCATAGGTTCGTATTACGGAAATCAGCATATGATCATGTAATCACGCATAAAAACAAGAAAAATGTATTAAGAATGCCGATGAAAAGCAATCAAAATGAAGGGCTTTATTTATTATTTTGACCAACTCACCTTTGGCCTCCCCCCTCCCCCCCCCCCCCCCCCCACTCTTTTTTTAAGGTCTCTTGATTCTCTCGCATGTCTGACATACAAAGAAACCAATGATCTTTGTGGAATTTCTTTTTCTGGGTCGGATACTCATACTCATACAGTCTAATCAAGAGAATCAAAGCCTCAAATTTTAATTAGATTAAAACTAATAAAGAATCTCTTTTCTTTCACATATCGAAAATCAAAATTAATGTTTTTTATCCGTCCTGATAGATCGATCTTTCGTCCGTCTTTTTGTCTGTGCAGACAATTTACTAATCATAATTCGAACTTCTTTACCGTTCAGTTCAGTTCAGATTATTTCACTCAAAACCATAAAATGGTACATGAGATACATGAACAAAAATAAATTTGTACAATATCACTGTAAAGGTAAAAAAAAAAAGTAAATGAGGTGAACAAACAATTCTATTATTCATTAAAATAAACAAACACAATTTTCTTAATGCCGTATAGTTATTTGAAGTCATAATTTCACAAAAAAACTGTTTACTGTTAGGAGAAGAAAAGTATCTTTAGCTAAAAACTGACTACGTAAGCTACATTATGCCTTACAACTTAAGTATGCAAAATCCTCCAAGTTAATTTACCCATCCAATTAAATGTACTAAGATCTAAAAGTGTTGCATTTTCGTTTGGTTCTCTCTGATTGATATAATATGTAACTTAATTTACCTTAGCTGGATTACACATTATTAAACATTGGCAGAATATTTTAGATTTAGTGATGGATTTTCGTGGATTCCATTGCATGATATCTCTCGCTAATTCGAAAACTCGGTCTTCATACATATTGTACATAAAAGTCAACTCGCAAAATTACATTCACTGGAATAATTGACCGTTAAAAAGCCGAAAATATACGAAAAATGCTCACTCTCCCCAATGAATATGACTCCAAAATATTTCACAGTGAAAAAGATTACGATCAGATTTGGGATAAACGAAAAGTTTCTTCGCAGTTCTCACATTTATTAAATTGAAAACATTAACATGGCATAATTGTATTTAGAAAACATCTGTTAATTTAATCAGTATTATAATCGAATGTAAATTATGATCAAAAGTATATGGCCACTCTGGGAGCATTTGTGTTCATACTTTGAAACAAACTGAAAGTTCTAGTAAGAATTCGCCAACTGAAAAACCAGTTCTTTATAGTATTAACAATTTCAACTCTTTATTGATACAGTTCTATGATCATCATTCCACCATGTCAATTTTCATAAACAAATGTCTTCTTTAACTAGATTATATCCCGCGCAAGGGCGTGAAATAACACTTTATACATTAATGATCTTTGTTTTTACGAACATATTTATTTGAATATACTGGGACCGATTTTTTTTTTCTCAATTATTTTTTCTTAATCTTTTTTTTTTTAAATTGAAAACATGCAGCAACTAGCTGGATATTTAGAGGAGCTGGCAGTAATGAATTGTTTATATGTGCCTAAATTCTTTTTGTTTTCAGCTGAATAAAAAAATTACTAACTTTTTCGGCTTTTGACTGTTTGTTCCGTGTGTATTTCTTTGTTGTAGTTGAAAATATGCATTATCTTTAATATTAAATGTCAACCCTCCATCGCATATATATAAATGTCCAAAGATTTTTATTTCAAAACGGGGAGGGAAATGTTGTGCATCTTATCTCTTATCTAAATTTTATTCTTCAGGTCAAATTTCACTATGATTTTTAACACTGTCCAAAATAAGCCTGTTTTGAACAAAATGGGGGAGTGGGTTACCCCTCCCCACTTCCCTTCTGAAGCAGCGTTCCCGTTTTATGCAAACATCATATGTTCATATAGATTTCATATATACAGTAGTCAGCACAATCTGTTCATGGTTCACAAATTAATATATATTACATGTATATAAGACTACCAATCTGTAAGTGGTATTAAAATACCGGTATATGTAATCTAAAAAAACGAGAGAGCATGCATATTTATTTGTATATTTTTTGAAACCAAAGTTGTCCGATCCAAGGTATCTGCCAGACGCATGATGAACTCATCCTACACTTTCCGCCATGATGTTAATTAGTCAGACCGCGTTCTTGGTTACCCCGTTCTGGAAAGTTCTTTCCATCAAAACTAAAGTCGCATATTCGAGAGACGAATTGGTTCATTTCATTTTTTCAAAATTTGTGAAATTTTCAATTCAATGTATTCTCTATATTCTCTAAATTCGCTAAATGTATACACTCCTCAAAGGCATTCAATATTATTCTGTTGCAAGTATCAAACTCCCACTGACTTTGATCCGCCAAAGCGTGTCCTACACCTTACTCTCATTTTTGCTATTTCGGGCTAATTTATCGAAGATGAAAGAACTCAAGGTTTCTAATTAATTTTGCAATAATAACTTGTCATGTATAATTCAATTATAGTTTACGGACAACATCTCACACGTGTTGAAATACCAAAGGTGTAAGCAGTGCATGCCGGTGTTGCATAGCAGCTCCCCCCCCCCCCCCCCCCCCCGAAAAAAAAAACCTGCATTATAGTGATCTTTCCCCCGGGGGACTTTTCCCCATAGTAGGATTTCTCCCCTACGTTTTTGGTTCAGATATTATAAAAACATTTATGGAAAGCCAATAGTTATTAAAATTCAAATCAATGTTTTGTACATCCTAAGGTTGCATAAACCTGCATAATACATGTATGTACACGTGTTTGTCTAATTATTTTACATAGACAATGTTAACTTTGTTAATACAATATGGAAAACCGAGAACTGACGTAAAGTTTCATAAATCTGTAAGGCACATGTATGGCATGTTATGCATTAACATGCTAGTATATGTTCTGAATTTGTACATTAAAAATGTCTCTAGAATTCTAAATGAACTTTTTGAAAATCTGCAAATCAAGCCGTCCGTCTGTCCGTCCGTCTGTTCGTAAATCTTGTCTGGACCATATATTTGCTCTGGAGAATCATTGTAAGTATCAACGTTATACAATGATCGTTCATGACTTTCTTTTTTACTCTGATGTGTTTACGAAAATCAAGCAGTACATTATATTTCTCAATCAAGTTATGTTTTCTGAGTTTGTGTTCGGTATAATAATCATCACACCATTTACATAGTCTAATGTTATGGATAGTCCAAGTTGCCTACGTAACAAAAGGACACAAAATCGCACACAAAATTCTAACAAAACAACACAATCTCATGAATACTTACAAGAGACAACATTATTATTGAATAAAATAAATGTGAGACATAGACAAAAACTCAATCAGAAAAAAACCGCTTTTGAAATAGGAAAATGCGGAACTACATTTAACATCCATCTCTTCTTTCATAAAATTATTTTTTTTATGACAATAAAATCTACATCAGAAATACTGATTAATAGACTTCACATAATATTAACTTGTTGTCGATATCGACGATATCGTACACAACTTGACGAAATCGATATCGACATTTATAGAATGCAAGACTAATCATGATGTCGATATCGACGATATCATACATCAAATATCGACACGATATCATCGATATCGAGGATATCGACGTTAAATATTGACAGCATTCAGTTGGGACAAGGAAAATCAATACATGTATCGATAGGATATCGTTGATATCTATATAGACAGCTTTAGTTGTAGACAAAGGAAAATCGATATTGATACGCTATCGTCGACATCGACAACATGGTTAAATAGCAGAAATTCCAAATAACGTATAAATGATGGTATTGTACGATTGTAAAATGATATATATTGATATAATACTGTCAATGCCGATAGTACTGTACAACGTACATTGAGACACTGAAGTGTAAATATTATGTTATCAATACTACTAATTGTCTCGCTTTTAAACCTTATATAGTGGAGGCACATAAAACTACAGTTTTTAATCCCATCATTGCACCCAATCGCTAGATATCCAAAATTAGAAAGAAAAGTTTTGAAAATAAAAACAATTACAGTTTTTACCTCAAATAGATATCTTTTGAGGGATAAAAGAGGTAATAAATTAAGTAATTTTTGATACCCTTTTTCTTCAAAAGAGAGAGAGAAGCTAAACATTTATTACCTTTCATTATGAGTAATCAATGTTATCTCAGATATTGCAAAATATTGTCATGAATGGCCCGCCATAAACATGACTGGAATGGAGGAAAGTGGGAAACTCTACTATAAAGTACGCTTTCCGTGGGGGTAATCTGGCTATAAAAAGGGGTAAATACCATGATATAGTCAGCTTTCCGTGGGGGAAAATCGGGAGGGGGGGAAGGGGGGGATAACTGCCATTTCATCCTGGGGGGGGGGGGGGGGGGGGGGGGGGTCGCTAGGGGGAAGGGTACTATACAACACCGGCATTTTGTTGTTTATTAGCAAACTGTCTTTATTTTTAATTATGTATAGATGTTAGGGTTTTTTTTATTTGTTTGGAATGAACCTTGGATTTCAAATTCAATATTTAGTGTTGCCCACAAGTACATGAAATAAGAGGTTTCTTTATTGAACGATTACAGAGCATTAAGCGAAAATTTAATTGTTACGTTGAAAATAACCTTGTTGCTTTGGAATTCATTCATAATTAATCAAAAGGCAATAGTTAAATTGAAGTTCAACTCGTTAAAATAAAGATCGTTGGTGACAACTTAATGTTATATCAGCTATTATCAGCTAACGAATCTGGAATTTAATTAAAATTTCCCAACAGAAGAGCTACACTCTCATGAACAAACGAGATCTGAAAAGATTGAATTTAATGCCCGTCTGCTAATCCCTTCCTACACTTTACATCCGTATTATAAAGGGTTAACTTTTGAGTGCAAGTCCGTTATCGATTGAGGTTAAGTAATACAGAATTACAAATATTTTGGTAGAATTTCTCGGTTACCATAAATATTTAAGCGTTCTTTTCTTGTCAATCATATAGTCATCCACACGCTGCCATCATGAAATGTTTCACGCATTGTCTTAACTAAACGTTCCAAAGTCCGAAGGTGTTTGATAAACGTTTTATAAATTGGTGTAAATTCTATGGTGTGACTTGTGACTTGTCAATTGCAAGTATCACATGCATCGTTATAGATTATTTTTTAGAATAAGAATAAGTTTTATAGCAAGAAGCCCATGGGCCACGTCACTTGCATGCGAAGCAATTTTTCTTTTGAACAAAATAATATTGCTATAATTAGCTTTATCAGTATATCCAATACAAATATACCATACAGAGAACAAACATGTTTTATTTATATTATTTATCCCTAAAAAGTACGAAAGTGTTTTTGGCATTATTCATTGCTGTTAATTTTAGAGCTTTTTCTATGTATTGAAATGTAACGATCGTATTTTTAATTGAACAACGCAATGCGGTCTTAGAGGCTCTAGAACTCTGTATGGTAGCATAGCAACCTCGTATCCCGCCTCAATTGTCACGTGACCTCAAAGGGTTATATATGAGCGAATTGCAGCTCCGGCGTTCGAAGTCGAGATAAGAAGATCTGAGAGACAAACGGAGAGGGTTGGTAAGTGGATTGCCTTATAACGAAGACTTGTCCCATTGACTAGTATACTAGTTTACTTATACATTTAGTCTGTCCCGAGATACTTATGCAGCACATTTGGACGATTTTTAATAAAAATACACATACCCGTGAAAAAAGTGTCATTGAAATCGATGAAAGGGAAAATTTCCAAGATAACGTCATTCACATATTATCATTTTTCTCTCGTAAAAGTTCACAGGAACGAAAACAGATTTCTTACGGAGATTTATAATGGGAAATGTTGACACCTTTTCTCCATTCGGAATACCTCGCACTATTTTTCAACGTTATCACCCGGGTACTTTCATCTCTTTTGTAATGCAAAATCCCCGTAGACTTTTTTTTTACGTTAAGGTACGTATTAAAACCAGACAAGCTAGCTAGAGGGTGCGTTTCAAAAGGGAAATCTTGGGATTTTTTCATATTAATGAATGGACATCGTCTGAACCCAAAGGTACCTATAAATGTAGAATAATTTAAGAAAATAAGCGACAAAAATAATATGGGACGGACTATAGTTTATTTAAACCAGTTGTATTCACGGTCTGGTAGATGGGCTTATAACGAAGGCTTGCCACAATGATAGTTTAGACCAACAGTTTTGAAGCCGACCACCTTCTCGGGTGTTGTTGAGGTTGGCCTCCTGGGGATTTGCTTGTTTGTCCTCGGTATTAATATAATCGGGATAGTGAAAGTGATTTTCTTCTAAGCAAGAGAAGGACAATACTTGTATATATTTGAAGGCCAATAAAAAACCGACCATCCAAAGTGATTTTCCCCTAAGTAAGGGTAGGATCATATTTGTATACATGTGCAGGCCAATAATTTTGAAAAAGAAATTATGAAGAGGACTGGATAGTCGTGGCCATTTTAGACTGTATTTATCTCCTTTGGAAGAAGAGCTCTGTATAAAGATTTAGGAAAGTACTCAAATTTAAAAGTTGAAATTTATACAGTTTTCCTTTAGTTAATAATACTTTATAGCTTAACAAATCATATCTAAAAATTTAAGGTAGATCTGACGGATAATTTGTTAAACACCCAGCCTCCTTAAAGTGTAATATTTCTTATACTCATCCCCAAGATCCGAGTATTGACTACGTATGGACTAATCGACAAGATATCAAGATATTTTCATTACGGTCCTATTTAGATCCTCTACTCTAACTAACACCTTTGGGTTACGTTAAGATTCGGTCTGAAAAGTATTGGTAATATAGCTTGTATAATTTACGAATTTCAAAATATATAACTTTTATTTTCCTCAGATAAATGAGTTTTCCTCGCTTGGAATTGGGTTGAGTCCTTTATTACCCCCAAGCGATTGTCATAATGGCATTAATAAAAATATAAATCTAAAACAATCTTATATTAGCTAACTTATCTATAAACCATTTAGATTCATAAATTCAAAGCATCTATTTGCTTCATTAATTTTCCTTTATATTTTCAGATATTTTAGTTGGTGATTTGAGGTCATGATTTAAACAAACTTAAAAGTACCATTATAATGTTTCAATAAATGATGTAACTATTTAAGGAATAAGGAATCATTCTTTGAGTATTATGAGGTGATAATTTCGGTCGGGGCGTGATCAAATCCAATAAAGCAGGGCTTTATGATAGATTTGATCACGCCCCGACCGAAATGATAATCGCATAATATTCAAAGAATGATTCTTTATTACTTATATTTATATAAATTTCAGCAATTGTATGATTAAATATTTGAATATAAATAAGCAAACCCTGCTTGCACCCCAATTATACATCATTTGAATTTATTGGACTGTATAGTACAAAATCGATACGTAGTGTTATCAATGGCAAAGACACTGAAAATTGTAAATATTAATTTATATAAAATTCACTTTCGATTTTGTTATAGTTCCGCCTTCTTCATGCAATTCTTTTCTGGAAGATAACTTCGATACAGCATTTATATCTATGGAAATAAGTATGCATGTTACTTAAACCAGTTATAAAATTGAATTTTAAATATATCGGAATCTGTCAGGATTTATCATTTATGTTTGCAGACCACGTTGTTTAATATGATTTTTGAAGTACTACTATATAATCTGCGGTTATTGCGGCGTTGTAATACCAGTACACAGTCGAATACAGAAAAAAATCCCAGACCTTTTGTCGTGCAATAGACATCCCGATCTCACACGGTTAATAGCCAGGCACTTGACGTTAAAACATTTATTTTAATAGAAAGATAAATTCCAGTTCAATGATAAAAATAATTTTGCTCAAGGTCGCCATTTTGATTTATTTTAGACTGCTGTTGTATATCTTGAGGCTAAATATTGTTCAGCGCCAAATACTATTAAGTTCTGCGAGCTTATGTCTTGTACTAATGGTACAGCTCTGAAAAAATTATGTCACTTTCTTATCAAAATATACAGTCTGATGTAATAGTCTGTCCTCCACGATTCTACTTTTATATTTCTTCATTGTATACATTGTATATTTATACTTATTTATTATTATTTACTACCTATCTATTCATTTATAGCATGTACCTCTGACTTTTGAACTGTATATATTGTTTGACCTCATGCACCATTTCATGGTTTGAGCGAATAAACTGAATTGAATTGAATTGTATAATTTTGGTTCCTCAGAAGAGAAATACTTTTGAAATGTAAGTCAGTAATTAATTTTTACATTTCTTTTCTATATTCTTCAAATGTTATTGATGTATTTACTTAATCATTGTATATTTATCTCGCTTCTTGGTTATTTTTCTCCCACAGCGTGTGAAAATTCTACCACTTTGTGGTCGTATTTATTCCCTCTTGATTAATCGTAGAGATTTGATCAAGTATTTATATACTCTGTACATAGCAAGGGTTACTGAATGTACAACCTAGAATTCTCTTGATATCATACATTATTTTCTTTTATAATATCAGAAGATACTAGTATATATGCCACGCATGTCCACGACGGGTCAATTTCTGTGACTTTGACAAACTGCACGCAATTTCCCCACGCTTTCTCATGCTTTCACTACAAAATAAATGATTGCATTGAACAAAATGAATGCAAGACACAATTTATTATATTGAGGCTTTGATTGATGTTTCAATTTCATTTTCATTTTCCTTATAAAGAAACCGGAAATATAATTTCAACACTTCAGTTCGGTTTTTGCTTTATCAATTTCAGAGTGGCTTTTAAGGATATTTATTTTTTGGCAATGTATGACAACTCATTTATTCAATATAATATAACCGATATTGCACCCACATATAAAAAATGTCACAAGATTGAGCTCTGAGATTCGAATGTTTCCTTTTGATGCAAACTGTTATAATTTTTAAAGTTCTTTCTTAGATAGTTTAAGATATAATTGTTCTTGATTATATATTTCCCAATTTGTAAAAAAATATTTCCATTGGTATTCATAGATCATATTTCGTTTGTTAGTTGCAACGCTTTGACCAGATCAGTGAGTTTTTCCACAATACCATCGAGACACGAAAATTGTAAATAAAACGTGAACTTTCATTGATTTTTTAAAAATTATTACTAAAATAAATTTATGCATCAAAATATCAGGACAATGTCGCTGCTCTTCACAGTCTAGTCATCTCCATGACTTGATTGACAATGGAAGATAACTCTAATTGTGACGTACTTCCTATTGAAATAAACAATAAAATCAAATGTAATTCTATAAAGGTTTTGTTGTTGTTTTTTTTATTTTACCAAAATTGTTACTTAACAGCGTAGCGATATGGGTTAGAGCGTAAACTACGAACCTATAAGACATGAGTTTGAAACCCGCTGTGGCTTGAAAAAAAATTTACCTTTCCAAAAATTTTTTAGATTATTTTTTGCTTCAAATGTTTCTAAAATTTGAAAATTCTAAAACGGTGAAACCGTGAAATTATTTTTATTTAATGTACTTTTATCCACATTACTATCGACAGGTGTCCCATACCAACTGAAAAGGATCAAAAGAACACAATATTTCGGGTTTTTTTTATTGCTAGAGCTCCACATGTAACACGACGAAGAGAGTATTCTAAGAACTAATAAATTAATATTATAATACATATGGACCACTTTTCACCAAATGGAGCACGGACAACATGTAAAAAGACTACTTTTATACACGATGACAAAACTTACGTACTAAACCTTTCTCACCATATAAGGTACAACAATTTCTCTCCTAAGGCATCTAACATAGGTAACTTGGATGGTTCACTTTATTATGTAAATATTGTCCACAGCATGTACATGTACCTTAACAGCGTTTGGAAATAGTGTTCTTTTTCATGTGAAAACTATTGATGCAGGTTTTCAATGTATATCCGAGTTTATATTTTTTTAATTTAATGATAATTTTAAAATTAAAATTAAAATAAATACATGCCCGAGTCCAGCCAATTGCATAACGCCTAACCTAATTTTTTCCCGTTACAATAAATATAACTTTTCTCTGATGTAAACGCCGGTGGATTTTGTACTCGCATTCCTATAGAGTGTATCAGACCTAGCCGATTCATTTTTAATAGTGCCCATTTCGATTATCTTTCTTTCCATGCAGGTAATGGAATTTGTTGATAGATACAACCTGGGTTTTTTTCATTACAATTTCAATTTTACGAATTAGGACTAAGTTCAAATACTAGTAGTTGACAAGTTGTTTTAAAGAGTAGAGAATTTACAGTTTTATATTAAACTAAGCACAATAAATTGAGTAACCGGTAGAATAAATTTGAGCTTGATTTACATGTATTCAGTAAACTTAGTAAGGAAACGACATTAACGGTTCATATAGAATAATTTAGTCATATACATGTGTATTTTTTTAGTTTTTTTTTTTTAAATCAGAAGGACAATACCTATAAAACCTTAGATAACTTATTCCAATCTGTAAGCATTATGTAATTAACAACTTCTATTTCCTAGTTTTTATGTCTTAAAGGAACCTAGACAAGTTTTGAGCTCAAAACTTTCAAATTGAACTTTTGACATTTTTTTTATCAATAATGTTTTACATGAGTATTCATAATGCTCCATCAAAATTTTATTTCAATTATTGAATTACAAGCAGAATTTAGAATTCTTTAATTTGTAAAAAAAAAAAAATAAAAAAATAAAAAAAAAAAATACACAAGTGTATATTGGAATCTGCTTTCTTATGTTGATAATATTATTTCTGAACACATTGAATCAGTTTATCTTGTTGGCAACTTGTCTTTTTGTTAAAGATATAGTGATTTCTTTATTGTGTATTATTTGTAAACAAAAAACATGACTCGATCTTTGTTTACATAACAACAAATTCTGGCCTCTGTATCTCGCTTTCTACTTGGCTTCTAACATTAAAATTTTAGCCAGTTATGTTCTAAATACTCAATTTAACCACTGATAAATATAAAAAAAAAAAAGTAAAAATTATGGTCTCAAATCGTTTCAATGTCCCTTTAAAGTTTTGTGCGATCAAAACTGTAAAAACATGTAGCTACCTAAGCCATCTCAAATATGCCGATTTAGAGAGCGTAAACAATGTTAATATTTTCTATCTATACAACATACTTAACACAGTAGTTACTGTAAAGCGTTTTAAATTTGATTGTATATACACAATTGCTTCACAAAAAGAACCAATCATTTTTTTAATAAACATATTGATAACAATCTTTAAATACAATATTCCTTTAACATACGTGTTTATCAATGATCTTGACATTTAACCTGCATCGGCTTCCGACCTTGACATTTATTTGAGCAATTATAAAATTAGTGTTTAAGACTTTATATTGCACTAATAAAGACAATTGATCAATGTCAAAGTTATGGATATACATACAGAAACACAATTGGGCGTCTGAACTAACTGGCGGACAATGAACAATATGTCCTTCGATATTTTAACTCAAGGACATAAACCGATAGTCAAAGTTTTAAGAAGATTCAACTGAACTTAATCAGCAGTCGCAATGTCCTGCAATGTGAATACCCCCCCCCCCCCCCCCCCCCCCCGACAATTTATCAATGATATACAGCCATTCAGACGGATTTAATTCCGATCAGTATTGTTATTACGTTCGTAAAAAGATTGCGAAAAACGGCAACGAAATTACACTTACAATGTAGCTAAAGTCTAGACAGTTGATGCTTGAACGATTCTGGGACAACAGACCGGTGATAACAAACGCACGATTTGATGGTCTTAGGACTAACTAGCCAATTTATCATCCTGCAATATACTGAGATGGTGGCCTACATCAGTAAAGATTTTGCGACAAGACGTCGCTAGTACCGAGTTAGCAGCCTTAATAGCGTTGGGGAAAATTGTAATTTGATCTGGTTAGATTTGAACCGATTCTGTAAAGAGGAAGAGTAGGAAAACCTGAGTTTTGAAGGATAAGAGAAGGTATTACAAATACATGTATGTTTATCAGATTTGATTGCTTCGCTAAAGAAAACGGTTATTGAAGCTCATAATGTACATGTGTCATATACACATGTTCTTTATTTCATCATACGTTATGAAATTAAGTTACATTTATCTAAATAGTATGGATAAATATGTATTATATGATATAACATAGAAAAATTAAATTGAAAATTAGGAATGATCTCGATCACCATATATATTTTTTCATTATTTCATTGATTAAGATATGAACACAATTTTACAACGTTAAACGATATTTTAAGATATATTATATATACAAACAAATTATTATGACATGCGTGAATACATATTAAAGAGTAACTCGTGTTATTTCGTGATTTATGGTAATTTGAAACCGTAAAGTATGGAAAGCCGTATGGGACCCCCACGTTATTATTGTGTTACCTATTATAATTGATTAAAATAATAATTAAGTTCACGCAGCTACTCCAAAATTGCACGATTATTATCTTTCCACAATAATTTTGATATTAACTTTTACCAACATCATTTTTTTTTATCATCAGATCATTTTTGTGTCCTGGTTCAAAATAATAAAAATGTCACCCAACAATAATTATCATCGAAATCCACATCATAATTATGTGCACATACAATTCAACATTATAGAAATCGTTATTATTGCTCACAGGAACGATGACTTTGGTTCAAACTTAGTAATTATATTAATATAAGCTTGCAGACAGTGAATCTGCATCATTATTATTTGGACGCTTGACAAGCAAACGCTTTCACAACGAAGATCCTCAATCTGACTGTTACAATTGCACATGCACAATTTAACTTTCACTTTAGTTCAGAATAACGGATGTAAGTAGGAAAAGACTACCAGTTATTTTCCCACAGAACTGTATACAAGCATTAGGCCCTCTCAGTACTTTACTATGATAACATCAGCCAAATATTTGGTATCATTTGAAACTTTATTTTAAGCACTTTCAGAAATTAACAAAAAGATACAGGGTCCCGTGACGTTTATAAGTCAAATTTGCAGTTGTATACAACTTGCAGCGATCAGCAGTAAATGACACTCTGCAATTAAAATTTAACCCCCACCCCTACAATCTCCCCTGGCATTTCTGTACTTTCTGCAATATTCCCTCATCCCATTATTTCTTTCAAACATTTATATTTTGGCTTTAAAATGAAAATAATTACATACCTGAATTCAGTCAATCGTCTAACGCCGATCCATTTATTCCGTGTTACAATGTTCTATAACTTTTCTCTGATGTAAACATCCGGGGGTTTGGTACTCTCATTCCTATACTAATATTGTTAACTACCTCAGAATTAGTCCATTTTGCAGTTTTTAAAGACTTACACCTACTTGAGTGTGGGTATGAAATGTGATTCAGTGACAATACCGGTATCTCAGTTGGTGTTACACGGGGTTTAAAACTTGTGATCCTTTAGGATGTAAAAAGTGACTTTAATATATAAAACAGTGGTAAATGTCATGTTTTTGTTTGATGATGTTAATAAAATGATATAAACTCATATTTATGTTAATTTCTTTATAAGAGTGGATTCTACCCAGAATTTGAGAGTAGTCTCAAAATATAGAAGAAATCAACAAAAATATGCAAAATATGGATGCTGAATTAAAAACTGAGCAACTTTTTTTTTTATCTAAATGAAAGGCAATGCCTTTCATTCCTGACTCGATCTAATGTAGTTAGTGATCCTTTCTGGACCTTCCTGCTGATTATGTACTATGTGTGAGAAGTATCACCTACCCCCAAATCTAATGCAGCATCAATAGATAGAACGTGCCCCCGTCATACCGGTATTTGTTTACAACTAACTTTAGACATGAGAAAGTCCATCATTGTTGAAAATTCACTAGAGTTCAGACACTGAAGCTTCATTCAACACCTTGAAACTTTGCTAAAACTGCATCCTTGTCTGCCATATTTATAATGAACTTCCATACACTACATAATTGAAGTGCACTTGATATACAATAAAAATGTTTACACCAGCATACACTGGTGTACACCCAGTTATACACAAAATCAAGGGCGTCTTGAATTGTACTGTTGTTGTAGGTGTAAACGGTGAATCACTCTATATAAGCCAATTTTCAGCCATGTAACCGTTAACATATCATATATATGACATGGCCTCAGGATCATGAAGCAATTTCAGACCTAAGTCAAAATTTCAGTCAGTCATAAAATGATTGTTTATCATTAAATGACGATTAAAAGTAATTAACAATTTGATATCAAGACACTTTTAATAGGAGTTCAACTTTGTCAGTGTTTTCAATCAAGAGACATTAAGACAGTGTACAATGTTTGACTTAAGTCTAAGATTGCTTCATGATCCTGGGGCCAGTTATCCTTGTTTTTGAAACATGTAATTCACGTGGAGTTGCCATTGATAGTACTTGTCTTTAGTTTATTAAAATCTGTGATAAGATCAACCTGGTTACCATCAAGGTGAAATTTGACAAGTATGGTGTATACTTCTCTTAGATTGACATTTCAAAGTCCTTAGCTATTTTTCTCTTCGAAGCTGATACAATTTATTACATGCTGTCCGTATTCTGTTGTGTGGCATTCTATTAAAGCAGGTTTTTCTTGTTTACAACCAGTCAGCCAGGGGTGGTTCATTATAAACGCCCAGGTCATCCAGTGGATACAACCCCCTTCTGTAAGCTCTCTTCAGCTGTGCCCAACACCATATTGCACTAGCGTTACTGCTTACTTAAGATGACTATGGCATGTTGTTCTATAAACCTGTTAGATTTTTTTTTGTGTTTTCAGACATGATCAATATCCTATACTTACAAATGGTCATTCTCTTTACAACATTTATCTCGAATTCTTAAGTCATACATTATCTCCAATTTGTGTCTTCTTTGTTTCAGTTATGGAGAGGCTTTCTCTTGATTCAGACAGTGAAATATCTACAACCAGTCCCTAAATATTACTCACATACTCTGTAAGTTTCAAGTTAAACTACATCACGTGTTAGGTTCAAGATATTTAAACACTAGTATGTTCATGCATATAATCAAGTCAGAGTAAACTTAATTGAAATATATTTCATATTTTTCCACAAAAAAAGAAGAAGAACCGTTCCTGTGCTAATTTACAAGTGCTACTCAGTACATTGTAGTACTGTGTTTCCTTTGGTTCTCCTCACAGTGTTTCTCTGTTTCATATACAAACACATGCAGCTGGTAAATAAGGAATTAGCATATAAATACAAATAAATAAGAACATATCTCGGGACTGGAAATTAAACCCTGGACCCCCGCAACTCTAGTCAGGAGCTCTAGCAATAAGCTACCCACTGTCCATATAGCCCCAACTACTACACTATTCTTCCCCAAATATTTTGATGCATTACTTCATGTATGCAAAGGAGTACAGTCACATGTATAGAACATAATTATACAGAATACTATTTTTAGACAGACTAAGACATTGAAGTTGACCTTGAAAAATCATTCTGTAAATTTAAGATCGAATATAACGAGTTTTATCAATAACACTTTTAATCGCAAATTGTCCGCGAATAAACAGAAGACAAAATTAAAACACAGAAGTAATAATAAATTTCTATCCATTTTTTTTTTATAACAAAATGTTTCTTTGTAATTTTTTTTTATCTTTTCTCGAATACCTATAATAGATCATGTTGATATTGTTAGATTATGTCACATTTAAAGTTCACTCTTCGATCGATGAAGTCAAGGGTTAGTTCTACAAGTCTGGAGATTTCTACCCCGTGTATTTTAAGAAGTCACAAAAATAGAGGAAATTTTCACAAAGGCTTGCTTGAACTATAAAAGATGAATAAATAATCAACTATCTAACTTATGAAAGGATGTTAAATGAGACGAAGCACTATAAAATGAGCGGAACATATTGTATAATTACACTTTATTAGATACATTTTTCTTTGCCAAATAATATGGTGTTTACAAGATGCTGTCATGTTATTAACCTGAAGTTAAATCAGCTTTGTATGTAATATTCAGAGCACTGTATCCGATTAGGCCAAGAACAGCCACAGGATGAACCTCTGCCATTCAGTCAACTGAATGTTGGCTGAAAGGTCTGGAAAGGTGACTGAATGGCACAGCTATGCCATTCAGTCACCTTTCAGTTACCGATCAGTCACATTTCAGTTGACTGAATGGCAGAGATTCATCCTGTGAGCTGGTAATCATCTGCTTAGTAATAATAATCAAACGAAAGCTCAGGCTGAGTGTAACCTCCACGACCTACCACGTTTGATAAATATTACAACAGGTTAACAATGACATTTAACTTCTGTCAGAAGGTAGATATGTATAATGGGTACTATACATTAGGCAAAACAGTATTTCCCAGATGAATTGTTTCCAGGCCGACAGTAAATTCTGTTTGGTAAACATCTTTTTTTTTTATTCGAGTTCTAAACCTAGCTACTAAACACATGAGTTGGTTCCTTGATTCTCCACAGTAACCACGAACTCTTTGAAAACTTGAAAATAAATGATATCAAAGCATCAATTATGTAATTACCTGGATGTTTTCATAAACTAATGGATTATTAAAAACAATCACTGTAAATAGTTCTATAATCCCTTTCAGATATCGTGTGCTACTGATTAAAGACCGCAACATGTGTTTGTTTGGTTAACCATTGCAGAGAGATTATTGGATTCCTACGAGAGTTGTCGAACTTGAAAAGCAGAAACTGCTCTTCTCTTGAGTGCAAGAAAATGTCGTGTAGCTGGCTATTGGATTCAGTTCAATGGACAATAGAACAAAAATTATCACCTACAATTCAATCGGCTTAAGGCTAATTGATCTGCATTGCAGACCTATTGTATCAATAAAGGAAAAAGAAATATTATATTGCTCATGGGATAGAGGGAAAGTCATAGAGAAACATTCAGGTGTGTGGAAAACATTATCAACTAACTTCCTATTTATCAAACTAACAGCCAATTCAAATTCTTATAAAAACTTTTATCAGAAAAGTGACATAATTACAAACAGATTGGTACATACATGACATATCTTATATATTTCCAGAAAAAGGAGCCAGAAATATGAAATAGGATGCTTACAACTAGTGTTTTCAGTTTATCTTGGGCCATATTGTAAATTTTGAATTAACTTGATGGGTCTAAATATATAAATTACCAAATGACAACTACTAGCTTGTTTTTGTCTGTGCTAAAGTTTGTCTTCATTGCTTGGTATGGGCCAACTCGTTGAATTTTTCACGTTCTCATGAATAATTCATATCCTATTCTGATTGGTTGTTGGTGAATGGAGAATAACAATTCTCATAAAAACTAGGTCAGTAAGTGTATGTGTGGGTCGTCGATAAGGGTAGAAACCTAGCTTCTTAATGTTCTAAACCAAAAGGTACATGTAGGGGGAGAATTTTACGACATGTTTTTTCTAATCTAAGGAGAATATTTTTGTCAACACTGTTTTATAGGATTTTTATATATTTTTCCAAAAACAAAATTTAATTCAATATAAATTGAGTGGGATTAAGCAGCAGGCACAGCCTATTTTAACCTTCTCCCTGATATTTATATTGGGGGTATTTGATGTTATTTGTTGCTAACAAAAATTTGCTATTGACTTTTTCTATGTTTCTTGGATATGAGTAAGTAATATTGATGACTCTTACAATCGAAATTACATCTACACATCACTTTCATTAGTTTTGTATTATTTAAATGAAAAATGAACTAAAGTTATAAAAAGTATATCTTCAGTCCGTCATCTTCATTATAACTACATTCATAATTTCGATCCATCTCGATATAAGCCATGAAGAATCCTCCTCAATAGTATAAACTACAATATAATATAACAAAAATAAACATCATATATTGTATTTATTAGAATAAACAATGAGTAAGAAAGAAAAAAATCTTAAAATGTATCTAATATACATTTTTTTGACGTATCCTTAATTTGCCTGGTAGTGGTTCCGTCTGTTTTCATAAATGGGTAAATTGCATTTTTCTTTATTTTCTAAAATTGATGAGATTATACTCAAAGAGTGCAAATATAGCAGCAAACGTCACTTGAAATTGGAAAGTACAAAAGAAATGAGATTAACGGATTGTAACATTTGTTTTTTAACTTAAATTGTTCTATGGTCTACATACTTAGCTGGAAATTCTCAATTTATCGTGATACATGTCATGTCGATGTCATTTTTTACGGAAGAGCCCACATAACGATTTTCTTAAAGGTTGTCTAAACTATCAATAAGCAGATATTTCAAAACTCAATTTTATCCCAAAAAAAGGAGAGTATATCAGGTGGTGACAATCATGTCCTAGAAAAAAAATATAGAAATTAAAATTCGAATTCCAAAATAGCTATTGGTTGCTATCGATAAAATAACCAGCTTATAAAATTTCATGGTAAACTGATTTTATAAGACATTTTACTCTCTCACGAAATATGTCACTTTGCAAAAAAAGACATCTGTCTTATTTTGTTTCTTGTGATTTGTTGTCAATATGTGCATTTTATGTCTAACTTAGATTTCATTAGCAATATTATGCAACTGAACACATTTCTTTCTATGAATGTTCACATGGAAGTCGCAATTTAATCATGTCTTAAAACTCGTCTTGAACACATCCTTATTTTGAATTTTTATTTTGGATCCCTAACATTTTGCCATTAAACTCGAAAATTCCTGCACCAGAGTAAATGCTTCCACCTTTGGTATTTCACGTGTGATAGGATGTCCGTAAGCTACTTGTATAATTGAATTTTACCTGATAAGTAATTATTGTAAAAATTATTTTGTTTCTTGTGATTTGTTGTCAATATGTGCATTTTATGTCTAACTTAGATTTCATTAGCAATATTATGCAACTGAACACATTTCTTTCTATGAATGTTCACATGGAAGTCGCAATTTAATCATGTCTTAAAACTCGTCTTGAACACATCCTTATTTTGAATTTTTATTTTGGATCCCTAACATTTTGCCATTAAACTCGAAAATTCCTGCACCAGAGTAAATGCTTCCACCTTTGGTATTTCACGTGTGATAGGATGTCCGTAAGCTACTTGTATAATTGAATTTTACCTGATAAGTAATTATTGTAAAAATTATTTTGTTTCTTGTGATTTGTTGTCAATATGTGCATTTTATGTCTAACTTAGATTTCATTAGCAATATTATGCAACTGAACACATTTCTTTCTATGAATGTTCACATGGAAGTCGCAATTTAATCATGTCTTAAAACTCGTCTTGAACACATCCTTATTTTGAATTTTTATTTTGGATCCCTAACATTTTGCCATTAAACTCGAAAATTCCTGCACCAGAGTAAATGCTTCCACCTTTGGTATTTCACGTGTGATAGGATGTCCGTAAGCTACTTGTATAATTGAATTTTACCTGATAAGTAATTATTGTAAAATGATTTAAAACCTACTTTCATTTTCAAAAACCAGCCCGAAATAGCAAAAATGAGAATAAGGTGGTGGATACGCTTTGGCAGATCCAAGTTAGTGGGAGTCACAATATATACTAGTACTTGCAATGAAATAATATTTAATGATTACGTAAATAGTGAATATATTTACTGGGAATTTACGTAGAGTATACATCAAAGTTAAAATTTGACAAATGTGAAATCTAGTACTTTTTGAAAATACCATCAAATTTTCAAGAATCCTTAATTATCTCCCCTTTATAAATGTATCTCAGCCCTTCATATTAACAAACTTCAATCTCCTTTACCCAATAATGCTTTTTGCCAAGTTTGGTTAAAATTGGCCAAGTTCTTCTGGAGAAGATGTCGAAAATGTAAAAAGTTTACAGATGGACAGACAGACGGACGCCGAACAAAAAGTGATCAGAATAGCTCACTTGAGCTTTAATCTCAGGTGAGCTAAAATATAAGGATAATCTGAAAGTCGTCTGGAATTCGAATAAGTAGATCCTTCCAAAATATTGATTCTATTCAAAAAGTATATCACGTGTTGATATGATGAGATGAAATTAAGGCATTAAAATTGATCTCCTTGATAACAGTTATTTGCTATCTAATTCGTATCCAGCCTATAAATTACATTTAGAGTAAGTTTGTATGATAAGGCATGTTACTCTCTCACAAATAAAATAAATACGTATAACATAATACAAAACGTTGAATAAATAACTGTCTCATTTTCCTCTCTGTGATTTATTGTGTCAATTCATGTACAATACTGTAAAAAAATCTAGGAGTTTTCATAGGGATGTCGCAACTTACTCATGTCTTGGACCTCGTCTTGATCACATCCTTGGTTTTGAAAGTTTGTGTCATCTTTAACCCTCGGACTTTCTTATTTTTCGCCTTCTTAGGCTTGTAGTCAATATTATAGCTATTTATCTTCTTATGATTGTTTAGATTGCCCAGTCATCCGGCAGAGTAGTTCCGTGGTAAGCTGGAGGGTCTCTATAGGTCACTCCGGAGAACATTTAATACAGCTCTGATGCAAAAACTGTTCTTTGTAATGAATATAACCAAGATGGAATTCTTCTTTAACCAATGAATTTCTAAAATAAAAATATCCATGTATAAGAAAGATCATAGGAGAACAGTTTTAAACTTGATAGTAATGGACTTTATTCAATCAGTAACCGAATGGTAAAGAAATATTTTTCGTAAAAATAAATTGGATTATTTGTGTGTACATCAAGCAACTTCATGAGTCCATGAATACTCACTTTATTATTATTATTTTATTCTTCTTTTTTTTTTTTTTTGCATTACCCTTTGTGTTCATATAATCATCGTTATATATTAGCACCTTTTGCAAGATCTGCAAAATTAAAAAAATGCAAATGAGCTTGTTTATTTTCAAAATGATGAGAATCCCACCTCCTTTATGTGAGGCCACGAGATTAGATGGCAATAATGGGAATAATATATTAATATGACATATTTTTTTTCTCATTTCACAAGTGATTAAAACGTATTTATATACGAATCCTATTTAGCGTCACAAAAATCGCTGTCAGTACTTGTATTTACATTCACAGGATGAATCTCTGTCATTCAGTCAACTGAATGTTAATTGAATGGTCTGGAAATGTGACTGAATGGCATAGTTATGCCATTCAGTCACATTACAGTTATCTTTCAGTCACATTTCAGTTGATTGAATGGCAGAGATTTATCCTGTGATTTAATTTGTAATTCATCAGTTTTAGGCATTTTCCCTTATATGATTGTTACCAGGTTTAAAAAATATTTTAACTATTACATTATTAACTTTTCTTTAAAATCAAACTCAATCTGGTTTGGTTTTAAAAGTTTGTGTTCTTAAACTTCCTTATTACCCTCCTTCCTGTGGTCAAGAATTGAGCTTTTTATCTTATATGTCGTGATTTATTTTAGATTTCCCATTAATCCGACAGAGTGGTTCTGTGGTTAGCTAGAAGGTTTCTCTGGGTCACTCCGGAGACCACTTTATATAGATCTGATTCCAACCACTGGTCTTTATGATGAATTTAAGCAAGATGGTCTTTTCTCATTTCCAATAATTTATCTAGACCGAAGACAGACATTTAACTAATGAAAATACCAGAACTGGAAAATAGTGACATGAATGCCTGAAGTTTTCGCTACATTGATATTATTTGATATCAAAGACATACTTTCGAGGAGAGATGATCTATGATATTTGGAAGTTTAATCTTTGATTGAGCTCTCCAGGCCATCTCGCAAATACAGCGTAGTGATTTGTTCCTTTTATGAAGAGAGAAGTCTGTGTGCACTTATATAGTTATCCATGTACATGTATGTGTCATATTTTAAATTTTAAAATTACTGGTTTGGTATAAATACAACATTTACAATATGACTTTTAAATTTTTATTTTACCGAGTGTGCGTAAATGCAAAATTTACGATTACACAGATTATAAATTTCGCCCACTAGTAGACATGCATTATGCCTGTCTAATACATTTGACACATGTATTTATATTTACATTCAATGTATATTTCCCTTTATGTTTGCGTTGGAAATCTGCGACGTTTAATTACCTGTAAACACACTTAGCCTTGCCACGGCGCATGAGCACAAGTATAAACGTCATCACACGTTTTGAATATATTTATCATTGTAAGATTAAATGAAAAGTTCAAACTTACATAACCAATTTATGAGTCTTATGAAAAATAATCGTTAAATAATATCTATTCGTTAATAACAAAAGATTTTTCTAGACGAAGTTTCTGGTGCTATTTATAGTCGCGGATACGAACTAAATAAGATGTTAATATGACTGTTCCATATATGTTTTATATCCCTGACTAAGAGCGTAAATAATGGCTTTACAGCGGCAATACACAAATATTTCATGCAAATAAACACCAGTATAAGCATTGAATGCTTATTTTTGGAAGTCGTCGGTCCCATAACACACCAGGGCGTTCAGACAAATTATTCTACCGACCTTACGCGCGGTATTCAAATTTTCTGCAAGGCCTGGTGTGATATAGGACCGAAGACATCCAAAAATAAGCATTCAATGCTTAAATGAATCGGCATCATCGATTCTTTCATTTACAATTTGAAGAAAAAAAGTTAAATTCGGGATTTAAAAGATAAAGTATTACATGTACATTATGTAAGATTGAGACAAAGGTATCAAAAGATAAAGTATAATACAATGTATATTTCGTACAAATGCTAACAGCACCTGTAAGGAGGAAAAATCAGCTGTAACAATTGAATATTTTTTCTTTGATTGGATTTAAAAGTCAGCCGATAGAGTACATTATGTACTTTGATTTTATATTAAATACCTTTAAATGGTCCAATTATTAACAACCAATAATCATAAGTCGGTTTATATCAATTCAGTGACATCCATTGCGTTGGATCTACGTCTTATACGATGTTTTATTGATAATAAATTGGTTCCAGGGATTATGTGTTTTCCCTTCAAGTTGAGAAATAAATTCATGGAAAATGCAGAAAATATGAATTATCATCAATTTGTATTTACTCTGCGCTTAAATTGGATTTCTTGTACGTACATGTACTAGTACCTCCAATTTTCTCCAAAAATATTTACTAAGAACATAAATTAAAGCGTATTGTATCTACGATGTCGAAAATTCTATATCGTGATACAGAAACATTTGTTTACATAAAAATATTTTTTTTACAGTATCAAAAAATAATTCATTATTTTGAAACCGTGTTCTGTTAACATTTCTATAACCTTACTCATTTTTTTATTTCAGAAAAATTCGTCAGAAATACTAAAATGTCACCCTATATGTTATATAGGTATCATAAATGACGCGACTGGTTCTTTTCTACGATGTAAAAGTCAAAAGTGAAAGGACGACTAATGAACGTACAGCCTGAGTGAAGTTTAAAGTGGCAGTTTGCTATTAAAATGTTAATTCATATCAAGAATCTAAAATTTTACGTAAAAAATTATTTGTGTGGAAATCCAGCATTTGATCGACAAAAAGGTTGATTCCACAGATATTTATTTCACAATTCCGGAGAAGGTGTTTTTGGAACTACTTTAACTTTTAAAAAATGCATGAATATGATTGGAAAAACAATTTATTATACGATGATCAAATGATTTATTCTTTAATATAGAGGATTCTTAAGTTTTTTTTTTAAAACTTTACCAATATTCTGTTAACCTTTTACGAAATAGGTCTGACATTTCTTAGAAAACTTTTGGGTAGAGAAGTACATTTTAGTATTAGTACAAATTATTTGCTGTCAGGAATATTGATTGTCCTTTCTATGCATGCAGAGAAATTAAACGACGAAGGCTGAAGACTGGGGCGTTCACAGAAAAAAAAAGCTCTGGTGATTGAAGAGATAGAGGGCTGTAAGTCAATATTTCAATAAATAATTCAATTGGTCGATTCAATATACTAAATAGTGTTGCTGGCTTAAAAGAAAAATTGCAATGATGGGGCTCAGGAACAATGTGGATGATCTGTGTGATCCCATTTTTTGACCTTTTAAAAATGAGAGAGAGAGTGAGAGAGATAGAAAGAGTCAGATCATATCATTAGGATATAAACAATATGACGGAAAGCATGGCAACCTTTGGAATTTGCGACATTTTCTGATAGAATTCGAACTAAAGTATTTTTCAATGTTTGCAAACTTTTACATAGTTTAAAAGTCTTGATGATTTTCTTTCGCATTTCACAAATCGATTTCTTTTCAAAAAGATAGAATGTCTGCAAATTAAGGAGATAATTAGTTAGAAACGACTGTGTTATTCTGTATCTTTCATAAATGATGATTGTCTTTGAAATCAATATGAACCCTGTCCGATGGCTGTTGAAAAATTAATAGCACCTATCTATAACAGGAAATAGATATCAATTATCTTAAGTGCTGCTATTGCTGTCGACAAATTTATTATTTAGAGTCCAACTGAAATACCATTATACTCTTAAAGAAAAAATATTGAATATGCCTTTTAAGTGCATATCGAAAACAGTGCTGAAAAAATAACATTCTAAATTCAATTCTTATTTTGTAATTACATGTCAGTTCCAGAAGGGTTAAAGTGTGTTTATGAAAAAAGGATGGGGTCATTAACTGATAAATTAGCATTCCTAGTTACGGGTGTAATCTTTTCATTCACATTTTTTCAGGTTGAAAACGTCATCACCCTTTTGAAGTCATTCATTGATATTTCTTTCACTTTGATAAATCAAACAGAGACAGAATATATCTAGATGAATGTTCGTGATTGTCTGCTTTTAACCTTTGCACATTTTACAAATATTAAATATGGTTGTGGGCAACATTGATTACGTAAGCCCCAGAGGAACAAAATATTGCCCGACGCGAATAGTATTGTTTATTCCAATACATGCTTTCTGGCTTTCAATTCATGATTGCTAGTTTTCTCCATTGTTTACATCTCACTGGAAAGAAGTTTCTAGATTTACAAGGGCCTTTTGTGTAAGGATTTAGGTGTCATCTTAACCTACTGAGACGTGGTTCGAACAGACGGGGGAGGGGGTGGGTTTCATATCTAATTGCTTTTCAGTCTCCTATTAGTAACTCCTTTTGTTACTGTTGAAGTAACTTTTGTGCTTTTGAACGGGTGAAGTTTTATAAATTGATAAATCTACCGTTTTGACATCTTTAATACACGTTCGCTTTTGTCCCCTCTTTCTGTTTTTCTTCGAATTAATACAAGTGTCGTATTAAGTATAATTTCATATTCCTAATTGAATGTACTAATATATGTATTGAACTTAAATGTGTAAAGTCTTAACCTTTATATTTTGCTTGGTATTTAAACATCCTTTGCATGTGTTGCCATGTCTTTTTAATATGTATTCTTGTTCTTTTTTCTTCTTTGTTTTAGTACTTTGGTTCTCTTTTGAATAGTGCTACACGTCTACCAAGTTTTGTACACATAACATACGTTTTGTTGAAACGGATGGAATGATACTAGAGACATTTTATTTCAATACAATAAATATCATTTTCTCTGTTTCAATTTTTTTTAATGGAGGAAATATGAAATATATAAATATCAGAGAGTTGATATTTAGACAGTGTGACTATAAAATGCCACGTGGGACTATGTAGCAAAGCGCTTGAGATGAGAGCAAACGCACACTGCACCAAACATCAAAACAGTTTTATGTTATCATTTATTAATGTTTTCTAAAACAAAATATCGTCTGACGTAGAAAAGTGATGGTATATGTTTGCTTTTTGATAAATATCGTTTTTCCTTATCGGTTATTTGGCAATGTTTTCACCCACACAAAGTTTAATATTCAATGATCTATAGCTATCTGATGACATAAGAACCTGACCTTTTTAAGAACCAACACCATTTAAGGTTCTTTTTTGGTGGCCAAGAGTTAAGATTCTCATCTCTTCACTCGAGATTCTCTGGGTATAGCGCTGATGATCTACACGCCACCATCAATAAAACTAATCAATCTTTCATGTTTTTAGTAGGCATAAATGGAAGAAAGATTAATTCATCCCTAAAATGGTGTAACGTGTATTCTTCACACCCTTGTGGGTATTTTAAACTGAATACGTTGACGCTTATGGATGTGAAATGTGTAGAAGTTGTATCCCTGCAATGCAATCATTGTATGCTGACATACTAGTAGTTTTCGCTGACATTTGAGCTTTTTGAGGAAAGTCATGGACTTTCTTTCGGCGTGATATCACGCATCAAACAGTTGAAATAGAATCTGGAATCAAGAGGAATATTACTGGTTATGTAAGCACATCATTGAGTAGGAAAATGTTGTTTCTGGGAGCCAGTGACTGAATGGCCGATCATAAACTAGCCAAGCTTACATTGAATTGTTGACTCACATAAACTACCAAAAATCCAAGACCTTATAAAAATGGTTCTTCGCTTCGTTTTTCACTTCTTTTAAGCACAGGTACTCAAATCCCAACGGTAATAGTCATTTCTTGATAGAAATAGAAATATATTTGACGATGCGAATTTGAACAGTTTTTATTTTCTTTAAAGTACAAATAGGTTGTTGATTTAATTCTGTATGATTACCATGTATACACTTCATCCCGTTACACTCAATCCGAACTTATACTATGGACATTAATAAAACAGTTGTATATAACGATATACATATATTTATTTCTACATTTTTAGATATCCAATTATAATAGTTTTTATATAAGTACTAGCAAAACAAACTAAGGAACTTACCTTTTAAATCAATTGTCCGTGTATAAATATACGCACTCCTTGAATTAAAAAAAAAAAAACAGCCTTTAAATTCAACTAGTAGTGTACATTTCATTTATACATGCAAGTGGCAATGTTTATTTAAATACCTATTATGTTAACATTGTTAAATAATGTATTATATTCAATTGAGTCCCTTCAATGAGTTTGCAACTGTAATATTCGAGTCAATTACATTTGTAAGGAACATGCTCAAGCGGAGAATTAAGTGGCTTCTTTCATAACATTATACAATAAAACACGGTTATAACGAACACACTTATAATGAATTGACGTTTACAGCGAAGTAAATTTCATTCCCCGTGACTTTATCACATGTTGTAAAATTGACAGATATAACGAATTACGTTTATTACGAAGTAAAATCGCCGTCTCTGGTACTTCGTTAAAAGCGTGTTTTACTGTACTCTCTATAATGCTAAAAGCACACTGTCCAATTGGTTTTGTTATTTTGTCATTATTGTAATAAAGCACCAATTTAGTAAAATCTTTTAGTCAATATTCCAAAAACTCAGGTTTTGTCAATTTATATGCCAATCGTCTGCTCTTTAAAAGTCAAAGACTTCAAGTACTATGATATTTGATGGATAGTGTTATTGATGCACATTTGTTTTATTTGTCACTAAGGAAAAAACCTCATCCGAAACAAATTCAATTGCCATTCAATTTCATGTCCTTTAGCTCTCTTGACACATATTGTTTTGATATTTTTTGAATTTATCTTTTATGCAATGATTTGCAATTAATATAAAATACATATTCTATGCTTAAGCTTTACCCCGTGTTTTAAATGTATCTTATACCCATAATTTGATTGTGGTAATTCTTGGAACAATTCAATGATCTTGATACCATCCTCCCACAAAAGAAAATATCATGTTAGAAGCATCAATAAAGCTATTCAACGGTATATTAGTATCTAATTTATATTTTGATATGTTTTTACACGCTTCTGTTTAAATCTACCATGATACAGTAATCGCAAAATTTAGAACATTGCACAAGTCAAGTTTTATGTTCACAGTCGACAAAAACCCAAAGCCGAAGCTTTAAATATAAATAATTACTATCTTGGGGGTTGGATCTAACAGCTGCACGATCGGTAATTCTGTAAAAATATATAGAGTAAAACTTGTGTCCAGTGTGTAAGGAGATATTTTGCTACAAGGATCCTCCCCGAGGTCTGTACTAGAATGGCTAGGTTGAGAAATAGGTGCGTAGCTGCAAATTTAAGTTTCAAATATTGCCGCCTGACAACATGCAAAGTATCTGGCGCTACTGAGCATCCGCTCATACATATGTATATATAACTTTCGGAAGTAAGTCACATGACAAAAATTGACCAATGAGATTACTGTACGGCGGCGTTTCACCAATCACAACAAAGTACCAAATAAAACATGTGTTGCACTGTCAAACAGTTTTGTCGTACAAAGGAAATAATAAACAAATACAGGAATTTGGCTTTAAAAATATGTGATGATAAATACAATGTAAATATTGGCTACAATGGATATTCCTATATTGTGTAAGTAGAATTTTTTTTCTAAAACTTGGACATTTCAAAGAAGTTACTTCGTGATTTTACAGACGACATTAAGGAGGGTTAAAATAGCATAAGTTGTAAATAAAAGTAATTGGTAATAACTACTTGAATAAGATACAATAATCATTAAAATGTTCAACATGATTAATTGGAATTATTGTGGCATAAATAACACGTTTGGAAAACTACGAAACTAAGTCACAAAATATCCGGTAGTGAAAACGAAAGTTAGAATGTAAACAAGTGCATAGCAGCAGGTGATTGCAGTCAAAATGGCTAAAAACATTATAAATACCCGAGGAGGAAACCATGCAAATTCAAATGGCATGATACTGGATGCATGCTATGTCAAAATGTATGCAATCTACAATACTTTTGTCAATGTTAACAAACGATGTTATTTAAGAATGATAAAATCTACCAACCAATAGCTATCACAATAAAATAGTAGTTGTACTATAAATATTTTCAGAATGTCCTAACAATAATTATTTCTTTGGCAGTGACATTTTTCCTAAGCAATTGTTGTTCTTTTGATTATACTTTGAAATAATGATTTTATTCTAAATATATAATAACGAAATTTAAGGCTTTAAGATTAGTGAATCTATTATAAATGAAAATATTGACGAAAATGTTAGACCCATTTTAATAAACGATGCTTCGTGCTAATACTAATCCGTGAATTAAGTGCAATTTCACTTGACGTGAGAAAGTAATTACATACAGAATTCGAAAGTCTATGAATCTTGTTTGAATTTAATAGTTCTGTGTACAAGATAATGTACATCCGACTCTACAGTAATGGGCGAATTTAGAAAAGATTTAGTTTATATGTCAGAAAAAAAATCTTATCACATTGGTTACAAATATTGCAAATGAAAGATTCGAGCTATTCAAAACGATGTTAAACTACTTTTATCAAAATCATATTGGATAACCTAAGTCTTACTTTTCATTTGCTTTGTATCTAACTGTTCTCGTTTCTTTGCTTGTTCGTGAAAATTTTAATTCGTCGGCAATGTTCTGTTTGTCTTTATGATATTCAAGAGTTGTTTGATTTCCGAATGTATAAAATAAACAATAAAGAAATGAAAATTGTAACAACTCATTTTGTAATTCATTGATTACATCTTTCAAAAAGGTATAGAAAAATATCTCTGAGAGAGAGAGAGAGAGAGAGAGAGAGAGAGAGAGAGAGAGAGAGAGAGAGAGAGAGAGAGAGAGAGAAAGAGAGAGAGAGTATCAGTGACCTAACTGATATTTCTAAAAAGAGATTATTCATGTCCCCTGAAAGTGTGAATTTTTTTTTATGAAAAATCATTCCATACAAGTTTAGGAAACGATAATTGCTAAAGAGAGAAAAAATAGTACCTAAACTTAGCAGATCAAAAGATTTCTATTTCTATGTTTTCTTTACATTTTTTCAGAGGATTAAAAGATATCAAAGCAATGAATCAAAATGATAAAATTTCTAATGATCTTCGAATACACTCGCAGACGGCTTTCATAATTGACATTGCTACTTTAAGAAGGACATGTGCACTTGCAAACTTCGGAATGATAAAATTTGTGGCCCTATTTAGAATCGCATTTTACATTCACTGCAAAATAGGCGACAAAATATACTATTAGACCATATCTGAGGCAAAATTATATAGCGTCGCCATTTATGCGTAGTTGTCGCCAGTAATGATATTTTAGTGTCAAAATACAAAATTCAAATTATTTACATAATACAAACGTCAGGAGTAATCATATGAGGTAAGAATATAGAAATGAGAATTGTGTTATAAAATCTGAAACACTGTGCCGCACAATCATACCACTACCAAGGTGGCAGTTTTGCACCCGCTTAATATGCAGTTTCGTAAAAATCCTTTATACCCATTTACAGACTTTCGCCTTAAGAGTATATACACACACATTGTTTTTGTATCTCACCTCACAGGTGAGACATTTACCTTTGAAGATTAATAATCTCCATAGGAGAAATAATTTTCCTTCAGGAATTATCGAAAACCCTATAGGATTTGTTTTCCTATACGACATGAACATTTCCGATTGAATTTAAAATCCTATGGAAGTGGTCAAATCCTATCGGAAATGTTGATTTCCTATAGGAAAATATTTTATTCCGGTAGAAAATTCCAAATATTCTGCAGGAAAATTGTTTTTTTTAAGGTAAATATCTCACCTAACAGGTGAGATACATTATGAACAACAAAGGTGGTTATAGACTCTTTAAACAAATGTCTATCATATGCTTTATTTGAATTTTTCGCTACATGCACCTTAGACGGATGCAAAAATGCCACCTTGGCAGGGGAATAATTATCCGGCACAGTGTTCTGAGTAAAAACAATCCAAAAAGCCAACTGGCACATTTGCTATCTCAAATATCAAAGAAATAGATTCATAGATTCATGCACTCGATGTTTCATAATCAAACAAGAAAGTATTGCAAAAACAATGTATATCACCTACCTGCTTTTGAAAGATTTCAAGGAAATTCCTATAAATATATTTTTATTTTTCATACAGAATATGAGATATTGCTACAGATCATGCAGATATTTTATTCAGTGATTGGGGAAGACCTTTGATGTTTATTCGTCTCTATTATTTACACATCATACGGTAATTTTGAACATAAACAAGAAAAATCTGAAAAAAAGAAAACATACGCCTGTTGACAATTAAAAAAAAAATTCGGTTTTACAATGTATTACTGAACAATAATTGATATTATTTAACATGAATACCTTCTTTTAATGTGCATTTGTAATGTGTGTATTGCACATTACATTAATGTATTGCTGATAAACGTAAAAAAAAATCCAATGTCATTCGAAAAAATAATAATTTATAGGTATCCTTTGCTAATGAACGGAATAATTATAATTGCATAAATAGTTGTATTATATTTTGGTAAATACTAATAAATGAATCAGTTCAAATTGACTTAAGTCTATCTTTTAACAATCTACGAATCCAAAAATAATCTTTATCTTTTTTATTTCTAAAAACAGGAAAATAATATTAGCGGAAATAGGATCACCTTGTCTGCATCCCTGATCCGTCTTTTAAGAAAATCAGAGAGAATATAAATTTTGATTAACAGCTGATTTTGCATCAACACATAATAAGCTATCATGACCAGTTTAAATAATTATTAAAAAGACATAATTAATTTAACAAATTTCTTATCACAGAGTCAAGTAATTTTATGGTCAATATAATTGAACCTAGAATGTGCTCAGAGCTTTCCAATATATATAATTTGACAACATTTATGTATTTAATGAATTACGTTATTAAACAATTCTAATAACATATGATAAGATACATGTACTAGTATTTGATACATTTAGATGTTTCTAAAATGTTTTATTTAGAAGCAATGTTGGTCTTTTAGATTACCTGTAAGTATTTGTCCTTAGGATAGCAATACGTGCAAGTGTTTATGACTGTGTGAGTCTTCCAAAAAGTCTTGCTTAGTTATTAGTCATACTAGTAACTATTTATTCGTGACTTCAGAAACACTTTTGACTTCTTGTATCAAAGTTAACATCATGGAGTGAATAATCGCTACCTATACATAAGACTGTGTGCCTGGACAACATAAAATATGATAAAGAATTGATCTTTCGTCAAAACAATACTGTATAAACTGAAAAAAAAAATTATTACCACTATTTACGGTCAGTATAATTGTACCAGTTCCCCTTGGCCCCTTGTCGGATCCCCTTCTTCCTCTTTCATCAGCTACAATTTAAAACATTGAAATACGTGTTAATATGATATTTTAAAAGTTTTTATCGATTTTGTAACATGAAAGACATGATACTTTATTCAGACCGAGCTAGTATATTCAATTAAATTGCGTGGACGACGTGTCAACAAAATAAATTCTATTTTTATTAAGTAATAAAATGCTGAGAATTATATTTTATTTGTGAAATTGATTTTCATGTCTTCTTAAATCATCATTGTACTCCGAAGAACAAATTCTTCTTTCCAAGGTGAGAGAGAGAGAGATAGAGAGAGAGAGAGTTATGTCATAGAAATTTAAAAGTCAAGCACGCTTACCGATGGATCAATATTAATAATGAATAATTGGTGCAGATTTCCATATTAACGATATACCTTTAATCGATTTTGTTCTAAAATTGTTTTTTGTTAAAATTACTTTCATTTTAAAAGGTTTGGATTGCCGTGGCAATTTTCGGCTTGATAAATGTATATATCCCCTTGAGATGAAGAACTCTGCCTAAAGATAAAAAAAAATATTGTATCTAAATTTTAAAGCTTACATATTTTGACTTTTTTCTTTCATTTCAAGAGACTTAGGCACGATTTGAGCTCAAAATTTCAAAATTTATTTTTCCATTTTTAATGTCTAGAATGGTTAATATGGATATTGTTAATGCTTTCTCAAAATTTGAAAGTCAAATATCCAGTTACAAGCAACATACAGAGTTTGAAATTCTTTGTTTTGTAAACAAAGCTCGAGTCTTGTTATTGTTTAAATATGTGTTGTAATGGTATAAGTTTCAAGTTTCTTTTGTTGATAATATTATTTATGAACACATTGAATCAAGTTATCTTGTTTGCCACAAGTCATTTTGACAAATAAATGGTAATTTCTTTACTTTACATTATTTGTAAACAAATATAAGACTCGAGCTTTGTTTACATAACAATGAATTCTTATGTCTCTATCTCGCTTGACACGTGACATCTATCAATCAAATTTTGGTCAATCATTCAAAATGCACAAGTAAACCATTTTATACATAAATATAAAAAATAAAAATTTGATCTCAAATCGTGTCCAAGTCCCTTTAAAATGGCTGAATGGTCACGTTTAACCATCAGATCTGCCCTGCACTTTTTTAATGTGATAAGTTTAGCCATAAATTATTATTTTGTACAGAAAAAATACAAATTCTTTAGTTTTAAAATTTGAACATTTTCCTAATATCTAAATATACATGTAGAATCAAAATGGCTGCGACCATACAATCCTCTTAAAAAAGGTTTATGGCCAAAAATATCATATATAAAATTTAGTTTAATCTAACGGGTAATTTATTGATAATCCAGCTACCTTAAATGCACATTCAGAATCATATTTGATATAAAGTACTGCAGTTAGTTTATCATTGCACAGTAATAAGGCATTTTTTGGCATGTACATTAGATGAAAACCAAACTCAGGAAAGTAGATGAAAATCATACTTTGATCATCATCTTATAACGGATGTTGTAAAATTTGTACCGGAAGTACTGGAGGCAAAAACCAATGCTGAGGGAGTATATATATAAACCGGTATACGTTTACCATAGTTACTAAACCTAATTCGTCATGTTGCGTGCTAAATTTTCTCAAGGAGAAAAAGTATGGAACAAATTGATAAATTAACCAATTAATAAAGTGGGCTAAGGTTTCTGGACTATATTTCAATAAAGTAAGGGAGTTATTTATGGTTCACATTTTATATCTAGTGCGTTCTGCGCACGACTCAGAATTCGCAATACTGGAATTCTCCTTACATAATCTCGATCAATGAAATAGTAGGGATCAGACTAAGCTCCAGTCATGTATTTCGGTTTCCAAACAAACTCAGATGAAATATTTCCATATTTCATTTTTCCTGTCTGAACTTAAATTGATTTCTCCCCGATTGTATGATTGCCTCGGTCAGTTCTCACACTGTCCGTGCTATATTTACGAGACAAGTCGTGATTCTATTGCGACATTCTCTGCGTGGCTTAATTTCTTCTGGTGAGCGAAGCTTCAAGCTTCGCATTGCGCGTTTGTTGGTTATGTTATTAAGAACAGTGAGAGAATTAGGCCTCTAATCATCGGGTATAAAAGTACACGTTACCAGGAACCATATGTGAAATTAATACAATTTCGAAAATTAAACGACATATTTTACCCGAGATCTTTAAAAGAACGATATCTGACATTTACAACATGCATGCCAAGCCCAAAACCTTCGAGACATTAAAGGGTTTGTCGTGTTTAATGCCGTTTTGTGTGCTAGCTGCACATTACATAGTTTATGAGTCAAAACAAAACGTATTAAGCTGTAATAAGTCCTTGTGGCTATTTTTACCATCATTGCATTACTTCAAATATATAGTAAAACCACGCAAAGCCATTTCAAAACAGATGTGCAAAGATAAAATTTCAAAGACATGCATGCAAGAATGTAATCACCATTATGTTACAAATTATAGGTGACAGGGGTCAGTAACTAGACCATTGATAATTACTAATAATTCTTCAGCTAGTTATATCAAATATTATTAAGCGTTAATGCACATTTTTCTTGTGACTGGTTTTTTTTTTTACCAATATTTTATATTTGTATTTTACAATGCATCTTTTAGATTAAGTCACTGATGAGGAGTCTGGATGATTAATAAACTACTCAATACATCCACTTAAAAATTCTAAATACGACTCTTTAGGCGATAAACATTGTTTAGTAATGAAAAGCCCAAACGTTTAGCTTTTCGGTCAGATTTTTAACATTTTCAAAGATCTGAATTTTTTTTCTTGGTTGTGAATATAGAATACAGTGTTCAGATCCTATAATCAGAGATTTATATCTGGCAATATCTAATAAACAGAAAAAAAATTAATATAATAACGATAAGTTAAGTTTGCCTTATTTATTCTCGTGTGTTTATTTTGGAGGAATCATTTTACTCAGTAATTCATTGAACATTTCATAATTTATTGATTTACAATTATTTCCATGTTCCATGGCCAAAGTTTCTTAAATTTGTTGTTGCGCTGCTCATCTGAAATAAGAAATTATCTTGGAAAGAAATCATTGAAGAAAATGTAAAAACACTGGTTTTGACCATAACAATTAAACTTAATCATTTCGGTTCATTTTAATAAGGGACGAAAAACACTTTAAAACCACCAGAGAATGTTTGAATATCATTTAGTGCTGAGAAAAACTTCCATTTAACTCTTTTTTCAAAAAGTTTTTCGAAGTGATTGAAAATAAGAATTATTACATTTCAAACTATAATTATGCGTCATACATATAACTTCACACAAATATAAAAATCTTACTGGATTTGTCAATCAGTAATCTGATCATAAATATTCAATTGTCAAGGTATGGCAATACATGAACCAATCCTGTCTTTCTTCAAGTACAACTCTCTATCCCTGCATTCAAATTTTCATCAAACTTTTTTTAAATCAAGCATTTTTAAATTTAACTATTATAATGATTATAGTTAAAAATCTTGTGATTTTAAAATTTTAACGCAATATAAGGATAAACTTGCACGGAAAAAATTAAGATTTTCCGAACAAAATCATCAATACTTTTCAGAGTCTGTGTGATATGCGTTGTATCAATAAACACGGGAGCTCTTTATAGATGAAAACACCTGGTTTTCTTTGATTACACAAAGTGTTGTTTTTTAAAAATATTTTTCCGCACTACGCAAAACAAAAGGAATAGAAAATGACCTCGAACAACAATAAAATATACCCAAAGCACAGCTACGAAAATATCTTCTTTTTTTCAAAACCATTCTTTGATTTAGATATTGAAAATAATTATCTTATTGTACATAATCAATAAAGTAATAGAGCTTACAAGTGTAGATGTTCTTCTCCATATTAGGTATGACGTAAACAGTAAAATCATGAAAATCAGTTCAACAGATCGAAACGTATTTCAGTGATGTTCGTAACGTCATTGTCAAATGCGTGTAAGAACATAACACTTGAATCCGAAACGATTAGTTGATATTTTTTTTTTACGTTTCATGCCTTGTTTTACTTTGTGAAAAAAACTTGTTTACTGCAATATTTAGCTCGATTAAAATAACGCATGTCCCAAAGGCATGTTCCAAACCCGGATGATATTTTACATGCATCACTACTAATATTGATGTTTCATCTTTGGCTATTGTTACATGCGACCAAAACGAATCTTTAATGTATTAATTTAGAAAAATAAACGTTTACAACGCATTATAGACCACACAACTATATGACTGGATATTGAATAATGTGAAACATAAAGGGTTTTATTTCTCGTTTTGCAAAATAACTTAATATCGTAATAAAGTGTGTAGACCTATGTAATATTTTTGTTTTTACGTTTTCTTTTGTTTACTAGGCGGCTTGTGTCATTGTCCTGATATATCTCTATGTAACTCATCGTCTGCATTTCATTGTCATTCGTATCAAACTCCTCTTCAAGAGTCTCCATGGCTTTTCTGAATGGAATCTTATGATGATAAAATGTGACCTTATGCCCATAAAATGACGAAAATTGATCTTTCCGACAACGTCGTTATTTTATCCCATTCTTTTGTACGTGCGTTATGAACACAATGCTCAGGAAATGTTGGGTTTCCTCGAGAGTTGGAAACACCTGGTACTAATTGACGACAAAATGTTTCTGTTCAAAACATGTTTCCATAGAACTCCACAAAACAATAACAGAAAGTAATCCCACCAACAAAAACAAATACCCGGAGGACAGCTGCAAAAAGTCATTTTAAAATAAAAATACTCTTGGGAATAAATGATTCAGAAAAACCATGTAAGATAACATGTCAGCTGACTTTATTTATCAGTTGCTAACTGGGTGTAATAAACTGGCACCTACTTAACAATCGATCTATAATGATTCTTTTTACGCAGCATTTCCATCATATAGATCTCTCAAAAATAACTATCAAGGTCCCACTGGCATTGTTCTAACCCAAATGATCTACTACATACAACTCATACCATATATACATATATGTGATAAACTACAAATTCGAAAACGTCTTGCAAAAGCGTGATAGACGATCTAAATGCTGAATACAGACAAATCATAAGCTATATTATACAGTCATTAATATCTGACCAATCAACAGACCAGAATGTTTGCCAATCTGTTTAGAACAGCTTAATACGTTCTATCTTCTTCTCTTTTTTTTTTTTCCTAATTATCAATGTGTAGCGCTAAAATTTTGGTTAATTTATAGATAACCTACATAATTATGCACCCCAAACATCTTTATATTTATTATAGAGAATACTTGAATTGATTTGTTTGAATACGGCAAAGCAAACATTAAAGTCATTTTTTATCAAATGATTGACTTTCCAAAACGATTATTTTGCTACATAGTCCAAAATACAATCTATACACCATTGAAGACAATCCAATCGAGGTTACATTCTTGACTGTGTGTGCTGTCTCGTTTTTGTGACGTCACATTAAATAATACATATAAGCTTTTTTCTGAGATCCACTGCAGATCGATGATCCTATGAAGACATATTCCGCGAAAAAAAAATCGATTACGCAAGAAAAAAATATGTGTTAAGATCACGACTTCAATATACCGTATTCTAATCTGTACATCTTTATTTTAGATATAAGCTGATATAAAAATTAAAAATATTTCAGGGCTTAAACACACTTCTCTTAATAATTTTTTGGTGAAATATCAAAACAATTTTAAACCGACTTATGCCATCACAATGAATGAAACTTAGTGAATGATCCTTGCAGACCAAATCAATAGTACGATTTCCTTTTGTTATCAGACCACTCGTCTAATCACGAATTAAGACGAGAAACACGATTTGTTTTTATGTGTGAAAATCCATGACGGGGGTAACATGGAAAAAAATTAAAGATATCATGTTCTGCATAATAATATCAGCGAGATATCAGCGATATATCAACGAGTATTTAATGATTCGATTTTTCGAAAAACGCAAAAGAATTGTTAACTTCAAGATACCTTTCCATCATTCTCTTGTAAATAGGACAAAGGTTACTTTAAAAGTTGTTAGTTTTAAAAATATATTCCACACATGATCGTTTTGAGAAAAAAAAACTTACGTTTTCATAAAAGGAATAAAACAAGAAAAGGCAGAGAGAGTTCTTATCGAATTAAGAAGAAAATTGGCCGTTAGAGTTGGTAATATAACGGATATAGTGTCGTTAATACAAAGTATCTTCAGTAACTCAATTATCCTCTCTACTCCTAGATATTCTACGACTAATTGGACGTACTATATAGTAATAACGAACAGGGAACAGATAATGAAATTCCCGTCCCCAGAATCTTCTGGGTATTTCGCTGTATTTGCAATAGTTAGGATAACATTATTTGCTGATTTTTATTCTTTAATCCTTGATGCTTTTCACGCAATACAAGTGATATAAGACCTGCATGTATTGGAATTGCTGTACTTTACTACTTTGATAACAGACATAAATATTGGTTTATGATATAATGTCGTTCATATTTTTGTGAGGAAACGTATACAAAAACTCTGATTGAACCAAAATAACAATATTGTTATGCTGGAGTAAAAACAAGTTCGCCAGATATTCCATGGCGAAAAGAAATCACCCAGTTAATAAAACTGAACGTTTGAAGGCACTGTGTCAGTATTATTCATCATAAGGCTTAATTTAACAAAGTTATCGCAAACCACAAAGCATATTTATCAAAATTAAAAAAATTAAAAAACACAGTACGTATCAATGCAACAAAGCTCTCTTTAATACAATGTTATACAGAATGATTTTTTTTAAATCCGGATTTACCTGATTAGTTCCGTACGATATTATTTTTTGACTTTGCTTTGGTTGAAAATGTATCATAATTTGCTTTATCTTTTAAACATTTGCCACCAAAAAACAAGGCATAAATCAATACCCCCATCAACCCTAAAAAACACACCACCTTACAAATATAAACAAGAGGCCCAGGGGCCACATTGCTCACCTGAGCAACAATAGCCATAACTGATCAGAAAAGCTTTAAACAGTCTTTAGAGTATCAAATACAAAATGTCTAAACAACTTAGTAGATAATATCTTGTTTATAAAGATTTTCAAATTTTTCTCATACATATTCTTAAATTTAGCTTCTTTTGATGTTTCTGTTTTTAAAAGATTATTTTTAAAGATTTTTAAGTATATATTCCTATGTAAATTGTGCCCCCACCCTACTCCAAGGGACGATGATTTGAACAAACTCAAATCTACACTAGCTGAGGATGCTTCCACAAAAGTTATAGATTTTCTGGCCAAATGATTCATGGGAAGAAGATTTTTAAAGATTTTTTCTCTTATTACTCCTATCAATTTCGACCCTTCCCCCATGGTGTCCACACCCTACCCCAGAGGATCATGACGATTGTGAACAAACTTTAATATCTACATACCTCATGATGTTTTACAAGTTACAGTTTTCTGGAGAAATGGTTTTTGAGAAGAAAGATTTTTCTTTATATATTCCTTTGCAGAAATCCTATCCCCCCAATGTGGCCCCACCCTACCCCTGGGGACCATGTTTTAAACAAACTTGAATTTACTCTTCCTGAGGATACTTCCATACAAGTAACGGATTTTCTGGCTATTTAGTTTTTGAGATGAAGATTTTTCTCTATATATTCCTGTGTAAAAACTCGACCCCCATTGTTACACCCCCCTACACCCGGGGATAATGATCTGAACAAACTTGAATATACATGTACTCTATCTGAGGATGCTTCAAGACAAAAAACAAGTTTTCTGGCTAATTGGGTTTTGAAAAGAAATTTTTTAAAAAATATATTTCTTCGTAAAAACTCGACCCCCCATTGTGACCCCACCCTACTCCTGGGGATCATGATTTGAACAACGTGCATCTACAATACATGAGGGTGCTTCCACACAAATTTTAGCTTTTCTGGCTAAAAGATTTTTGAGAAGAACACTTTTGAAAAATACCAACAATTTTTTTATAATTCTAAATTATCTCCCTTTTAAAGTGGTCCTGGATTTCTGTTGAACAAACTTAAAAGCCCCTTCCACGAGGATGATTTAACCCACGGGTTGTGGAGAAGAAGTTGAAAGTGTGAAAAGTTTACGACAACGACGACACCAACAACGATGACAGACAACGAACAAATTTGGATCAGAAAAGCTCAATTGAGCCTTCAGCTAAGGTGATCTAAAAAAAAAAAAAAAACCTTTGTCACACGGTCTCCAAGTACTAGTATCATGGTAGAAAATATATACGATTCGTATTAAGACAAGAGTTCCCAAAAAACGAAATGGGCCCGGTTCTTTTCATATTATTTCCATTTGTTGAAATTGAAAGTGTCCACATAAGCATAGCATCTGAATCAACTGCTCTATAGATATCTTATGCTTTTGGATATGATCGTTTATAATACACCGTCTCCTAAAAAGATGTTAAGAGGGCTCGATGGCCGTGGCTATTTCAAAACTGTATTGGTCTTCTTTAGAAGAAGACATCTATATAAAACTATAGGAAAATACCAAAATTAAAAAGGTACATTTTATGGATATCTTCTTCACTAAGTTTTAATTTATAGGTAAACAAATCATATCTTAAAATTTAAAGTAGATCTGATAGTTAATTTGTCGACCATCCAGCCTTTTTCAATAAATAGTGTTCATGTTAAAACCTTTTTTACTGATCAAGGCAACATTGAAGCTTGTTTGTTTTCATAACGTTGACGTATAAAGAGCAAGTGTAAAACTATTGTCATTTATTGAAAAAATGATATATACATATGTATAGACACTTTATTAACTCCATCAAAAATGGCTGGAATACCCATAAACAGTTGACTAGAAAAATAAAATAATTATAGAAGTATAAATCAAAAGGGGCCAGTCTCCCAGCCACTAAAGAGCTGTATATTCATACTAAAAAAACTACAAAATCGAATTACAATGGAAACAAAAGTGGTGCCTAAAATATTGTTTATTGTCATAAATATAAATGATGATAAAAAAAACATGACTTTTCTATGAAATGGGCTATCAATAAGCGGAATGGGTGCGTTAATTCAAAATAAATCCAATAGCATGTAGTTTCAAGACAAGTACATTCTTTACTTTCAGTAAAGCAAAACGTAGAATATAATTAAACATTAAACGTAATTTAACCAACGAGAAAGCAGGTTTGTTTGAAGTAACACATTTTTCAACATTAGTCATATAAAGCAGATGAAAGTGCATGCAATAAATTTTCATCGCTCATATGAGCTCTGGTTCGCTTGCCAATTGAGTTTGTCCGGATTTTACCGTATCCAGTACATTATGAAAATCAATTATTTTCTTTCAGAAAGAAAAGAGTAAATTCTCAAAGGATTTAAGTAGGGATATTGCTTAAGGAATGTAAATGTTGCTTTTGTTTTATATATATATTTTTTATAAAGATAGAATGAAATTGCTTGAAAACAGGAAGTTCATATAAAAATCAAGTGGTCAATACAAAACTGACATCTTAAAGCGTATACTGTTAAGAGGTTTATCAACTTTATGTTGAATGGCTAAAAATTCGTCAGCACTTAATGCTATTGTGTTATTTCGTTTTATTATGCACGTGGAAAAAGCAAAATGGATGAGCCAGAAATGTTATATTTCACAGAATAAAATATATTCTTTCTATGATCCAACAAGTTGTGGACGTTGCAAAGAAATCGTTATGTACAAACAATTTATCTCCCCCCCCCCCCCCCTTGCTAATTGAAGCACACAGAATATCAAAACGTTTATCTGTTTATGTGTTCAATATCTCTTATATGACGTGAGTAAAAGTACGTACAATATTGAACTTTCGATCGAAATGTTGCATCAAAAATGGTAGAGCAACAAAAGGAGTTAACCTTTTACACCTTTCCATATATTGGAGTTAATTTCCATCTTTCCTTGATTGCCATGTTTTTTATGCTTGCAAAGGCATCAACTTGTGAAAGAATAAGCTTCATAAAATAATGTAAAATAAGCCACCATTTTATAATCATAATCATTATTCATTTCTACAGACATCTGAATGATTATGTTGGAAAATGTAAAACTAAATCTGTCCGTGATTGCCATGTTTTTTTATGTTTGCAAAGGCATCAACTTGTGAAAGAATAAACTTCATAAATGTAAAATAAGCCACCATTTAATAATCATAAACATCACTCATTTCTATAGACATCTGAATGATTATGTTGGAAAATGTAAAACTAAATCTGTCCGTGATTGCCATGTTTTTTTATGTTTGCAAAGGCATCAACTTGTGAAAGAATAAACTTCATAAATGTAAAATAAGCCACCATTTAATAATCATAAACATCACTCATTTCTATAGACATCTGAATGATTATGTTGGAAAATGTAAAACTAAGAGTAGTTCATGAAATACGTAAAGCAGAAACGAATTGTTTTTGAAATATCAAAAGTAATCAGTTTAAACGACAGAATTTTTATTTTCTTAGTTAGAAAGTTAAAAGAAAAAATAATCAGGTGATGCATATATAACATAATACTCTAAAACACATACACTAGTTATTTTTGCGTGATTTTTTTTACAATGATACTGAAGAGTTAGTGCAATCTTAGATATTATTAACTTAATTATATTTCCCTTTTGATAGAACCTAACAGAAATTGCAATGTCATGATAGGAATTAAAAAGAACAGAACAAAAAGGCAGCTAAATTAATAAAGTGAGTCTAATCTTTCTGTGCTGTATGTTAAGCGTGGGAAAATGCTTGTCACTGAAACTTTGATTTCGTGTTATGCATCTTGAAATGAGGGATGTTTACACAAACTCCACGATTTGGATTCTAGTGCGTACAGGTCACCTGGTTTAATAGCTCCAATGCGACATACCACGTTTCCGAAAATTAATATTACCTTTGGTTACAACCCGGCAAACATAATGCAAGAAACATAATATTTGACTAATTATGCAAATACGTTCCCTGGATCGCTGGTTCTCATTCGAAATTGTATATAAATGAATTTAATATTTAAAAATAAAAAAAAACCAGTACCATTTCTATGTCATCGATGAAGTGATAAAACATTGCCTGTCTGTTAAATATTGCATGCTGACAAAATACCACCCTGTATCTTTGCATTAAAATGAACGAATAAAAATTGAACAGTGCATGGAATATCGATTTAAAAAAAATTGACAGATATATAATGACAGAGTAAAGTTATAGGGAATTAATACAAACCTTTTATTTCATGGTCTTCTGTGTGTATCTTTTGTACACAGGTCTCGTATATCAACCCCTTTTTGGTAAAACAAAAAATACATAGAACAGACAATCCAAATGAAAAAGCGAACAAAGTCCATTAGTTGTGCATTACATAAAGCTATTAAATCAGGGTTTTTTTTTATCTATATAGTCACGGATGCAATTACAATTAAATTAGGTATATAACTATTCAAAAAGATCGATTTAAAAAAAAGGTGATATACAATATCAAAACATAAGCATATCTCGCATGACATGCGGAGTACTGAGTATATTATTTTTATATTACAAGTATAGATTTTATGATGTGAGTGCAATCTATGAGAAACTCAAAATGGTATCAATGGAAATCAAACCCTTGCTTGCAACATGCATACTAATTTTCTAAAAGTTTCAAAATATCATAACCTTGGTTCAAGTTCACATCTAAAGGGTGAATGCTACTGATGGTTATTTTAAGCCTATCCTATGACTAGTAAATAAAATCAACCTAATTTTTAGGTATGAGTCTGTTTTAGGAATATGCTGATTCAAAGCCATAGTCCTTGTTACCTTATGGGTTACCTTATGGTCACACATTTAACACTTTTCCATTATTTTTATCGTAATACACAAAAACTAATCAATATTTGAGAGGCAAATGTATAGTTTGAGCCCCTTTAAGATAAAATTGATGGGTCGTGTCCTTTACCTCTTTTCGTGTATCAGAGGTCAGGGGTCATCACCGGAAATCTTAAAACATGAACCCATTTTCGATCACCAGTTACTTGCTGTAGAAGTGAGGATGAGATCAAAAGTGAGATGATTCGAGTGTTGGTCAGTCCAATGGGTTTAATAAACCACGGGGTCAGGTGACTTATTTTTCTTATACTTTAAGTGACATTACTTAGCCTCCATTATGACCTTTTATATTTAACATGTCTTCACCTTATTCTTGTCTCCGCCGTCATCCTATAGTTTGCATCAGTAAGGATAAAAATTGCATTTTGAAATAAGCCCTCTTAACTGATTATGGAATGCGAAAACCTTGTAACGGCATTAGTTTAATCAAAGCATTGAGTGATCACATGCTTCAATAAGCTGTGTTTTTCAGTCAAAACCTTTTATTTTCTATCCCTTCGGTGAGCCCCATTGGTTAAAATGCGTAGTCTGTGGAAGACTAGAAATCCAATAGAGAAAGGTTTCCTAATAAGTTTATACTTATCGTTCGCTTCACTTGTTCGGTATGCTTACTGCAATCCATCAATTCCATTTCATCAAAATCAATATCCATGCAGGTATAGTTTTAAACTTTACCTTGTGAAGCGTATTGTAACATAGTTTGTTTTGCAAAGGAGTTATTCCATTCAATTCAATTACTGTCTTTTTGAAAAATCATCACCATAATTATTTGTAAATGTAATTCAAAGGTCGTCAGGCGGCGACATTATTTCTCATGGGTTGAAAACTGCTACGAAAATCAAACAACTGCCATAACTATAAGAAAATATAGATTTTTATTCGCACTTTCGTAGAACTAATGGAAGGAAAGAGCAGTGACTTGTTGTCGAAGCAAGGATGAGGAATATTCGTTTAGTAGACTAAATGTGCTTCGTAGAATGGAACTCTTGATATGAGCCTTTTTGATTTGGAAAAAAAATCAGGATTCTTAAGGTTCTTTTGAGTAGTGGAAAGTTTAATTTCTATATGGTATGTATTTTAATAGAATGTTTCTTGACCTAATAAGTTAACCCAATCTTTGATCCTTATGATATGCTTTCTTATAATGTAACATCCCTTTTTTATGGCAGTAGTGGCAGACTGTGCTTATTGTATTCATGTAGAATTAATCTATTGCCTAAATTGGTACGATCAGAAAATAATTTATTTAACATTTGTTTATATTTTTCAACCTCGTTAGCGTGTTTCAAATGTGCTTTTCGAGTTTTGGAGTTTTCAAATCTTAAAAAAAAAGCAGTACGTATATGATTAACATTCTAGGAAACAAATAAGGAAAATCATATCTATAGCAGATACAATAAACGTGAACAGTTTATTTGGGGTGATATAATTACACTGTGTATTGAAATATTATCGTAAATGTTGTATGAAAGATGTAACTACAAATAACTTGTGTATAACTTTTAAATAAATGATCTTATTATCAATATGTGACGTATTTTTATGATATTCTTTTTATTATATTTGGTCCTGCGCGATATATATATTTTATAATTGTAGGTTGAACTTTTGAATCAAACTCATTCTTTAAAAAAAGTACATATTGATATGTAAAAGTACTGGTTTGATTTTTTTACGTTGCAATTTTGCAAAAAAGAGAAAAAAAAGTGTAGATTTTTCTACGTGCGTAAGTCATTTTTGCGATTTTAGATAATAACCGATATAATTTCTGTGTGTTTTATATCTTATGGTATTGAATTGAACATGGTATGTACACGAACCTCAGCGTCTTTTGTAGTCTATGGCTTTGTGTTTTCGGGAAAATCTGAAGTTCTGAAAAGGCATAACTTTTTCTCTTACACCAAACTAACAATACAGAGGTATTATAATAATACTATCGACTGTCGCATAAGTCCTTTCATAATGAATTTTGACTTTTAAATGTTTTAAATATCAAACTAAGGACATGCTGCCCTATGTATTCTCGATTTAGGTAGTCTTCATAATTAATTTAATTACCAATCTGAACGTGACTTGCGTTGGTATTTCGTTACACTAAGACCCGAAACAACATGTCTCTTTTGTAATGAAAGTATGATACTCGCAACTAAATCCCATTATATAAAAAATGCAGTGAGGCTGATTGTTTCTTCATTGTGGTAGTTGTCATGGGAGACGGAAGCATTTTTAATTAATTACTTATTTTCCCTCCAATTATATTTAATAAGTTGTTGTAGTAACCGATGTTTACGTAAAACGCGTAACACCAACAAAAAAAATATGTTGACATTGTTTTAAAATGTTTTATCTTTAAATTTGTTTCCTTTTTATGTGTGAAAATAAACAATCAGGTTCACTGTGTTTCTACTGTATGTAAGTGATTACTAATATATTTGTTTAACCTTTGAATGGTAACTCGTAAAATATTCATGTTCTGAAAGTAACTTAAGGTAACAATGTATGTCCTTTTGTATGTACATGTATGTATTCAAGTCAAAAACCGCGTACCGCGCGCGTGTTAGTCTGTTTGTCCGTGATATCTATGTCTACATGTATATACATTATCTGACTGCATGTATATTAAAAAAATTATTTGTCCTCGTTAATCTCTTGTAGACGTACTTTAGCATTTGTTTGTTACAAATTATAATTCTGTTTGAATTGCATTTTAGCTAGGCCCGGGTTTGCTTTTGTGATTTTTTTAATGTTTTATTTTATTTAAGTTGTAAATGTGGGGGTTTTTAAAAAAAAAAATTCTTTTATTCTATACGCCTTAATGAAAACACTTTTCGGTACCAAGTTTAGTTGAGAATAGGGTGTCAACTGGTATGGTAAAAGTCTCTTCAGCGGTAGTTGCTGACACGATAGAGATCTAGGCGCCATAGCTAAGTACTCTCATGACCTTAAACAAACAGCTTATCAATCGATTTGAAAATATATGTAATGATGTTTTAATTGTTCTGTATTTAATCTAGATTTTTAAAAAGTTTTATATTTAAACAACATTTTCTCTCTTCTGAAATCCATCGATAGCTGTGTGCTCTGTACAGTGTAGTACAAAGTCCATTAAAACAAATTAAGTTCATATACGTCCGGCCTCAATTATTATAAAAGCAATTTTAAAATGTTCAGTTTAAAACCAATCATTTGAGACAATATTTAATTAGAGTGTTATTTGGTATGCAGCCTGCATATCATTTTCAAGCTGCTTATAGAAAATTACACAAAATTTCCGAGTTATGGCTTCTCTGTTGCATTGTAATTTTGTTTTGTTCTACTCCATTGCTGTCTGTATTTGTGATTCTATTGTACAAAATCAAACACGAGAGAAAAGTGCGAGATATGCAGTTGTATGTAAAAATGTCAAAAATCATGTTAAGCAGATATCAAAATGTCGATATTGAGGATTTTTGTCATTTGAACAGAAGTTAGGCAAGTCGTTTAATGGTGTTTCTCATTTTATGATCGTCACGAAAATGACGTCAGTACTTGAAGTTTCAAATTCTGACAAACATTTAACAAATATAATTTAAAAAGATATTTCATATAAATAATCGTTAAATTAGATTCTAATGAAAAATCTCTCTCGTTATTGTTTCGAAACCAAATTGAACTGTGCTAAAAATAAAATTAATGTTTGTTTCTTTAAGGATTACCCTGAATATCAAAACAAACGTTATTTCATTTACCCGGATTTTCTGGATTGATTTTTCTTCATACATCGAAAGATGATTGTTCAAATTATTGATTCTGGTAGCCTAGAGAAATGAAACAATTCTAGCGACCCCTATCCTTACCCGTGGTTCAGTGCGGCATAAACCTCCTATTAAGGAAGATCGAGTTTGCTGAATACTTTTTAGCAGAAATATGCAAACTCGATCTCTGATATTTGAAGTCGTGAAGACCAGCCATGAATTAGTGGTGGTAGCAGACGACATTATTTCTTTTATCTCTCATTGCAGACAACATACCGTTAAAACATCGTGGATATCTTGTTTATAAGATCACAATGTCGAGGAGACGAGGAATCGAAAGGAAAAGACCATTTCCTTAATTTATCGATGGAAATGGGATTATCAGAGGTTTTCTTTCCCTATGGAAATTTTCAAGGTAAAAAAATCTTAGTGTGAATCGATAAAGAATTTTTGGAAATGAATTTACAATTTTTTGGTTTAAACATTATTTTATTCTGTGTGTTTAAAGTTTATATATAAACATATATAGATACAATTATATTAAGAATAAAATAGATAATACTTTACATGTAGTGTATACCATTCATGTTTATGTGTGAGAATTTGTTATTAAATTTAACACAACAGAGAAAATTCTACTGTCAGCATAATATTTCTAAAAAAAAAAATCATTATTTCAAAAATAGGATTAGTTATTTGAAAAAATCTCCATCTCTCTCTCTCTCTCTCTCTCTCTCTCTCTCTCTCTCTCTCTCTCTCTCTCTCTCTCTCTCCATATTTTAGTAATACCGTTAGATTTGCATTTATAATAGATCATTGCTCTTTTTGATATACTTATAGAATATTTACTAATATTACTATTTGTGTCTATGGAAATCGATCAACACAAATGATGTTTTTGCTTCGAGCAGAATAAGAAAAAATATTCTGGCACTGACTTCTATTCTTTTGGTGCAACTACATCAGTACATGCAAGAAACGTATTAGGAGAGACACATAATAAAGACCATGTAGGATAAACAGTCGTGCGTTTTACAAATAAGATGCAGTTTTGCTATGTAATTAACTTGTCTACTCCTTTGGATTTTCTGCATGCATAAAAAAAATTAGCGTTGTTCTCCTACGTGATAACCGAGTTATTTATCCGAACATAATGGAGTCAATGCCATGTTTGGTATCTACACAAAGCATTTTACTGTCAGACGTCAAGGATGTTATTGGCAGAGGCTGCAGACATGTTATTGTCACTGAAAAAAGAAAATACGGGAGAAAGTGGAAAAAATCGCAAGATAAAAATTCCAGATGATTACATTTTGGGGTCATAAAGCGTATAAAACAATGCCATTGTTTCTGTAATGCGTCAGCATCACGCTTACAGTTCTTTATCTGTAGTAGATACTATATTTATCACAAGTTTATGGCAGGACTTAATTATTATTTTTCAGTTGGATTTGGTTTAGTTGTGGTCATCTGGGTGATTGGATTTACAAGAGGTAAGCCAAAATTCAATACTGTGTTTAGCAATCAGTTACTCTGACTACGTGTAGAATAAGCACAGTCACTTAATACCAAAAAAGGAAATATCTGTAAGTTCCATAAACCAAATAATTTACAAATTCTCAGAGCAAGATTTAATGAAATTTATTAATTATTTACGCATTTCGTTCACTGTTTCCCAATGGTCAACGTTCATAAATACCCGTAATGTATTGATATAATATATTGACAATTTTTAATTAAAATAATTCACTGAATATGATTATGTGATTTTGGCAGTAATTTTGCTTAGCTTCGATAAAAGACAAGTTTTAACCATCAGAGATTGTTTATACCCTTGGAACTGGGTATCTATAAATTAATGAAGATTGGTTCTGATACTCAATACTAAAAGGTATTGAACAGATTGGGAAAAAAATAAATGGTTCAAAATTATTCTTAAGCATTAACTGAGAATCATTAAATAAAATAGTATTAAGCTGACCTTATTTTGTATTACTTTTGTAAAACCATGCCCCAGAATTCCAAAGCATGAATATATTCTCATCTATAGTTTTATATACTATAATCTATATATTCTTGTTTGTTGTCTGTTTTAGGAATAGCTTCATATGATGATTCCTTGGTGTATATTCCTTTTATTGACGAGATGATGAACGAGACCTCTTTTCTTGACCCTGTTCTGATTCAAAACAGTAGCTCTTGTGTCATTACCATTCCGGTCATGTCTGAAAACGGAACTTCCGGTAGTCTGGTAAACCTTACCTTGCTGAATAGCGAGCTTGGTCAACAAGACCTGTCCGACATATTGAATGGATCAACAGGTAATGTCTGCAAGTTTTGCACTTATGATAGTTTTTTGGTGTAGGGTGGGGTGAAAAAACATCATCTTGTGGTTTGGTTTCGTGTTGTACATACATGTAATTCAAATGACACATGGTTGTTCCTCTTCAAGTAAGTTGAAATGATCTCTTTTCCAATAAGTGTTTTTAAATATATATTTTATTGACTACTTTTTGCCTTAGTTCTTTAACAAAGTTACTCATCGATTGCTGCCACTGGCAAAATCAACAATTTATATTTTAGAAAAACTGGTTTGGATAGTTCTGATCATATAAATCGGATTCGAATCTCTGAAATGTGATTTCCGTACTAAGTTTACCTCTGTAATTTTCTTCACACGAATTTGTGAAATTTACTAACTAGCCTTTTTCTCAGCAATAAAGAGCAGACTATGCTTGTATTTACTAATTGCTGTTCCTCCGGGATAGCGAAGACATTTCTGATAAAGTTCTTCGGGTCTGTACAAGGTGTAGGATGGTGGAGGGTTTGCAGGCGGTATTTGAATACCCGACAACAATAAATCTTTTTTCATACGTTGTTTCGTGTACTTTTTCCCTTGCCTGCTATTAACCCCTTTTCTCATGTAGAAATGGTATCATCGACCGATAGAATTTACAGTAACGTTACTGTTTTATAGTTATAAGATATTACCACAACAAAAGTGTATCATACAAATTGTTCCGGGATTGATTTATGGCAACTTTGATATCAGTTTTTCATAAATAAAAACAGGCGTTTCATCATGATAAGATACACTGGAAAATTGATTGAATAATTGTCGCGATATATTAAATTGTGATACATGTAGATTATCATTTGAAACGAGAAGTGCTGACGATTAAAATGACGTCACTTCCTTGCATGACTCGATCCGCTTTAATCAACTTCATACAACGAGTATCGTGATAAGGGATTTTCAAGTCAATATTATTGATTTGATTTGAAATAATGACCTTACATAAAAAAAATGTTTTTAAAGATTCTTGCCTATTCAAAAAAAATTTATTTTCTTTCGGGTTTTAAAGCGTTATAGTGTGGTGTCTCTACAAAATTGTATTAGAATGAATTATATGTCCATTCAAAAATACTAATTAAAACCCAAGGATTTACCAGAGTACATTGTTAAGAGTTGCTAAAGATGTCTAGAACAAAAGACGAACCTTTAGAATTAACTGTATGTGGATCACTTCCGAGAAGTTGTTTCAGTTCAGCTTGGATATATTATGATTAAAAAACTAAAACTCTCTCTCTCTCTCTCTCTCTCTCTCTCTCTCTCTCTCTCTCTCTCTCTCATTCTCCTCTCTTCTCTCTCTCAATCTCTCTCTCCTCTCTCTATCTCTCTCACTCAATCTCTCTCTCCTCTCTTTTCCACTCTCTTTGTCTCTCTCTCTCTCTCTCTCTCTCTCTCTCTCTCTCTCTCTCTCTCTCTCTCTCTCTCTCTCTGAATAAGAAATTCAAAGCCAAAGAAAATAAAATGAAACCAAATATGCATACTTTTTTTACTTTTTTCTAATTGTTGTTCTAAGAAAATGTCAATGTCGTGTTTGAATAACATGTTGTAATACAATATGTCTAAAAAAAAAAAAAACTGACTGCAGACTACATTGGTGTGACCGCTTCCTTCTACATGCTCGTTTTATAACGTGTTATGAAGTGTATCGGTCTGTAATAAAAAGGCTTAGATTTCCCTCTCTTTCCCGCTCGATATTCTCGACGTTGAATACAGTAGTAATTACCCTGATCCCTGCTTCATCATCTTACCAAGAGTATTTATAAAGTAATTATGTAAAAACTAATATTAACTTCATCATCGGGAAACAGATGAGCCGAAATATTGGGATGAAAACTCCGAACGTCTGTACTTCGAAGGTTGCCCCTCACAAATTAAACCGCAATATTCAGGGAAACCCAATCGGTGGAATCGGATGATTTAGAAAAGTTATCCTTGCGTTGAACTTTGCGACGAAATGAAATGATGTTTGTTGGCTGTTGGTTTTGGAAATTATTTAATTTTCCCCTTTTCGAACATACACATCTTCCTCCACAAATAATAATGGGTCTTTATTTTTATTTTGCTGTAATCGCATTGCCTTAAAGTACCGTTTCTGTTGTTCTTGTTCTTTGACTTAATGAAATTAAATTCTATAAGTGACAACTTTCCTTTTTTTTATTTTTTTTTTTTAAAGAATAAACCGGTATGTAGTTTAAAATGCCTCTTAATATTAATGTTATAAGTTTTGTACAAAATATAATATTACTCTCTTTTATCTTTTTATCCACATAAACAGTTTGTATTAAACTACCTATCAACGTTATTTCATTTCTACTGTATACATGGTTACTTTCGCCCCGTGTAATTTTCGCCATTCTTCACTTGCAAACAGTTTCGCCCCGTTTTGAATTCGCCCAGACAATGTTGTGTTTAAAGAGAGATAGTTTGAGACATTGGAATTTGTCCAGTTCTAAATTAACCCGACAACGAGGGCGAAAAAAATCGGGCCCGAATATTTCCCTGTATACATTATTTGTACAACATTTCTTACAACTTTACAGATTAGGGAGTTCAATTATCAATTCAATTTTTAAAAAAAAAATCAGTCTCAATATTACGACATACATGTATATATTAGCAAACAGTTGTAAATGTTCTGATGTTATCTTGTAATCTACTGGTCAAGTTAAAAGACTATGGCTTTTTCCATTCCTTCAGTTTTTCATGCCAGTGTTACATTCAATGAATGTTGTGTTTTAAAAGTCATGGATTTTTTATTTCAGTGATCATGCTGTGCTCACCAAAATTAATTTAGTCATGTTTAAAGTACACGTACAGATAAAATTTGATCCGTTGCTTGTAATTCCTGTAAATAATAGATTTATTCTTTAAAAGATTCAAAACATAATTCCCTTTACTAAAGTATATACTTCGGTTGTATTTGATTTCAACTTTGATACAGGTAACGAGTTCCTCAATACTCGTTTTAAAGGGAAAAATCTTTTTGAATTTTCCTCTCATGGTTGTTCTTTTAAATACAGTGACTGTGCCAAATACTTCTGTAAATATATCGATATCATGATAAAGAGCTATGTTAGAAAGCGCCTTGTCGATCGTCACTCTATTTCATCCCGGCATTAATGAAATTATAAATCTCCATATCGGCAGATTTCTGGATATCTATAAAACCTTTCCTTTAGGGTGACAAATCCTCGTATGGCATGTGTAAATGTGCAGGCTTGCCCTGGCTTAATTCTAATGCATATTTAGTCAAGCAGATTTTACTATCATAGAGGTTAACCATAGCCCTCAGTCATATTACACGTGTAAATGCTCTCATTGATTTTACATTTGATTCACTGCTTAAAAAAAATGAAATTTTAATGAAATATCGATTTTATGCCTAGCTAAAAAAAAATCTATCACGTAACAAGCCTTCTCTTAGTCTACGTAAGCCAAATCAACGAGACCGGAAGTCGAAGATGTCTTGGTGGAATTGACGCTTGACATGGTATCTCATTTTATCTCATCAAAATAGAATTTGCCTACAATTAATGTTATCTCATATATTTCGAGAAAAAATAGCTACATACCGTAGAGGAAACGCAGAGAGATAGATAATTACTTCGCTTTTATTGCATTTATGGAGATAATAACATAACATAATGCAAAAGGCTTCCGGTGACTGCGATACAATATTCACAACGTGGGTCAATGTCCGAGTCAAGCAAACTCTTTCTGTCGTTTGTACATCCCCAGGGATCGCTTTACATTATTAGCACTAGATCCATGTCTTAAATGGATAAACAGAATGTTGTGTCCGTCAAAAGATGTTTAAAGAAATGAATATTTATGTGTAAACTTTTTTGCAGTCCTGATAAAAGAAAAAAATCGAGGAAGAAAGAAGTTTCCTCTTAAATGCTGAGTGAAAATACTCACTGCTCTAAGAAGAAACAAACATTTCCACTAAATAATTCCTATCTGCATCAGAAAAGTTTACCTTTAAACAAATGTAAAATCAATTGGAAATAATTTAAAGATGAACCCTACAACGGTTTATTGATTACATTTCAAATTGTATAAAATGTTCAACATCAGTTCCGATCATCAAACTTTAAGGTTTTTGATCTGCGTCGTTATATTGCTAGAATTTCTGTTTTAGTAGCAATATTCAATTCACTGAGTGTACAGTTCTGCTGGTGCTCTTCTAGCCAAAAGGACATCAAGATTATTTTGATGATTGGGAAAAGTCAATGGTATTTGTCTTCTCAATCGATATAAAAGAGAAAGGTTCGATAAAAAGAAAAATAACCCAAGAGTAATTACTGTAAAAAATATTCCATTTCAACAAGATCATCTATAATGTTGTGTGATGGCTATACTATTATAATACTAAATACCTGTTTTCCTTTTTTCAGAATTTTACTTAACATTATTCACTTTATTTCACTATAATTCTAAAACACTTATCCGTTGTACGGATATTTGATTGTTATTGCCTTGATGCAGCTAAAAATTCTAAGAAAGGCTCTAATGTAAGACCCCCAGTGGGTTCCCAACTCATGGTTTTGCATTTCAGTGGCTAGAGCAAGAAAGACTAAAACATTACATGATAAATACCAAGTTTTGTCGTTTCTTTAAAATCTTTATGTCTTATTAGAATAAACAACAAACTCTAGGTGTATATATAAAATATACAACAAAAACTAGATGTATTAGCTAGCACAGGGGAATTCACTACATTGGAGCTCCACCTCCGACCCGGCCGGGGCTTGAACTCACGACCTCTAGAACCATGTCTCTTAGCAATGAGCAGTCACTGCGCTAACCACTCGACCATCTAGGACAAGAAGTCTTGCCTAGATGACCGAGTGGTTAGCACGGTGGCCGCTCATTGCTTAGTGAGTGAGTTTTAGAGGTCGCGAGTTCAAGCACCGGCCGGTAGAGCTCCAATAGAGTGAAAATCCCTGTGCTTTATGTATATCTACTATTATTCTACACTATGGACAGGAATATGTCAATTTGAGAGTTATTGCAATGTTTGTGCTCATAAATATATATGTGTATACTCCAATCGTATTCCAGATATGCCATATATACTTCTAACGACGTCTCTATCAATGCCATTGCTAATTATTTAGTAGTAAAAGACAAATCGAATTCGAAAATAATATCATTGTCATTTTAAAATTTTAACACCTTGATGGAAATAACACACGAGCCTCTCAGACCTTTGTTTCTTGTCTCAAGCTTCTATCAACGAGACCTGTAGTTTTATGCAGTAGAACATTCATTTGCATTATGATTTTGCCTTTTTTTTGGTTCTTTTTTAAACCAAAACCAAAGATAAACTTTATTGACATCATCTTAGAAAAGCAATTTTTGTCACAAAAAAATAGAACTGTAAAATAAACCTCTTACCAAACTAAGCAGATACTTTCATTGTCCTGTGTGAGTTATTAATTTTCTGTGCATGAAAGTTGACATTTTGTTATACAATTTAATGAATCCAAGATCAGTCGATACCCATGACTGGGAGGCAATATTTTGGTTAGGATACCACTAATTATCGCAACATTCCAATTCACTATTCATCCATACAATAATTTTTCCGACCTATGCACATTATTATCCTATTAAAATTTATATTTATTGCAAATAAAACTTAAGTTATTTGTAAGGTTCTTCTTATGTCGATAAAAGCAAGCTACCGGGTTCAAAGCAAGAAGACCAAAATGTAGGTGCTGATATTTATATTCTATCTAAAAGCTATAATTGTACTGTCTATTCTGATTAGAAATGTGGACAGGCTTAGCCTTCATCCACTTTAGATGCCTGACCACTTCTCTAAAGAGAATATTGCAGCTTTATTTTAAGGACCGAGGTGGAACTCTTACAAAGGTCTACCATTTTTGATACATTCACACATTTATGATTTTCAAGGAGAATAAATTTTGAGGCAATTTAAAGTATCTCATTCGGCATTTTTAAGTTCAAGGCTAATATGTTTACATATTTTATTCTTATTAGAACATGCAGTACTGTATTCATTCAATAAACACGGAAAAAGCACTTAATTGCTCAATATTAAACAATGAAATCAAACTATAATCGACAAACACAAAATAAGTTTTATCATCGTGGATTAAATTTTATTCGGAACTATATTTTCGAGCCTGAGGTTTTCGATAGGATAATTACCAAACATTCAATGATTTTATTTTCATTTCAGGAGGGGTTATAGGGGGAAGAAGCAGTTTTGGACACATTTACCTAAAACAACCGACAGGGGACTTAACTCCGCTGTATGATGTCACAAATGGTTCCCGCCAATATATTGTTCCTATAAAGATTTTCAATAACACCAAAATATGTTTGTACTCAGGTTTTGATTCTGTGACGTGCGAGATATTTGTGTTCAATTCTACGCTTATACCAGAAATGCTTGCTTTAAAAGTCCGAAAAGAGCTCCGCTCATTTAGCACAGACTGCTTGCTTGCAGACGATATGGATTCGGGTGTAATCTTTGTGAATAGCTCAAAACAGTTTGGTGTGATGTTGATAACATCGGAAGTGCTTCCAATACCCGGCTCAAACATAGCATTGGAGTCTATTCCAAACACAGATTATATGGGAACGGAGTTTGTTATGGTAACAAACGAGGAATCGGAAATACATGTCATGGGTATGTATCTTAGTCCTTGAACAGACGAAAATAACAAAAATGATTTTCCAAAAGTGCATTGTTCTTGCATGAAGTAAAGAATTACAAAAACGCACATCTTCATAGACATAACTAATTATTATTCAATTATTTTTAAATTTGCTATACATCGTACATGCATATTCCAAAAGTGTTAACCATGTACTCTTACGAGCCCTATTTTTGTGTTTACCTTAGTTTCAAAGAAGATGTCATATTTGTATCAAGCTTCGTATAATTTCACCATTTTGTGGTGTATATTATTGAGAGCAGTTTTACCGAGTCATTATTTTCTGACCTTGTTCTTCGTGTTACTACAGTTATATCCAATATGCACTTTTATTGTATCCTCTTTTTTGTGAACATACATGTAGCAGCCATTCCTTGAAATTTTTAATTTATTAGTTCCTGAATATAAAATTTCCAAACAATACGATTCCAAAATTGTTGATATATGTATTATCAAAAGGAAAAAAGACATTGATATCGATATCTAATATTTCCAAAAAGTTCGAAACAGCTTTTCTATGAATTGGTTGTAATGTAACCAATATATCTTATAAGGCGGCCATTCACCAGGTAAAGACAACAGAATTATTTAAATGATTAATTATACAAGATTTCATTTAGCCTCTTTACAAAAATGCAAATTTGTAAGCCTCTCAGAGTTTTCCTTTAATTTATACAATAAATTGAAAGCTTAAAAATTGTATTGCAATTCAGAGTTTTAAAATGCAAACATTTGTCAAAACCTGGCACTTGAAGGGATGCATTTCCGACAATATAGGAGTAAATCTAAACCATATTATTTGGGATATGATACATTTATTGCATGGTAGTGAGGGAGCTATGAAGATTTATTGCCCCAGGGAAAATCATATTTCCCAAGGGGAAACCCCGATCGACTGGTGATGATTTAGAATACATCAGGTTCTAAACGTTTTTATTTTTAACTCTCGTAAATCAAAAACGTAGTGGATGTTCACTGATTTCTTTCTACGTTAGTTTTCTGATATGAAATTTAAAGTATTTAAAACGTTGATATAATCCAATAAGTTTTAAAATTATTCATTTGGATTATATCGTATCAATATCCTTGGGACTTTTCATACGCTTTCAATTGAAAATCCACGTGGCTTCCGAAGGGATGGGATACGATAACGATGACAGGGGAAAATGAAGTTTTATTGCCCTGGCACGTGATTGTCTAGAACCAATCAGATAACATGTCATATAGAATTATCATAATGAGGTATATCAATGTTTTTAAAATTTGATTTTTACCCTCTTTTTAAAATTATTGACATGTATTTATTCATTAATCTTCTTTGTTTTCCTTTTGATTTTGGAGAAAACATAATAGATTGAATAGATATGAGTAAGACTATGTGAAGGAATGTTACTATAGTCTGTCCCAGTATTCTACATTTATAAATACCTCTGGGTTCAGACGATGTTCATTCAATAGTATGAAAAAATCCCAAGGTTTCCCCTTTGAAGCGCCCCCTCTAGCTTGTCAGGTTTCAATACACGGCTAAAAATAAAAAGTCTACGGGGATTTTGCATTACAAAAGAGACGAAAGTACCCGAATGATAACGTTGAAAAATTGTGTGAGGTATTCCGAGTGACTTCCGAATGAAGAAAAGATGTCAACATTCCCCATTATAAATCTCCCCGTAAGAAATTTGTTTTCGTTCCTGTGAATTTTTAAGAGGGAAAAATGATAACGTGTGAATGAAGTTATCTTGGAAATTTTCCCCTTCATCGATTTCAATTGCACTTCTTTCACATGTTTGTGTATTTTTTATTAAAAATCGTCCAAACGTGCTGGATAAATATCTTGGGACAGACTTAAGTAAGAAAACCAATGCATTAATTTTTATCATCTTGGTAAAATATTTTAAAGAATTTAAAAAAAAAAAAGAGAGAGAAATTGTCAACAACAGTAACTGACCAGTTTCTCTTTACTATTGAAAGAAGAAATTGTTCATCTAATCGATTTACAATACTCGTTAATTGCAATGAAGGTAAGGGGAATAAAGAGATATTTTCTCAAAGAAAAATATTGTTTCCCGAGGGTATATAAGGAAAAGACTACTTAATTGTTCATGATTTTATTGATTTCACTGCTTTTTCATATATTTTTTTGTACCTTAGGATCATGAAAATATTCAAGATATTTTTATCCTGCGCCACATATTGTTGAGGGCAGTTTAACTGTGTCATGATTTTCTGATCTTAATTGACCTTTCCTTTGTCCCTGATAGCATCACTTCTTACGTGTAATATGCTTTTCCATTAGATTGAAAGACAATGTTCATGGTTCAGTGTGTATCAAACTGCTACACGAATCTACACGAATCATTATCACACTTCATATTCTTCTTCAAATTATTCTTGAGAGAAATTCAACTCTCAATTTTTGATCTTGACCATTCTCCGTGACGCTAAACGCCAGAACATCTTATGTCACTACAAATGTACGAGGCGTTATATAGACAGATTTTTTGCCATAAATACTAAAACCATATACATCATCACTTTTTCAATTTTCATATGTAACTAATATTAAAGGGACTTGGACACGATTTGAGCTCAAATTTTTTTTAAAATTTATTATTTTCATTTCAAATGTCTAGAATGGTCAATATGGATGTTTTTAATGCTTTGGCAAAATTGAAAAGTCAAATATTGAGTTACAAGCGAGTTATAATTAAAGAGGTTAGAATTCTTTGTTTTGTAAACAAAGCTCGAGTCCTGTTATTGTTTACATATGTGTTGTATTGGTATAAGTTTCAATCTAATGTTGCTTTTTGTTGTTGAAAGAATTATTCAGGAACACATGAAATCAGTTTATCTTGATTGCCACAAGTTATTTTGTCAATAATTTCTAACATTATAACATTTTTAACATTATTTGTAAACAAATATAAAACTCGAGCTTTGTTTACATAACAAGGACGACTTCTTTCCACTGTATCTCGCTTGTAACTTGACTTTTAGCATTCAAACTTTGGTGAATCATTAAAAATACACAAATAAACCATTTTATACAAAAAAAATAATACATGTAATAATAATTTTCATCTCAAATCGTGTCTAGGTCCCTTTAAGTTACACACAAAAAAAAAAAATGGAGTATAATTTTAATGATTTTCTTTATATAATTACACGATATCAGACTTCATGGTTACATAATGATAAGCGCGTTTATTCCTCCAGATGATGTAACCTGAATGATTATAATTGTTCAGTTTGTTAATCAAAAATGAAACTTGATATTCAGTGTAAAAGATTGGATTATCTTTAAAAATTGTTTTTTTCCATTTCCCTAGTATGTAAATTTAGGTTTTCAGAATGTCTTCTTCAAAATCCCATTACAGCATTTCCCACTTTGCATTATCTAGAGTACATTTTCTTTGATTTTGAAATGGTGGTTGACATGATTATATAAAAAGTTAGATGGATGCGAGGTTTAATGAAGTATATGGAACTACTGATTAAAACTCATGTGCCTTTGAAGTTAAAACTAACGCAAGAATGTGCGCACTACTTATTTTTCCTTCTACATTTCTCTCTTTTATCTAAACCTGACTTAGCGACCATTTTGATAATCAATATTTCAATTCCATTCGTTTATGCCCATATATACTGTTAACTAGTTACATGTAGTAACTACTTAGTATACAATGGGTCATTGTTAGATTCTTTTCTTCATCACCCACTCACCACCACAAAAAATAATGATGATAGTGTAAACGTGCATACCAATGCAATACATGAATTAAGTTTTTACAAATAAAAATGAACTGTAACATTCAAAAAGCTAAGGGGATTTTAGTTTAACTCTTCTGGTTATGAAATGTAGAAGTCGTGATGAAGATTGAAAATAATCATTTTGTTAAATGATAAAGTACATTGTAAACCAATGCCTGCGAAAGTTGAACAATTATAAAATGTTCAAAGAAACTTTATATGTTTTAAGGTGCGACCGTTGGGGGCGAGCACAGCATACATTAAATTGTAAATACACACGGATACATGCTAAGAAATTAAAGCGTGATTTACCAAACGGACGCATCAAATGAATAAAAATATATCATTTTTAACTCCAATATACATGTATATATAAACATTTATGTTTTACTTAAGAGCGAAACCATTAACAACGATCACAATTTCACTATCAAATTCATCAGAAATGTGCACAGTTGGGTCCGTCTATCTATTTATTCATTACGCTATAGGTCGCCTGCTGAGTCTAGACATTGTGACATTTCGTTAGTAGAGCAGACATCACTCGACAGTTTCCGTCAAAGTAACAATGCTCCAAACAATTTACCAAAATAATAATGTAAAACAAATAGTTGCAAATCATTTTTTAGAATCAGCAGAATGTTTTATTCATCTTTTAAATGGATGGCATTCTTAAAATACATTTTGCATGTTCTCGTTAGATCGTGACATTGGTAGCCATTTGAAATTTACATGGAAATGTGGGTACGAATCTGACGACAGAATTTTGAGTATGGCAAATGTAGTAGTAGTCAGAATTTTCTCTTCGCCCAGGCGTTGTCGTAGAGTTCGCAGTGCTTGCCGGTGCTGCGCTCGCTATTATCATTCCTTTACTTTATAATAATGCTGGGGGAAGAATTGATCAATAAAATCAGTAAACAATAAATTGCTTGTCAGTGTTATTTCTCCTTTTGTTCCATGTTGTTATCTGAATTTAATTATTTTCCTATGTTACTTCAATTTTGTTTTTATTCCCTTTTATTTGTGTACGCTATATATGCGTTGTATACATGTGCCCTCCCCTTTTATGTGATATCCCAATATCATTTAAAGGTTTGACTATATGCAACTTACAAATAGATATTTTAACTGTTTAACTTTTTTTTTTTTTATTTATTTATTACAAAATGACGTGGCTGCATGTAGTTCTAATAAAAATAAGAGGTTTTTTTTTGTCCCTACCTAACGTATGAATATACGATTGGGTCAATATTAAATTCATTGAACTTGTAACATGGAACAGTACATTAAACATGGAACTTGCATGTGCCTTATCCTCTTTACTTAGCTAAAAATATATCAAAACAAAACGAATCAGCCGAAGAGTCGCCGTTAATACTGAAATAGCGAGTACTTACTGAACGTAACACCCAGTACAATGCTTGATCCACCTCTAAAATCAGGAGAAATATAGCGCGAGATCACTGTGACGTCATACTTAACTTTCTTTTGCTCTCGACAATCTTGTAAATTGTCGGATAAATTCAGGGAAGGAAATAACGTCATATGTCAACAAACGTTCACACAGGTACAGTTTTTTTTTTACTTCACCATATGTGTTGCTTACTTTAGTGTTTAAAGGAAGGAGTCTTCTCTGGTTTTCGACTTGTCAAAAGTAAATTTGATTAAATGTTTATTAAATCAAGATTAAAGGAAATCAAAAAATATATTTTTTTCCTTTATTATTATGATACAACTTGCCATAGAAATAGTAATCAAAGTTTAAAATCTAAGACGGACTATATTTTTGGCGGAACATTGGCGTAGGAATATATTGCATGTTTATGCAATTCAGAATTGCTGTAGATTCATGAGTTTATTTAGCATTTTTAAAACAATAACATTAATAAGGGATTTTTTCAACTAATGTGAACTAATGAAAAGAAACTTGGGTTTCAGATATGTTTTTAAAATATGATTTGCCGATCAAATTACATTTTTATTAGGTTTTTTAAGCGCTCATTCTTTAAATAAATTTGTGTGAAAAAATCACTATAATAAGATTTTCTCTCTTATTAAATGGTCAATATAATAGCTTTTCTGTCAAATTATATGTAAATTTTTATGTAAAGTCTTCATAATATGAAAAAATCAGAATATAATTCACTAAATTTGATAAAGTATTGAAATTTAATTTACAAGTGTACAGCTTTGTAAAAGGATTACTTATAATAAGAGAGAAATCTGATTATTTATAGCGAGCGCAGCTCGCCGGCGCGCAGTGCGAGCGAAGCGAGCTCTAAGAACAAGTGCGTGCGGGAAAAAGAACGAGCTAAACCTACAGATTCATCAAGAAAATTTTTGGCAACATCCCATAATGCTCTCTAATGTTTTTCCCGTAATGCTATGCCAAAAATGGCTAACAATTAAGTTTTGGTGAGACCCAAGAGATTTTTTACATGCTTCCATTCCTTCGTATTGAGTTGAGATACGTAAACAAATGATTATAGATTTTAACGTATGACATTACAGTGATCTCGCGCTATATTTCCCGCGATGAATTAGAGGTGGATCAAACATCTTTAATGCGTGTACTAGCTATTTCAGTATAAACTGCAATACCATTACCTGCCTCAGATGATTTGTTTTTAATTGTTGTTGATTTTAATAGATAGATTATATATATACAAGCAAGAGCCATACTTTACTATCATATCGATCCAATTTTAAGATAATTTTGCATGCATGTACAGGAAGTATAAGTAGGAAGGAAATTTTAAAACATAGGTCATTTTGAACTAAATAAAAAAGAATAGAGAGAAAAAATAAACAGTTAAAAAATCTATGCAGACATTGCATATTGTCAAAACATTAAATTGGAAAATGGGAAATTACACACCTACAAACAGGGACCGGGGGCACGGATACAACGTTTATAATTAGAATGCAAAAATAAACAAATTTAAAAAGAAATTATGAACAAGGAAAAAATTAAAGTCAGAAAACAACAAGGTACAAAAGAAAAATAATACTGTATTTGTCGTTTACACTTTTGACCAAATTAAACACAAATTACATTTTACAGACTGATCAATTCTCTCCAAAAGTATAGAACAATTTTAGGGGGAAGAAAGTCTATGTATTTTGTGAGAATTTTTTAAAACTTATCTATTTTTAATTCTGTCTGTCTGTCTGTCTGTCTGTCTGTCTGTCTCTCTCTCTCTCTCTCTCTCTCTCTCTCTCTCTCTCTCTCTCTCTCTCTCTCTCTCTCAAACTCTTTGATGTTAGTTGATAACTGTCAAAATATCACTAAGTTGACAATGATGTAAGGTATGTGTAATTCTTACTGCGCTCGCCACAACGGTAGCACCGTAAAAAACATATTATTCTAGTATATCATGTAATGGGTATCAATTTCTATATAATTATAAGTAAAGAGGATAAAACGGAGTACTGAGAATAAACAATGGCTTCTTGTTGCAATGGAAACAAAACCCACTACACTGTATTGTTCTTCGTGAATCCGTTGGGCATATTGCGTATAGTATTAGTTGGATTAATATGTTATAATGCTATGTTGTCCATTTATATCGAATAGAATGGCATACATAGAAATCACTCAATATCATCTGAACCATCCATGTGCAATTAAGCAAATATGTCACGTTTTCGAAATATCATGATACGAGACTAAGTAGGTATTTTAACTTTAGTTTCGTAAGTCTCTAACGCAGTCGATGATATTGATACAGAATTTCAGTAAATCTGTAGACGATAGGGTTTTTTTGTGTCTGGGGTTCATAAAGCGTAATTAGGAAACGATCAACAAACCCCTAAATGAATTGACGGCCTAATGGAGCCTTCCACTTCACTGGTTGATCAACATCACGTCGCCAAAGAGGCGCTTGAAGTGACTCCCGATCCCATTACCTTGGAAACAGTTTCCGTCTTGTCGTGAAACAAAATATCATTATCAGTGTCAATTAGCGCTAATTCAAGGGAATTACTAACATCGGTCTTTTGATCATCACATATTTGACTCAAGTCCTTTCATTTTTTTTTCATATTTGTTTTTACAGGTCTAGAAAATTCGGACGTAATGGTGGAAACAAAAGAGGATGCGTTTAATTTCACTGTCATGGCCCACAGCGTTCAGAAATTGAATGTGAAAGCCAATCTCACTCTGCAGTTGACTTCGTCAAAACCAATTCAAGTTATGTGTTTGACAAGCATAAAAACCCTGCAGAACTTGTCTTTTCTTAATCTGTTCACAGTGTTCCCTTTGGAACGTTCATTTTGCAATTGGTTTGAAATCTCATCCAGCTGTGTTGTGGAACCGTGTGTGATTGTTGTGACTAAGAAAATGGACGATTACCCTAGCGTATCGATTAACGGCTTGCTAGTACGGGCTACAAACTATTCATTTAGTGATTACCATATCCTGGAGATAACCAATCTCCAGAATGGATTGCATTTCTTAAACGTCACAAATAGCGCGGGATTAGCCGTGTATGTTTTTGATAGAGACCGGGGACGACTTTATCATGTACCACCATTAAACCAGAACAAGTGTTCTGAATTGTTTAAATCCTCGTCTTCATCGGTTCACATAGGCGATGATAAGGTAAATTCAACAACATACAGTAATGTCACGATACCATCTTTATCAGATGGCGACATATCAAATATTTCTTCTTCTACTGAAACGTTAACCTCACTTAGTGGTAATTATTCAAACAGCCTCAATACAACAACTTTGCCGTTATATAATTCAACGCAGAAAACACCTACCGAAGAAAGTGCCTTTCAAAATGTAACAACTGTTTCTCTTCAAAATACAACGAATTCGACGACTTTAAGAAACGTCACTAAAACCACGCCTATGAAACAAGCCATAGAAATAGAGATTGGTGGGGTAGCCGCGCAGTCTCACATCAATCAAAACGCCTCAAACAGTTCCCTTGCCGCCAATGGGAAATCCCCCAGCTACAATATTTTTTTTCAGGATGTAGAAGAGGACGACCATAGCCAGGAGTACATGATGGCGGTAGTCCTCTCTCTTTGTGTCGCCATCTTTGCTGTGATCGCCGTGATATCCTCATTCTTGCTCATGGAGTTTATTTCACGACAGAAACAGATTAGAAATACTAAAATTCGACCATTTGTGTCGTGAATTGAGAAAAATATATAGTTTAAATATTTTATTAATGAGAATACATTGATATCATGTGTTTTGATACATTTCTTGATATCCTGCGGCGATAGTGACGTGTGTACGTGGGTTTCGCTATTTCTCATTTTTACATATGATCCACATGTATATGTAACATTTTATCTATAGTATGTCAACCCTGGTAGAAATCAACGATTATTTCTTTTTTGTACATGTACTTAGTACTCGTGCAAATAAGAAAAAACATGTTGTTTATAATATCAATATTAATTGATTTTTGCTCAGTTTAGCTGGGATTTTTCATTACTTTTTAGAGATATCAAATACAATGTTAATTAATATTGATTGTTGGCTGTTATAAACTCTTGACTTCGTACAAAAATAATTTGATATCATATTTACTCATGTCAAAGTATCGGAACGAAGCCAATTTCATCAGTTGTGCTTGCAAAGGTGGCCAGGTAACTGGTTAGGGAAATAATGATGTACTGATAAAACTATCTTTTATTTGCGAGTCATGCGCGGAGTCTGCGGGGGGGGGGGGGGGGATCTGAAACCCCCCCCCCCCCCGATAATGAAAATTTATTAAATTTCATAGTAAAATTGTCGCAAATATGCCTCAGACCACCCCCCCCCCCCCCCCCACCCCGGCAAACATCTTTCTTTCGGCCCCCCCCCCCCCCCCCCCCCCCGAAAAAAAATTCTGGATCCGCGCATTTCTTACACTGCAATCCAGCAACTTGTGTTTGTTGAGCTTAACTAAATTAAAATTATTTACTGCAAAACAGTCAATCACTCATGTGGTTTATTGTGAAATAAAGTCTTCTCGAATAAATTGAGTTTGTTAACAGTATTTATAATGAAAGGGGTTTGTTGTTGATTTTTAAAATGTTGCGTGTATAATGCAGACAGAAAAACTATTTCTGATTATAGATTATAAAAGAAATTGTTTTACTTACATCTTAATAAAGATATATATGTAATCTGTTTTTGTTTTTTTTTTATCTTCAAGTTTTCTCTAGAAGGTTGACAATGAATGTACATCGTTTCTACATAGTTTTGCTCTTTCATCAAACATTATATGAGCATGTTTTGTTGGAAAGTTAAAACATCAACTCTCAAACACTTCATACAAACAATTGAAAATACACATACAGATCTTTTATCTGTAGACATGTACTAGCCATTGACTTTTCTCATAAACTTTAAACTCAAATGTTTTTTCGAGTTGTACCTAGCTCGTATCAAACACGAAAGCAAACAATTTCCGGGATATGAATGGGATTTTTTAGTAGATGACAGGTTATTAAATTAGCCCTTGAATGTTTACCAGAATGCATCCTATAACGTTTGTAAATTAGCCATACACACGCTCAACTCTCCATATTAGTGGTATTTGACTTTCAGCAAACACAATTTGCAGTCACGGTTCGGATCTGTTTGAAAATTAAGATAATGCCAAAAACGTGTCGGACGAAAAAAAGAGATATCGCCCCATGGAAAAAATACAAATAGGAAATTCTTGGAATTACAATTAAACCATAAATTCTAGAAACGCGTTCAACCAAAAGAAATAAAAACGCTCTGAGCACCGAACATTGTAATAACAACAGCTAAGCACGCAGACACATGTAAACCGGTATCCCTAAACGCTAATAACATTAATCGGCAAAGCATAGAGACAAAATAATTCTCATTTGCAATTCCACTGCACTTGGCACTTCATTACGTACCTTAAACCATATGGTATATTATGTCAGCCTGCCAAGAAAAAATACTTCAACTCACGGAAAGGTAAAAAGGTCATTTATTGAGTAAATAAATGACATTATTAAAAGCAACGTATAAACACAGGCAAAAGTGGCTCGCATGAATCTCATATGAAATTCGCATGAATTTCATGCGAATTCTTCGCATGAGAAAGAGAAATTATGCGAGCCACTTTTCCCTGTATACAACACACACACACACACACACACACACACACACATATAGAGAGAGTCGTTCACTCGTTTACTCGTTCAAAACTCATAGCATCACAAACTATAAAGCAAGAACAGACAAAAATATAATCTCATATGCCATCGTTAGCATTGAAAATTACATTGGCACATATTGGCATAATAAAAGAATCAGTCAATAAAAAGCATCAAATTTACATTAAGATAACTGAGAAAGTGGGGCATTCGTCTATTTCTGATGGTTGGAGCCGATCAGATTGAATGTAATACGTTCCGAGACCCTTGACAAATCGAAAAACAAAATTATGCACGTAACAGAATGTTTTTGCAGTCTGTCGAAAATTAAACAGCCTAGATTTTTTATAGCCTAAAGAGAGTGTTCCAAGCATTAAAACGTCACATGGTTGAAGCGATCGGTGTAGACAATAAGAGGTTATATGGACATATATGGAATTTTGTTGATCAAACAAGTGCTTTAGAAATGAGAGTTAAATACAGCTTGTAGTCCCTAAAGAACTTTAGCAGGACTTACGCCTAATTACAAGGGATTCCTTTCTACTTTCTCTCTGCTGAAAGCTTGTTTTGGTCTGTAATAAAACTGTCTTAAAAAGATATTAATGAGTTCTTGACAAACCCAAAGAGCCACGAGTTGTCGCTTTCAGTAATCGTTCAATAATGCGGCTTCGTGGTGCAAATGTCTTCAGCAAACGCTTAAGATGGTGGGTTTTTCGTATACTTTATGGGCGCATCAGTGAGATAAGATAAAAAGAATGGTAATCCTAAACATATGTCACCGGCGCCTTTTTATACATTGAATAATAAAAAAAAAATCAACTGTGATTTTGATATTTTTCATATGGGTAAAAAAAGTGACACATCTGGATAAGTGTAAAAAGATTTAACTACTTTTAAACAATTTATTAATTCACGATTTATCTATGATTTTGTAGACCCACTAACAGGGAATTTTGTTCTGGTTTGTAACCTTGTCCTTACTGTGAATAAAATAAATCAAATGGGCGGGTCCTATTGCAATAGAAGGTATTCATATAAAGAAATTAAGCAGATCGGACAAGACTCGTTTATATATCACATGACATGCCAAAATCTTAAGGGAAAACTTAGTGATCAGAAATAACATCATTTGAAAATATAACTTAGAAACTAGAAACGATCTCGTTGCGAGCAATGAGGAGGTCTTTTGTCCTATTTTTAGAAGGTGATATGACCCTGACTTTGATGTTCACGCAAATGTACCTATGAAACATGCAACAGAAATTATGCATTCATTTAAGCATTGAATCTTAATTTGAGATGTCATCGGTCCTATAACACACCAGGCCGTGCAGACAAATCGAATACCGCGCGTTAGCTGATTGTAACTATTTGATGATTCTAGCAGTTTACGGCTCATGACGTGAACACCAAAATTTATAGACGGGCGTAGCAGGTCTCTCTCTCTCTCTCTCTCTCTCTCTCTCTCTCTCTCTCTCTCTCTCTCTCTCTCTCTCTCTCTCTCTCTCTCTCTCTTGTTCGGCTAAAGAAAGCGGCTGTTAAATAAAAATCTATGGAGATTCGCATTGCAAATGATATAAAATAAGGTCTCAATGATAGAATGGAAAAAAGATAAATCTCTAGCAAAAATCTGTTTTTCGTTCCTGTGAAAATCTCTGAGGAAAAAAAAAGAGATGACATTTTAATGAATGATTTCAATTGTATTTCTTTTATCTGTGTATATTTCTATAAATATCGTCGAAATGTGATGGAAACAGTAACCTGAGGCAGACTTTAGTCTAGTATATCAGGGCTTGAACAATTTTAACAAGGACTGTAGGCTGGCCAATGCTCTTGGGTCAACAATAAGATTAGAGTCCACACAAAACAAACAATATATGAGATGACAGTCTAGAGATGATGAAAGGGCATCTACTGATCTAGCCCCATGTATATTGGCTTCGCCCTCCAAACGGTTATACCGTAAAACATATTACAGTGATTTTCAGGTATATTTCACATTTGCGAACAAGGCAAGAAATTAAAAATATAAGCATTAAATTCTTATTTTTGGATATCGTCGGTCTATAACACACCCGACTGACCAGCTGAAGTAGAAAAATGTGTCGTGTATTTTAAAGACTTCAAATGTGGGACGGAGCTAATTATTGTCTTCGGGGATTGAAAGTAAACAGTGTTTCCCTACCATATAAATAATGACGTATATCTTACATGGATTGTTTTATCTCGGATAAAAAGTGGGATTAAATTGAAACAATAATTCCGAAAATAATTTTTTGTTGATTTACTGGCGGCCGTATTTCACGTCATCCTTCAAGTAAAAACTCTTTTAAATCAGTGAAAAGAGGCAAGGGAAAGATTTTTAAAATCCATTTTAAAAAATCCGTTAGTATCAATAAATATTCCAATCTAAATTGTAAATATTCAAAGAAAAATAGCAAACGATATTAATGACGTAATTCGAACTTGCAGCACTCGCCAGAACTTGACTGTTACTGTTCAAATTACTGTTCAAATTTAAAGAAAAGGTTAAGAAAGCAAATAAGAAAAATATCGGACAAAGTATATACAAAAATGAACCAAAAATACAGTTCAACATATTAAGGATTGTATCATATTAATGTGTAAAGCGTTAATTCCCGCGCTTGCGCGGGATCATCTAGTGATGTAAATTTAAAAAAAGATGCGTTAGTTATGTTTATCAAAAACGAGAGAAACCAGCCCTACACCCTAATGCTTATTTTTAGGTGTATAAAAATTAAACGGTTGTCAATTAATGTAACTTTTTTTTATAATGCAGTGATTTATTTGATTAGAATTTGAAAAGAGTGTTTATGTTGAAACACCTCCAGATTCTTTAACATACCATTGGAGAAATTATTGTTTTGATCAGCATCACTGTACGTAATTTACAACAAAGCGTATTTCTTTTTCCGTTCTTATACGTTTACTTCAAAGTTGCTGAATATCATAAGTTTTGGAAGGACGGATGAGGAGTAGATCTTCTTCCTGTAATCAATTATAAATAATGAACTTGTGATTGACCTCTATCATTGGTTAACTCACACCCCCACCCCCGTTCTCAAAGACGGTAAATGAGATTTGATTTGATTTGAACATATTTTTATTGTACAAAAATACAATTAGGATTGGGCACAAGTTCCAAAACTTAGACCGCCCTCTCCCAATACAAAGATATAATACAATAGATGTGTACACAACATACATAAAGGTCAGTGGATAAAATGGCAGTTAACAAATATACAATTGACATGTATGTAATTAACAATGGTGTACTAGTAGTTTCAAGATCAATTAAATCTTTCAGTGTTTTTTATATAATTATAAACTAATGTAAATAAATTTTCGTTTTCACTGTCACTTTTTGCACTGTCACCCCAAAGTAAAACATGAGTATTGACAATGTTTAGATTTACAATATGAAAAATTTCATTAAATAGAACATTTCTAGCATCTTTATATTTATTACATGTGAAAAAATAATGATAAGTATCTTCAAGCTTACCACACGAACAGAGTGGACTGTTGATAATATTACATCGAAATAAATCATTATTTAGTGCACTATTGTGACGACGTCTAGTATGAATAATATTCAAAAATCTATCACCGTGTGTAAAATAGTTAGGTCTAGATCTACAAGTAAGTACATTTTCATTTTTAACAGAAACATGTATTTTTTCCTTAAAAATGCGAACAGAGTCACTTTCACGGACATCCGTTGAAAGTGCATTCCATTCATCAACAACAGTAGGAACAAACGAAGATTTATACAATTCCAAACGACATTTTGGTATAGAATAATTCTGTGTATTTCTGGTAGTATAGTTAGATACAATAGCACGTTTGTTTGGAAAAATATCCATTACATAACTGGGTAAAATGTTTCGGTCAATTTTATACATTGTTTTTAGGCTGGATATTTTCCTTCTACTATAAAGTGTTTCCCACCCTGTTTCAAAGTAAAGAGATTCCTGAGAAGCAAAAATAGGTAAACCTGTAACAATTCTTGCTGCAATCAATTGTATTTTTTCTAGTTTGTCAGAATCAGAAATAGATAATCTGCCCCATACATCAGATGCATATTCTAACTGAGGCCTTATAAATGAAGTGTATAATAGTGACAGTGATTTTCTGTTAAGTTTGAATTTAAGTTTTTTCATTAATCCCTATTTCTTTTGAGCATTTGCTATAATAGCATTTATATAAGATGACCAGGAAAGGTCCTCAGAAAATATAACACCTAAGTGTTTATGGGTGGGTACGAATTGCAAATCGCATCCTTGAAATTTTAACGTAGGGGTTACTGCATTAGCCTTAGTTTTTGAAGGATTGAAACTTAAAAGCCATTTCTTAGACCAAACTTCTAAATTTAAAAGATCCTGATTAAGATTAAGTTCTATATCGCGTACATTGATTGCAGCATGTTGAAGGCTATTATTATCTGCGAAATGTCTGCAAAATGTTAGCATGTTATCTGCTATATCGTATACATAAATAAGAAATAACAATGGCCCAAGGACAGATCCTTGAGGCACTCCACAATTAATAGACTTAATAGACGACAACACTTCTCGATACATAACCCTTTGCTTTCTATTTACAAAGTAACTATGAAACCATTTGAACAGATTTCCAGTAATACCGTAAGTATGAAGTTTAAATAATAAACCTTTATGCCAAACACGGTCAAATGCTTTTGACACGTCGCAAAAAATCATACAACAAGATTGACCTTCATCAATTGCTCTTAAAATATGGTCATACGTTTCTATTAGCTGATAAACAGTTGAGTGACCCGGTAAAAATCCAGCTTGATACTTATAAAAAAGATTATTGTCATGAAAAAAGTTGTATACATGTCTAAACATAATTCGCTCCATTATCTTAGAAACACAGCTTAATAGGGAAACAGGTCTATAATTCGACATTTGTGATGAATCGCCTTTCTCATATAAAGGTAGAACATTGGATATTTTCCAAGAGCTTGGAAATGTACAGTCTCTTAAGGAACGATTAAATAACGAACATAGAGGCTTTGCTATTGTATACATAGTATTTTTAAGCATTTTATGACTTATGTTATCTGCCCCCACAGTTTTGTTTACTTGAATGGTTGAAATAATATCTATCACATCTTGTTCAAAAATACAATCATCACAAATAAAATTGTTGCATTCAGAGTTGAATTCAGGTAATCTAGCGTCATTGTCGTCTAGACATGAAATGGAGGAAAAATATTCATTCAGATTCTCAGCCTTTTCTGCATTGGTATAAGCTATGGATTGTTTACCGTTTTCTAAAGCAAATTGCAATGGGGAAATTTCGGTGGACATTTTAATATTAAAGACATTCTTCAATAATCTCCAATATAATGTGGAGTTATTTTTACTGGAATCTAAAATATCAAGCTCTAAATTGTTATAATAATTGTCAATAGCATGCTTTTTCATATTGTTTACTTTATTGCGTGATTTTCTAAACTTTTGCATATCTAAAGCGTTTCTAGAATTTATTGCAATCTTCCTTAAACGGTTTCTTTGCCTAATCTCTTTCCGAAATGAGATTCACTAGTGTTAAAAAATCTTCATACTATCAACAAATTAGAAATTCAATTTCAAAATTTGTGATTTATACATATTTTTTCAAAGTGCGTAAAGTGTCTCGATAATAAAAAAAAATGTTGATGTACCTTCATAACGCACTTTGAAAATTTTTTTCAAAATGCGTCAACTTGGTCCCAAAAACGCACTTTGAAAAAAATTTCAAAGTGCGTAATTTTCTCAAAGTGCGTTGCCAAACACGTTTCATATAATTATATATTTAGCAACAAAATAAAATCAATTAGCTCATCATCAACAAAGTTAGAATAAAATTTTGAGAAAATATGACAAGCTAGAATTAAATTGTGAGAAAATATTACAAAACAGATGTTGATTTTAAAAAGTAAAGTTCAAAATAAAGCTACTTATGAACAATGAATTTTGCACTGTGATAGTTATAAAGATACATACTATATTATATATACTGTACATTGATTTTGGTAAACACCGGTTGCCAGCCATTTGATGGTTTAAATGCACTGGAATTGCACTGTTAGCTTTGTTTATGTTTATACCATCAACATCTCACACATTTTCATTTATCTTTCACATTCAGATTTTATTCAGATCAAAACAGCTGACCTTACAAGAAAAACACGTCTGGGGTTGTAGTGTATATTAATGTATTACGAAGTACATATTTCGAACATTTTTTGAAAGGCAACTATTTCCATAGAATTTCATTCGGAGTTCACAACCCTTTTATTCTTTATAAAGTTACGTCGTATAGATGACATATACATGTACATATATATGTTCAAGTATAAGTATTAGATTTAGGGCTGACTCCACTTTTTTTCATTATATATATGTGAAAGAATTATTTATGTAATGCAATAATATGACTTGTTGTTTCAATTTTGTTCATTTCAAGTATCCATATATATCCATATATATCCATATATATTCATATTTAACACATTTTGTGGGTGTGGTTTGTTTTGTTTTGTTTTGTTTTGTTTTGTTTTGTTTTTTTTTTTTTGGGGGGGGGGGGTGGTATTGGTTTGTTTGTTTGTTTGTTTGGGGTGGGTTTTTTTGAGGGGGGGGATGTTTGTTGTTTGGTTGCTAATGGAATTAAACGGTTTGCAGCCTTTTTAGGCTTGCGTCAATTTGTTTCTTGTCTATGATTCTGACAAGTATTACACGCCTCCAATCCTTGGTGTGAATGATGAAGATACCACATTGTTAAGAACCTGTTTATCCTCTGGAATCTCTCCCACATTTTCTTGTCACACGAAACATTTATGATATCAAAACGTAATCTCGCGGGATTATACGATATTATCAGCGGATCATATCTTTATTAAAAATCGGTTGTTTGGCTGTTCGATCGCTGCACAATGCTCATATTTACTGGCAATTTTCAAAATTGTATGACGGGCGAAGACTTTCATATTAGTGTAATGATTGTTATTAAGAATCCCCAAGTCTGAACGAACTGATGGCCGGGCGAGCAAGGCAATATATTAATACGATATTGGTTTCCATCAGGAGACTTTCTCAGCTTCGCAAATTTTATACAACGGCATAGACTGAACAATGTATGTTGGTAGGAAAACTGTTCCGCACTTCCAGTATATATATATATATATATATATATATATATATATATATATATATATATATATATATATATATATATATATTGTTGCAACCCCATATTGTGCTGTATAACTCTTATCAAGAGTAATATAAGAAAGAACATTGTTATTAATCAAATCATTTATTTATCTATTTGTTACATGTTTTAAATTTATTTGTTGATAATATTAACATAAAATGTATATGTGTTGACAATTCACACATTGTTTTGGTGTTTTACTTTTGTGCGGAAGGATGTCGAACTTAGGGGTCCGGGAACGACATTTATTTCGCCCCCAACACACTTTCCCTGCTGATTGTCTGGACGGTTGTATATTTTTTTTTACAGGCGGAGCACTCATACCCAAAACCTGAATGTTTCTCAAATAGATGACGTTCGCATCAAGGAAATCTAGGCCCAATATTCCATCATTTTGGATGTTTGCAATTAGTACATCATGCTCAAAGGTCTCTGTGCCAATTGATAAAGAAACTTTGCTTTGTCCTGAAAATGGAGTACTCTCCCCTGTAGCTGTGATTAGGCTGGTGTTCACAGACTTCATAATGGGTGTCATAGTATCTGACAATCTGGTTTAGCTAGTAAAGTGGACACAGATGTCTCAAACTTCCTCCCACCAACATTCAAAATAATTCTCTTCTTTTGGGCATCTTTAAGCTGCTGGAGTTTGTTGTCTTTCAGGTTTAGAGGCGTTGGGTTGTACACTGGTGCTGTAGCTGGTATTGGAGTTGGAGTATAGGAAACATCTGAATCGGAGGATATGGAATAATGGTGAAAGTCCAGTTAATCATCTAATTATTACATCAAAGTTCATTAAATAACATTTACTCCCTGCATTTCCATCAAGTATCTGCCAGTTGACGATATCGCTGTATGCATGCCTGCTGTTACACGAGCTGATCGAGATAGCGCTTGCTGTAGAACATCCCCTTGAATTTGAAGATGGCACCTTCATCTTAGATACTGATGCTAGTTTAGTTGGTTTGGGAGCAGTATTATCCCAGGTCCAAGAGATGGAACAGAAAAAGTCATTTCTTATTATAGTAAAACCTTTACCAAACCAGAAAGAAGTTACTATGTAACTAGGCGTGAGCTTTTGGCCATAGTAAATTCACTGAAATATTTTCATAAGCTGTCAAAGATTGGCCAACACCAAAATCTACAAAAGAAGTAAGAAGTTTCCTTGGACTAACATCATATTACAGAAAGTTTATACTGCACTATGCAGACAAAGCTCGACCCCTTCACAAATTGACAGAGAAATCAGTTAGGTTCCAATGGAATGACGAGTGTCAAGAGTCTTTTGAAACTCTAAAGTTGTCTGAAGTTGTTGTGACTCGGTCATGATTCTGTTTGTGTTGCTTTCATGTGAGTTAGATATGTTTGTAAACCTAACTTCAGTTGATCTAGTGTTGTAATTGTTGAGATTTTGATTTTCAAGTTGTGTGAATCTGTTTTTCAAACATGAAAGCTGATTTTCTAAATCTGAACGCAGATCTGCAACATCTCTACCTAATCTGTGTTGAGGTATTATAGATAAGGGAAGGTGCAGACCTCAGATATCCACAAGGTACAAAATATTATAGAAGGTACTAATCAAATTCTAAGGGGCTGGGCACCTTCCATATAAACCACAATATACAAGGTGAAGTCAATCAATAAATAATTCTCTCTGGGGAAGGTGCTGGTAAATCCCTGGGGGAAGGTGTAGTAAACTAAGGGGGAAGGTGACGATGGTGCAGAAGATGATGCTGATCTAACAAGCACTTTTTATCTGTTGAGTCGTTTTCTGTTGTTTGACTATATTCTCTTGATATTGTTTTCTTTTGTGGTCAGAGTGAGATCTCTTCCTGTTGTTTTGTTGGGATTCCCTCCTTTCTTGTGGTGTTCTTTTCTGCTCGACGGTAGATATTTTCATTTTGCTGCTTAGAGTGTTCATGAATTTGCGGTGTTCCTCCGCTTCTTCTGATGTTAAAGTTCCTGTCGACCGCTTCTTAAGCTTAAGAAATAAAACAAAGTAAAAAAAAAAAACGCGCTCTTTATACTGGTTCCATCAATGGTGCTGCTATTTTCGGGGTGTTGACTCAAAGAAGGTACACAAATGGGGGAAGGTGCTGACCTGTAATACTCTCTAGGTATTATAAATAAGATGTAGGGTTTCAATTGTTTCAAAATGTGCGAGCCCAAATGGCCAGATGGTTCGAAGTACTTGCTTCATATGATTTCAAAATTCAGCAATTCTAAAGACTCCCACCTCTGCCAATAGTATTTTAAACAGATGTCTGAAGCAGCAATATCTTCCCAGTTAGGTTTATGACTTTTCTCTTTAGCCTCTATAATAAATTTTAATATTGGGTCCTTTCTTTGTTGCTCCTTCAGTGGGAGAATATCACTACTGACTATTTCTGTTGTTGCACCTCTTTGTTTTGACCTTGTAGTAGCACATATAATTTTTCTTGACATTTGCTGCTCCTCTGACGGTCCGTTTATAGACTCTTTATTTTCTGTTCTCCTACCTTACCTAAAATTGATGACACCCTTGATGCACTTTCTGGGTCAAAATATTATAGTAATATTCTTCACTACAGTCAGGAAGATCTATATTTGTTGCAGGACTACCGAACACTAATTCTATGGGTAATGTAACATGTCGACCAAACATCATTTCATTGGGGGTGACTTTAGTTGTTTCGTGAACGGATGACCTATATGCTAACATTAATAAATAAATATGTTCGTCCCAGTCTTTTTGATTATCAGAAACAAATGCAACATATGAATTATGGTTCGATTTCCTCTCTCGACCTACTACCTGTTTCAACTCACTTGTGACTGAGTGGAGATCTCCTCTGACATGAGAGAACTCAGTTTTAATGGTCTTACAGATCTCGTCTTGCAGTTGTTTTGTGGTGCTACCTTCAGACAGCATAGATACAGTACCTTTCTGATTTTCAGAATCTGTGTGGTGTTGTAAATTTCTGACCTGGCGCCCTCTTTGTCTGTCAGCAAGTCTTAGTGTTTCTAAGCGGATGGCTTGCAGCTCTGCATCGCTTATAGTTTGAGGATGAGACTCATGAACCAGTATAAAGAGCGCTTTTTTTTTTACTTTGTTTTATTTCTTAATAAATTTGTAGAAATATTTATTTATCTTTGTCATTGCTTGATTTCAGCCAGGTACAGAAGGGCTCACACATTTTGAAACAATTGAAACCCTACATCTAAAGTTAAACAGGTTGATAAATATTCTAAGGGTTTCGGTTGCATTTCAATATATATATATATATATATATATATATATATATATATATATATATATATATATATATGTGTGTGTGTGTGTGTGTGTGTGTGTGTGTGTGTGTGTGTTTAATTGAATTGAAACATAGGTCAAAACGATCAACGAGAGAAATCAGCATCAATAATTAAAGTGTTCCTTTTATATTTTATTTATTCTTATTTCGTTCATTATGCGGCTGTATGATAGTTATTTCATTGACGACATTTACAATATTTTGAATTTGTAAAAATGATTTAGTTTAAAGGGACTTGGACACGATTTGAGCACAATTTTTTCAATTTTGTTACTTTCATTTTTAATGTCTAGAATGATCAATATGGATATTTTTAGAGCTTTGTCAAAATTTGTAAGTCAAATATCGAGTAACAAACGAGTTACAGAGGTTAGAATTCTTTGTTTTGTAAACTAAGCGGGAATCCTGTTATTGTTTACATATGTGTTGTATTTGTATAAGTTTCAATTTATTGTTGCTTTTTGTTGTTGATAAAATTATCTATGAATTATCTATGATTATCTATGCATTGAATCAGTTTATCTTGTTTGCCACAAGTTATTTTGTCAAAGAAATGGAAATTTCTTTACTTTACATTACATAATTTGTAAACAAATATAAGACTCGAGCTTTGTTTACAAAACAGCAACTTATTTCCTCTGTTTCTCGCTTGTAACTTGACTTCTAACATTCAGATTTTGGTGAATCATTCCAAATACAGAAGTAAACAATTTTATACATAAAAATTAAAAATAAAATTTTCATCTCAAATTGTGTTTAGGTCCCTTTAATCAATTCTTAATGCTACGTGTATACGTATAGAATAAATGCATAATACTTATCGTAAAAAGAATTTTAAAAAAATAAAGTGAGGGAGAAAATAGTTTAACAAGCTTTCTTTCAAGTGTTACATTACTACTAGGTTATCTCAATCTAAAAACCAATTGGGGAGGTTGCTTCTTTTTCTTATATATACATGTAGGCGCCTTAGGGGGTTTATTTTTATCTAAATAACTCAAAGAATGATTCCTTATTCCTTAATTTTAAATGCAATCAAAATTAAACTTCAATAAAGATTTTTAAAACTTTTTTGCGTTTTCCTTTGTTTGACACTCGTTATTTATCTTATAACAAAACCCCTAGGAAATAAGGTAGCAGGACGTTTAGGCCCCAAGACGTTTAGACACCTCACTGATAAGATGTTTAGGCCCCAAGATGTTTAGGCACCGGTCTATATATATATATATATATATATATATATATATATATATATATATAAATCTGATTTAGGCATTGAGGAGACCATACCCTAGAATGTAGTTTAGGGAGACAATATACACAATTTTTATATTTGCTTATTTTTTGTTGCAAATAGTCATTTAGAGGTCTTAAAGATTCCAATAACTTCACATGTTTTTTAATTTTTCATTATATCTTGTCCTTAAAAATATACAGGAAAAGTGGTCTCCTTAATATTTTGTTACTCTTTCATAAGGCTTAAGGAGACTGCATATATTTTCATATATATTTTTATGGCTTAAGTAGACCATTCTTTTTTACCATAATTTTCATGATTTGCAAGTGCTCCATCATTTTTTATCGCCACGCAACATAGAATTAAGATATAATGCAAGGTCACTGTGTATGTAAGCTATGTTAATATCTCACATATTTGATGGTGTGGACTTTTAATATTTATAGATGGTCATTTAGAGGTCTGTGGAATGGCAATAATCTCACATCTGTTTTAATTTTTCAATACTACTATCCCTTAAAAATATACTATATTGTCCCTCTAATATTTTGCTACCGTCTTATGTGGCTATGGGAAACCGATCATACATTTTTATACATATTACTTAATTAGTCTTTTTTTTACCACAACTTTCGTGATTTGCAAGTACTTTTCACTGTGTGGAGATACCCTAACCTGTGATGCTCGTGCCTGCACCTTTAAAAAAACCTTCATTCTTATATAAGGGTGCAAGGTTTTACTACTCTAAATATTTAGAAATTAGAAGAACATCACCCACTGAAGATTATCTTCTCAATTCCATCCATTCTACATGTATCCTAATGTATTTTAGAATTTCACATAAATAAATCAAAATAATCTTTCAAGGTCATGAACAAACTTTACTAATCATTGAAAATAATTTCAAACAGATTTCATTCATAATTTATGGACCAGGATGTAAACATTAGTTCAATTTTGAAAGTTTAAACAATTAATCTTTTCAAATTTATTAATAGAGCAATCATTTGCATTCAAAATTCAGTATACATAACATGTCCATTATTTTGGTGAACTTACAGTTCAATTACAACAGTTTCATTTTTTTTCTGTGCAACAAAATCATGTGTGTAAGGATCTGAAAATTTAAGAAATCAAAATATTCATAATCTATTCTCAACCTTCATTTTTCAAATTTCATACATTTCAAGAAAATAAAGTTCTTAAAATTGATTCACTTATTCTTCATAATTCATATATTACAATCAAAAAAAGTGATAAAAAATCATGTACTGAATGAACCATTCATTAACAAATGTTAATGAATAACATTGATAACAAGTACACATGAAAGAAATTGACAAAGTTTAAAAGTTAATCTGGGAGCAAAAATGCATGGCATAGAAAAAATATTTAAGGAGGAACATGATTATGCAGCGAAAAAATTATTAATTTTTTTTCAAACATAAAGACATTAGGATGCAGTCTGCAATAAATATCACGTTTAGGGCCACTTTCTTGCCTTATAAGAAAAATATATTATCATAAATGCCCTAAGTCTTGTTGTTACATTACATGTAAAATGATGCGATTCATTTTCGCTTTTTCATCGATTTCATTTCATTTAATTTTTTAAATGTCCTAAGTCTTGTTGTTTTTCTCTCGTTGAAGATTTTTGATCTAATCTTCAATAATTTGGTCCTCTCATCAAGCCCTTCCAATGAATACATTTCATGCTTTTCCAAAAACTCCTGGATTTCTCTTTTACCTTGAAAAGATTTTTAAAATAATATGAACAATCAGAATTATTATATTGTCACATATTCATGTAGAAAGGATAATACCTATGTATAGATACAAGTCATACCATACTCTGTCCTGAGTTTTTGCTTCCACTACTTCTTGCTTGATATTTTGATTATCATAAATACATTCATGCTCAAATTACATTCATTCACTAATATGAAAAATGTCCATATTATCTATTTTGAAATGCCCCCTCTACCCCTTTAGGCTTCAATACACAACCCAAAATAGAAAGCCAATGGGGATTTTGCATTGCATCGGCCATGAAATAACCTGGATTGAATGAGGTATTCCAAGTGGGTCCAAGTGGTGAAAAGATGTAAACTATTCACATTATAAATCTCCATGAGAAATTTGTTCCGTTCCTGTGGACTTTTATGAGTCAAAAATGATAATGTGTCAATAAAGATATCTTGGATATTTTCCCTTTTATCAATTTCAACTATTTCTTTCACAGATATGCATATTTTTATTAAAAATAATCAAAAAGTGATGGAATCAATAACTTGGGACAGACTATAAATATTCACTTGCACATATTTTTCACCATACTATGTTTGCACACAATTTAACAAGGTGTGTTCTTAACACATAAATGTTTTGTACTAAAATAGAAAGCAATTGACATTGACATTTTCAAGAAGTTTAAAATATTTTAATAGCAATACACAATTGGTGACAAGCAGTAAAAAATGGCAATTGTCACTTAAAAATAAAGGTGACCTTAAAACATACTTACTAGGTAGGTTACCAGTATTGTCTTTTCTGTAAAAGATGTACTTCTGGAAACAGACTTTGATCGATTCGGTATCTTCTTTAGACCATTTAACTGGGAAAAATTGTTATTAAGAGGTCAATTTTAAAGTTTACCATTTCAAGGTTCTGCAAAGTATTGCATTTGACTATTTAGACAGAAACTGAATACACTAAATATCATGTACATGTACATGGTAATGTTATGCACCTATCTACAGGTACATTTAATCAGTGATTTAGAGTTAGATATATATACATTTAATGAAATCAAAGCTAACTTGTTAAAAAAAAAATTGGCCAAATAGAGTATGTATAGGCTTATGTTACTTTTATGTAATTACAAGTACATGTAATTTGTACACCATCTTAAATGGTTCAATGTAAACTTAGAAAAAGTTCTCAAAATTATTTGATTATGAAAGATTACATGAAGAATAGTTAACTAATAAAACACAGCTGCTCTTCAGTTATTACACATGTAAGGCATACAGCTTGGTTTAGTTATATGTCATGCATCAAAATACTAGATTTATATTAAATACAAAATGACATCAAGAATGCAAAAAAAACAAAAAAAAACTAAGACAGTTGTTACATTTGACCTTGTTTAAAAAGCCTAGTTTAATAATAAAATTGCTAATTTGTCAAATTGTGGATAGACAGACCCTTCAACAAAGATATGTCACCTGAGCTGCTTTTAGTCTTCTTGGCTGCAACTGGGCTTGCAAGAACTTTAGCTCCATCATCGTCTTCAATCTCAAAGGAACACTCTGTAATAACAATATCAAAACTTTGTAAAAACTAAGGACAGACATACATAAAACCTAATGAAAAGAGAAAACATTATGGATGGGTTTGAATTATTAAACTATGCAAATCAATGTACCAATGTCATCTTAAATAAAAAAATAAAAAAAGAAAGTTATTGAGAAAAGTTTTTATCATTTTAATAATATCACTTCTATTATTACCCCCCCCCCCCCCCCCCCCCCCCCCCCCCACACACACACACAAATAAAAAAAGATTGATCACCTTGTGGCGTAACATCCAATTCATTTGCACTTCCACTCTTGCAGGGCTTGGACATCAAATCTTCATCAGACACATGTGATTTAGGTGCTGTACTTGGACCTTTAGGATTGTGTACATGTAACTCCGACACTGACCCTTTTAATTAAAATTTCAAAAATGTATACAAATACACAAATTATTTAATGAAGAACAAGAAATGAAAATACATACAGTATGTGTGGTATTCATTTGTGCATACAATTACATGCTTTATATTAATTATTACTTCTGACTTCATGTAGCCTTTTTAGCTGAATCCTTAAATAACTACAATCACTGAGTTAACTAATATTAATACTAATTTCGATATATTATACTGGTATAGAATATATCAAGTAAGTTAAACTTTACCTTCATCAACAGAACTCAGCATTTTTCCCATGATGCAAGCTGTTCTAATTCCAAGAGGGCATTGATAGTTCTCTCTGTTGATTTGTTCCTCGTGCCCCATGTGCTGAAGAAATATCTTCCTGTTCTCAGGAGACATATCCAGGCTTGCGTATATAGATGATAGCCTGTGTCGCATCTTCGTTGCTGTGATCATGTGGATACCTGCCTCAGCACAAACTTCAGCTACCGCATGCCAACCAGAGCAGTGTGATAAGCCAGTTTTTGTGGCAAACAAAAAGGGGTTATCTTCACGAATACCAAACTTGGATCTGTCCTGCTTGAGCACCTGGATTGCTGACATCAAATCATTTGGGATCAACACAGGAACATATTTTTTACCTTTTCCTTTTAAGTAGGCAAGTTTGAAACGTCCCAAAAGGTATTGCTCGGCACGATCTTTTATTTTTTCCAGCTCCTCATCCGGCAACCATGTACCTTTTTCTGCTTCCTCCCACTCAGAAAATAGCATTCGCGATGCTTCTTCTCCTCTCCTAGCATTGAATAGGGTTAGGCGGGCAACAACAAGGCTTCTTAGCCAAGCAAAGTTTTTTACAGTATAATTCTGCAAGGAGAAAGATATTTCTGTGGAAATGTATTCTTTCAATTGTAAAACTTTCTGTTCATTTGGTAAACTTGCAGGTTTTCTGTTTGTCTCCAATGAATTCTTTATGCATTTCTGTCTTGCGCTTGGAAAAAGTTCATGTTGTAAGCTTTTATAAGCTGATCTAAAGTTCTTTAATTCCTTCTTCTTACTGTCCTGCATGGTTTGGGCAAAATAACCCTCCAGTGTTTTCACAGATCGAAGTAGTATAGCATCGAGGAAGAGCTTTTGGCCATGCTTTTCTTGTTTTTCAGATGTAGTTGTGAGTTGTTGCAAAGCCTCCACTAAATTAGGTAGGTGTTCTCTATGAAACATATCTTCCACCATCATCTCCTCACTGCCACTCAAGCTTCGAAAGCAAAAGAAAAGTTTTGAGAGTTCTCTCATTTCTGCCATTATAGTTTTCCGGACTTCATCTTGTTTTCCCTCCTCATGGCGACGCAAGTTAAAATGTTTGTATCCTATGAGTTTGATTGTTTTGTTTGTCCGACAGAAATCACCAACTTCTCCCTCCCTAAATCGGTTAAGTATATCCAAAAAACCTTCGTCATTGTCCATTTTTTCATTCGTTACATTCTGAAGCAGCCTAGGTTTTAATGCTTGGGGTGCAGAATCATTGTGGATTACACATTTATGCTTGGAAAAGTATTTGTTTGAGTAGAAGCCCTTACAGTCACTGCAAACTCTAAGCTGGTCCTCTAGTATTGGTTTTCTTTCCCTCATCTCTGGGTCTAATCCATCTCCAATAAGCTGAAGATTATACTCATATATCCCTTCACGTCTTTTTTCATCGAAAAATTTGTTTTGAATATGAGCTGGTTTGGAAATGATGGACTTTACTTCTGGGTCACTTTTGTGCTTCCTAAGTATGTGTCGCTTCAATTTTCCTCCAGTTATTTGTGATTTGCAGTAAGTGCAAAATCTATTTGGTTTCTGCAAAAAAATCATTAATTTATGGTTTACAGTTCCTTAATTGTTACCTAATCAGTAAAACACCTTTACAACAAAGTGACAGGGATGGGCTACTTTGCTTCATTATAAATGTACTTCATTATATCCATTAGCTTCACAATCTGTTTAAAACACATGGGGAATGAAAATCATTTCACTATAAGCATCAATTCATTACAAGTGTTTTGCTATTACTTAATATAAGCATGTTTACTGTAATGATGAGTGTGCATAGCAATGATAGATATCTACATCCATTAATTGTAAACCTTATTTACTTTACTGTGATACCACTTTTAATAGGTATATATCAATGACTTTAAAACATATTTCATTAAAACAGTCTAGCTTGATTTATATCAGGCAGCATCAAAACAAATAAAAGTTAATATACTATTCCATTACAATGTATATCATAAAGTTCATGATTCCTGAGAACTGAAAATTATAAAGCTCTACACAATAACACACATTGTTCAAACTTACGAGCATGTACAAATGTATTAATATTGACCTTCTTATTTGGGTTTTCCTTGCATCTGCTCTTGGTCTGGCTGTTGCAATCTTTCTCTTCATTATTCAATCTGACAAAATAAAAACATTGTGTCAATAGGAGCAATCCCTTACCTCTACGTCATGTCACAAAATTTACAAAAAAATATATAAAAAACCTATAAAGTGGTAATTAAAAGAGCATGGTAAAAATGTTGGTCCAATTCTATTTTTCTGTTTTTATTATTTACAATGCTTCAGGAATACATTTCTTATAATCAAATGAAACTTGAGAGTCATTCGTAGAGTTATAAGCAAGATACAGGGCTCGCTATTCTTTGTCATGTAAAAAGGCTCGTGCCCCGTTTTTGTTTACATAGGTACAGTATACAGTTAAAAATCTTTTTCAAGCATATAAATCTATCTTCTGATTCATTTTAAGGATAATTAAACAGTTTCCAGCGTTTAACACATTCATTTAAGATCTTAAACTGGATTTTTTACTTCAACATTCAGAATGTAAACAAAAGCTGTGTTTACAAAGCAAAGACATGCAAGCTCTGTAGCTCGCTTATAACTCAACGAATGACACTCAAATTTTGGTTGCCTGTAAAAAATGCCTTACTAAAGCATTGTAAACATTCAAATCGGAAAAATAATTTTTGACCAAAATCGTGACCATGCCTCTTTAACGCTGGTGGTAAGGTACATGTTTTCTAAAGTCAAACAATGCATGAGGTTTTTAAATACTGTGTGTGGATGTGTGATTTACCAAACTAAAGCTTTGATTCCTTTACATTCCCATATGCAAATGTGGGGGTATTTTACGCAGTTTTAAGCTTAAGCATAAATTTTCCCTCACAATAAGAAATAATTACTTTTACAGTATTGAAAGTGGTGCTCAGCAAATGTAATTTAACACTTTACATTTTCATTGAAGATCAAAATTAAAAAAAATGTATCAAAAGCATACTATCTGAACATTTCTTGAAAGTAAAATTGAATTGTGCACTAGAGCCTCTGTCTGCCTTAAGATAAGTCACAAGGAAATAACTCCATCTATACATTGTCAATCAACAGCCAGAGGCCTAGCAGTGACTAACCTATTATCAAACAAGAAAAACATTCACAAAATAAATTTAAACAAACCTATCAAGTTGACTGCTTTCATCACAGGAACTGAGAGAGGGAAAACAATGGTATGGAACTGCAAAAGATCAAAGAATCATTATTGCATAAATAAAGTTTAAAACAAGAAACCATTTAAAGAAACAGTTGCCTCTTTTGTGGCTTTATCAATCTCAAAATAATTAATTTCTTTCAGAAGTCAAAATTAATCATTCTTATTTACAAGTAACATCTTATCACATCATATGTGTTACTATTAGATAACATTCCTTGATAGGTGAGGAATATTGCATAGACAATCTACAAAAAGTTGCTTTTTCAAGTGTTAATAGATTTTTTTCAAAAATAAATATATTTATTACCTTCCTCGGATAGGGTGCTAAGGTTTGAATTTTCAACAAAATCCATTATGGCACTTGGACATGCCTGTGAGCCTTCAATAAAAAAAATGTGAAATGATAATGCACGTATTAGAAACAAAAACAACCATAAAATGATGTTCTTTCATCTAAATGTACCTGGGGTAGATTTTTTAGCTTTGAAAATATAGAGTTTTTAATCAATAAAACCAAAGAGCCTCTATATTCTACAATATATACAATATGCTGGTAATAACAAGAATGTGATGATATTTGAAAGCTTATTCACACATTAAATTTATAGGTACATGTACTTCAAAGCATTAGACCAGCTAGCCTTTTAAGGAGACCATGCAGCTGTAATCAAAATGTAATCTACTGTAAAATGGGTTATTTATGCTGGTGTATAAGTAAGCATTTGCAAAGGTCAAACAATACAAGTGGGTATAAAATATGTTGTTATCAATTACTGTTTCTATATTAAGTGTTCACTTACTCTGATACTCAATGATTGGTTTGACCATTCTAACAGTATTTATACATGTACTAGTTTTTATAGTTCGTGTGGGGGTGTTTTACACAACTGATAGCTTATAATGTTACTAGTGCAAGTTTTTTCCCATATATATATTTATATATATATATGTATATAGATATATATATAACCATTTTTACAGTACAACACACATGTACTTTATAAGTACATGTGCATCTAGAGAATCCAAATAGAATTACCTTTGTTAGAATGAAGACTATTACATGTAGGTTCCTCTGCAGCTAAGTTTTCCTTCTCTTGAACAATGGAATTGGTCTGGACTCCAAACAATTCTGGCACATGCTCTGCAAAATAAGTATGCAGTAGAGAAATATAAGTGCTACCTCTCAAAGTAAACATTCACCTATTAGAAATATGATACAAACTTTAATTTTTTTTTCACTATTCTGTATGCCTAAAATAACAACATACACTACATTTATACACATACATGTACTATTTATAAGAAGAACAAATGCCTAATTACTGCATTTAGGAGACTTACTAAAACCAATGTATTAAGCTATATGTTTATGCACATTTTTTTTTTATATATATAAATCAATTTTGTGTAATTTAAACAAAAAATCATTTATTCTGAAACCTAGCAAAATTGAAGGATAATTAAATAATCATTCATTTTACCTGCATACATTAAATATTAAATAATCATGTATAAATCATAGATTATGGAGACCAATTGCATAAAAAGATGATTATGGAGACCAAATATTATTAATACAGAAATCAGGATTTAATATACAATATTTCAATCATGATGTTATTTACACATTCAAGTAAATATTAATAAAGATGATCTAAATTCATTTACCTGGTTCAAAATGCTCACTGTTTTTTCTGAGGGTCAAGATGTCCTGTTTTTCAATTGTGTTGCAGCTAGCTCTAAATGAATCTGGGATGGACTCTGTAAAAAGTACCAATATATTGTATTGTAAATACAAGCTTCAACTTTTACTTTTTAAATCATTGCAAATTTTATTCCTAATGATTAAATAAAATAAATATAACAAATATATTATATCCATTACATTTCACTCATATCATGGAAATCAAATGCATTATCAAAGCATTAAGGAGACCAGATAAACAAGTAGATTGTTTTACACAACTACATTTCAATGTTGATTTAAATTCATTTACCTGGTTCAAAATGCTCACTGTTTTTCCTGAGGGTCAAGATGTCCTGTTTTTCCACTGAGTTGCTGATAGCTCTAAATGAATCTGGGATAGACTCTGTGAAAAGTACCAATATATTGTATTGTAATTTCAAGTCTCTTAGTTTACTTTTTAAATCATTGCAAAATATATTCCTAATGATTAAATAAAATAAATATAACAAATATATTATATCCATTACATTCCACTCATATCATGGAAATCAAATGCATTATCACAGCATTAGGGAGACCAGATAAACAAGTAGATTGTTATACACAACTACATGTACATTTCAAAGTACAGTCAAACCTGTTTTAAAAGGCCATCTTGGGGAAATTTGAAAAGTGGCCGCATAAGACAGGTGGTCTTTAATTCCAGTTTGCACAAAGAATCATGTAAATCAATGTATAAACACAAATGCATGAAAAGACATGTTTTATTATAATTACAGATTTATTTACGTATGTAATTTCACATGTTTTAATGTACATTATTTATTTTACATCTTTGTATAAATAAAAAGTTTAGGGCTTTCCTTGTAATAATGGTCCTGTGACATTTATTCTACGAGATGTCGCGTCATTGAACTGTTGAACCACCCCAACAAAATTCGTTTATATCCTCGTTCCCGGGCCGTTACATTAGACAGTGCTTCAGGACTTTCAGGGTCTACATTGATTTCATAATTTTTTCGATACGTGTACTTATTTTTAGAATTTGTAAATTTGAGTTTTTCAAACTTGAAACGTTTCCGCTGTCTTTCGATATGACATACCCTTTTTATCTAACTCAAGAACTTTCCTTTTTTTCACTTAAATTTAATACTTTCCTCTTTACGTTCGGAGTACTAGAAGCCATGTTTTCAAATGAATAAAATACAAACAAGGTAAACATATTTCATCGTATTTGATTTAAACACATATAAGGTACACAATGATTATTTAATTACCCAAGCAGCTCTATGTTTTCATAACGATCAAAATGATCGGGATCTGTAATCAACTAACACGGGTGAAATATCACGTGACAAAATAGTGGACAAAATGGCCGCTAAATACAGTGCAATTAGGTGGTCGGTTAGTAAATTGGGCGGCCGCTGGCCACGTTACGCAAGTGGCCACTTATTCCAGGGCAAATATATAAGGAAACACGTCGGGGGGAACAAAAAGTGGCCGCTGATCGGAGGTGGCCGCTGATTTCAAGTGGCCGCTAAGACAGTTTTGACTGTATATCTAGTTAATATAAATGGATTTACTTTAGTCTGAATTAAAATGACAGGGCTCTAAGCCTCTCGTTCTTTCTGGTATTTTTTGCAAAGTGAAAATGGACTGCAGATGCAAAATCATTCTTCAAATAATAACATTACCCAAAACCTCATTTTCATCTGATTCAGAATCAGAACTTGGCGAGTAGTTTGATACACTAAATGGGTCAGAATCCACATCAGAAGGAACTGAAAGAAATTAAAACAATATAGAAATTTTCTTTCATAAATATTCATCAATTATTAGTTTACCACATTTGGTAATTGATGTTTTTTTATAAATCTGACAATAGACCAATTTTCAGCCATGACACAAAAAAAGACTGTAACAATACGCAGTGAAAAATGAATTCCAATTCAGATTGATGCCTAAATCAACTAACCTACCAAATCTGATAATTCTATGTAAATGTATATTTTTCAAGAAGTACATTCTGTATACAATTTGCAAAATATACATATTTACTACAGAAACAAATTTTGTAATTAATCGAACAAAAAACAATTTTGTTCTGCAAGGAGACTCTCCACATTAGTGACAGATTCACAATGCACACTCATCTGATCGAGCTTTTAAAACTGAAATTTATTTATTTTACAACGATTGATAAACAAGTTCTATAACTTATATTAATAGCTTTTGTTGGCATGGATGTTAGCGTGAGTGGGTCATTAATGTGGGAAGAAGTCGGAGTGACTGGAGAAAACCCACATGTCTAAGCAGGCGACCAACATACCCTATCACATACAACCACTGTCGATCATGGGGATCGAACTTGGGTCGCAGTGGTGATAAGCAAGTGCATTGTTCACTACACAACTGGACACCTCTATCAAGCTTTTATTTTAATGGTTCTTGATAATGAAAACAAAATAAATCTATTCAGGTCAGCACAAGAACCGTATTTAATGTTAAAATTGAAAGAAAATCAAACAACTATAAACATAATAAACTGAAATAAAACTTTAAAAAACCATTACCAAAATCAAAAGGATCATCAGCCTTTTTCTGAAATCAATCGAAACTAGTAAATACATGTACATGAACAGGAGCTAGTGTTGTCACGATGATTGATTTTTAATCAATGATCAGTTGGAAAAGGTTGTCGATTTATCATAATCGATTTTAAATTTTAGAATCAATTATAATGGGTTTATTACATATGATTAATACTATACCCATCATTTTGTTTTTTATTCTGTATTGAATGAAATGAAAACTGTTGTGAACTGGGATTTTTCTTCAATCTCAAAAGATGTGTAACACTCTAATTAATAAAAATACAACACAAGTCTAATAAGCTTTTAAAAGTAAGTGCAAATAGCACTTAATCTGATTAATCGATCATGATTTTCAACCTATTTAACAACATTAACAGAAGCTTTAGGTTTATTTTTTCAATAAAAACATAAATTATCTATTCTGATACTTTTTAAAATATTGAGGAAAATCTATTTTTAGATTAGTTTAAAACAATGTATGAAAAAATGCAAAAAAAACCCCCAAAGATATCCAAAGCCTGACTGTAAATCACTAAACTCTCTCTTTATAATTATTTATTGAGTATAATTAATCCAACCATTCTCCTACCTTGCTACGCCACCACAGGCTTTTCCCATCACAACCATAGTCATATAGTATCTCTTCCCCAACCACAATGTCTCTCTTAGCAAACAAACATAGGTATTCCCTTCCATTAAACACTTTGAGTTTCATGGTGGAGTTTGCATTGTCCTTGCCATCATTTACAAACTGGCAGATATGGTTGTTCACTCCTTCAGCATCAATACTACATAAAAAGAAATCAAACCTTAAATAAGAAGCATATAATTACTGGTATTTTTGCTTGACTTAGAATTGTTTATAGTTATTTCTAGAAACATAACTGCCATACATGAATGTTAAAATATTACATTTAGCTGCAGGCCTGTATCTCCTGGTCTGAAAAAATTTGGATAAACGATGATTCGATTTTTTTTTTCACATCGGGAGCTACAGACCTCCAGCTTCAAATCGTATTACCAAAGTTCCTTTCCATTATATTTATAGAAAAATATTTTGTTTTCGGTGCTTGTCTTCAATCTCTCCTCCCCATCCGGTCCTTTTAATGTTTCTCCTGCATACTGCAGGAGAAAATCTCCACTTGCATGACTGGTTGTGCTAATAACTCCAAAACCTTCATTAAAATTACAAGCACCTGTGTGAAAGCACTGTATATGCAAAGAAAACTTTTGGATGCATATAAACATCTACATTAGAACCACTGTTTGACCTGCATGGTCATTATCTCTTGTAAGAGATCTCAAATATCTATCATTCTGATAATATACACTGCTAAGACACATGATTTGACAATCAAAAAGTAATACAAAATAATAATGTAATGACTATACATCCTATAGACCTACATGTGTGCATATGTATAGAAAATGTTAACTTACAGATAGAAAATATTTAGATTTTTCAATTAATTATCCATCTGATCTGGATACTATTTTTCTGACAGTAAACTATTGTTCAGTAAAGTAAAAAGTATTAATATATTAAGTACTTTAACATTCTCTTATATCTTTATACTATTAAGCTCTTCTTGAAAAGAAGATTAATATAGTCTAAAAATAGTCACAAGCATCATGTCCTTTAAATATATATACCTTTGTAGTCGGATAGGTATTTTACTTCAAAACCATCTTTATCCAGTCCTGCTTCACAGAAAAATTTTCCTTCAGCATCTGGTGACAGGCGACTTTTCTGTGAAAAAAGGTTGCTTGCATTAGAATTAATAAGAAAACCTCCTTTAATGTAAATAACATATAAATATTAATATTTTTTTTATATCAATTTTAAAAGATATTCTGATAACTTATTGGTGACAAGTGATTAAAGAGTATCAAAGGATAACATTTTTATCAAATTTCAGATATTTTATAAACATGTTATGTCTTCAAAACTAATTAAATATTAATACACAAATCAGAATCAACCATGATCTTATAAATTGATGCACCATACTAAATTACAAATTAAATACCAAATAAGCATACCTTGCTGTCCCCTCTGTCTATCAGTGAAGCCTTTAACTGAAATAACAGTCAAATATAATTGCTATTTAATGTACATGTTTAAATACGACATTGCTTATTCAATTGAACAGATCTTCATTGCCATCAATAAATACAGATGAAGATAAAACATTCCATCATCACAACAAATAATTTATGAATTTCTATCAAATAACTGAAAAAAAATCTAATACCAGTACTAAACAATAACACTCTTAAATCATATATATTATCTATAATTATATTAATCATAAATGATACCTAACTTATCTGATGAATATTATATTGAAAAGGTAATGATTTTATTGATTGATGCTCCGTCTTCTTATTCAAGAAATACAATGATCAAACTACATAGACATTACAGCAAAGTAGGATTTTGCACTGAAGTTTACAATTCTATTTAATAGTTATTATGTTTATAATAAAAACCTCCAGATAAAATTGTTTTACATATTTCCATATAGACTATGTTTGGAACTATAAAATCACAGAGTTTAAAGGATTCAACCTTTAAATCATAATTAAATACAAACAAAACAAATGCACTAAATGCAAATTTTTCATTACCAAATAAGAGCTAGTTTTGCCTCACAATAGCAAATATTTAGGAACAAACTGGAGAAAAATACACTCGGACATTAATGTACCAAATAATAAATACAACTGACCAGTATTCATCAACGCATGCATTAATAGTTGTACATAATTATAACATACCATTCGTTTTCCTCTTGACAAACTCGCCATCAGTCTACAAATTCAAAAAATCATGGTATTATTAGCGACTATTATAAATGTTGAAATGTGTTTGTTTTTCAGAAAAGAGAGAGAGATATAAATGTTGAAATGTTTGTTTATCAAAAGTTGGAGAGAGAGAGAGAGAGAGAGAGAGAGAGAGAGAGAGAGAGAGAGAGAGTTGCATGAACTTGATAATAGTCTACAATATTATCATTTGTGCATGTTCTGGAGAGAACAAACATTAAATTGGTACAAAACAAAATATTTTACAACCATCGACCATTAACCCTTGCTCTGCTATATTGTTATCAAATCAAAAGAGCACCTGTGATGAATTGTTTTGGAAAAATCTCATATTGATGACATCAATTCTTCATCAATGCATAAAATCTTTATTTACAAAGCTATAAATATAAAATTTTCCAAGGTTGTAGAGCACAGTTGTTTTGTTCTTTTTGGAAAGTTTGTATTCAGTTCTTAAAGAATTGTTGCCATGGTAACTGTTTAATTTACTAATTGCAGAAAAAATGTTAAAATTCTTTTTAAATTAGCATCAATTTTATTCAAGGCAGTGAACCAAAGGAAAATTGATTTAAATATGATACAACAATAACAAAATAATACAAAATTACTTCATCGTCTTAAAATTTTCATTTCATTGAGCTAATATCATCTTGTGATTTAACACAATTTCAATTGGAAATGAAGCAAAATATTCACACTTATCATTAACTGAATTTTTATCATATCACTGTAAAAAGTTTGGACCAATCATTTTTCAAGTAGCATTTTTTCTAGATTTCTCAAAAAGATATTTCCCAAGGTCATATACAAAAAGGTCAAGGTCACCACAACAAGTTTAAACCCAATACAACATTTTAAACATTTAGAATGATTTATTAATGTTGACAACTTAATCAATTACATGAACATTTTTTCATGCAGTGCTTCCAGATTGGCATACATTTTCAGATATGATTTGAATTACTTGCATAGTAGGGAAAATATGTTATAAAATGATCAGTTCAGGTCTTAATTCTGTGCATAGAGCAAAAATAATGTCAGAAAACCTTGAGCGCTGATACAATTTTCCATCCAACTTATCTATTGATGCATCAGTACATTTTATACAAAAAGAGAAGATAGTTACTTTAATAATATCATCAAAACTTTAAAAGAGGCACTGTACTCTAAATTAGCTTGTGGTTCAAACAAAACTTAATACAACAAAATGTAAAACATGCATAACGTTGCATAGCACTGCATTCTTCAGCTAATATGCATTTATATGAACATACATGTCACTGAACTATTCAGAAATTTAAAAAGTGGTAGACATTTTGAGAGAAAACCCCCAAATATATAACCAACATATTTCTGTACATGAAATTGCTATTTAAAAACCTTAAAAAAGCAAAGTTAATTAATACCAGGGTTTTTTTTTTTTAAATAGCCATTTAATTGTGTATAACGATATTTAAAATAATCATGATAATCATGAATGTATATTTATTTTATATCAAACTTATTTCACACAGATAGAAAAGTGGAAAAGACATGTACCACAGTAAGAACAGCTCAAAAATCCTTCAATAAAAAGAACTCTGTCTTTCCTCTTGCATGTATAGATCATACAATTGGAATTATTCTTCTGTTGAGGAATCGGAACTCATGCGACTTCTCTTGTATGCCAAAAGGAATTCCTGTTTGTATGATAAATTTCAAAGCAAGGAGAAAGGCATAGCGACACATTACACTGTTTGCATTTGTAGCTGGTCATGTGGCACATCGCCTTTTCCGCTTCTCTCCTGGTCTTAATGGGGGTAGCATCTCCCTCTCTGCTGGTCCACAAACAACGCACTGGTGATGAAGAGGTTTTTCTCCTTCCATCTGCTTGTCCAAAAAATGTCTCCCTGTAAGTCTCTTCAGAACTCTGGGGGCAGGTCGTCATATTATTCTAATAAATCAACAATTACGGGGGGAGGGGGTGCACATAAACATTAAAATACAAGTAATAAAAATCAGTTTAAATGTGTTGCTACATTGGTCATGCTTCTGGATTGAATGTTTTTGAGAGCACATTGTATACAAAGTTGTGTAATCAAGACAAACATGTGTTTGGCCTGGTCAACAGATCACACTCAGCCCAACGGGGAATCTGCAGACACATTGTTTACATTATTATTAATCATTAAAAGCCAAAAATTGTTACAAACCTGATAATATCCGGAAAGCCAAATGAGAGTGATACTGAGATGTCACGTTTGTAAATGTAGGGTGTGCATCCCGGTTGTAAACATGGATGCCTGACTATTTTACCTATAATGTCAATTCGTACATAGAATAGTCGACTATCTTTCAACTATACAAATGAAAAAGAGCAACTGGACTTAATTTGCTTTTAATTTATTTAGGTAACAAGGGGTACATGTACACATGTCTACATTACGTACGTAATTAATTTAAAATAATATTACTGGTACATAATTGTAATATAGAAAATTCTTTGATCTATTTACATCTATAAAGCGACATTCTTCGGTTAACATTTCTGTCCATTTTCAATAAATTATATAATTACAGGGATTTTTCAGCCTTTTTTTTATTTTGAAAATGCCAATTTTTTGGAATTGGGAAAATTCTATCGACAATTTTATGAAGTTGGGAGAAATCATACATTGCATACATCATGATTTCTGAATTTATAATGGAAAATCAAAGAGCTAGACTTTTAAATAGCATCTAACTTCACAATATAGATGTATGTATAATATTCCTATATTTAGTTATTAGAATAAGTCTTTTTTCCTGAAATAAACACCTTCAACACTGTTCATAAAAGTATTACACTATATTAAGAATTTATCAACATCCCCTTTTAAAATGCAAAAATGTATTGAAAATGTATTTTTCTGTTTGAAATATTTCATTCTACCTTTTACTCATATATCAGTCTAATGTGTGTAAAAAAAAACATGCCTCATTTACAGTATAACACAAAATTACGATGTTTTAGAAAAACAGAGGAAAATCGGATTAAAAGTTGGCGATGTTTACAGAGTGTTTTTAAACTTTTATGACTGCATTTTGCTAAATGAGTTTAATAGAGAACATTTATGGACATTTTGGTTATTTTACGAAGTATTTTTTGATAAGAAATAAACATAAGGACTATTTACCCTTTGTGGAAAAATACTGCTATACTATAGAGTTGGGATCATAATTTGGACAGCTGTTCAACCTATTTCCAATTGGGAATGGGGCCGACTTTTGCTCCGGAGAAGGTACTGATAAATCCCTGAATTACATTACATCAAACGTACAGGGGAAAATGAAATTTATGCTTTTATTATTAACTTCATTTCGAATGTCCTCGAAGATTAATCAACAATTGGTGTAAAATAGTCAAGTTGCACACATTATCGCCCTATTTTATTTGAATATTTAAAAAAAACTTAATAAAAATAAAAATAACATAATTTTGTTCAATTGTAGTATGATTATCAAAGTACTTACCATTAAATGGTTTTGAACCCTAAAGGCAACACGCTGGCGTTAAAAGGTCAATTGCTTTAACCCGAGACGTTCCGAGAGTACTCGGAACAAATGGCGGAGAGCACTTGCCAAATGTTCAAACATGGTCTAGAAATTAACGACTTTTTTTCTAGTGAGGCTTTATACATAAAAAGTGAAAAAGTTTTTTGAAAACAGGTTCATTTAGAATAATTAAAGGCTAAACAAATTATATATGTTAGATTTTTTGCAATATTTTTAGTTTTCTTTGGTCTCCTAAATGCAGAAAAATAGTCTTTGCTAACTATTTGATGGAGACAGATTGAATTCCTTTTTACGAAAAAATATAAACAAAAGGCAACTATTGAATGTCAAATAATAGACACATTGATGCATTTTAGGCATAAGCACACCATTCATTCATTTAAAGATAAGCCAATTACATTTTAGACAAGGTCAAAATAATACGGAGACCAAAATATGTCTCCCTAATCCACTGGTCTCCCTAATAAAGATAAACAAATACAATCGGTCTACCAAATGCATATGTTATATATATATATATATATATATATATATAATTTTCTAATTTAGAATACTTCATTAAATTATATTTTAATTCCAAACAAGGGGTTAAATCACAAAGAAATGATAATGAACCTTGCTTTACCGTGTGTATGATATGAAAAAATTGTTAAAAAAACATCCCACTCCCATATATCGCTCCCTTTCTAGATAGGTGCTTATTAGGAGAATATAATGGAATTCGAATTCACACCTCACTTTGGAAGTAAACTACATGTATTAGAAGACGGGTCTCCAAAAGAAGACATCTGCATTCTATGCAATATTTAATAATTAATATATTTACATCTAACATCGAGTATGATTCCCAATATTTCTTCCGGAAACTTATTGTAATTCATAGCTCAGTAAAAACTGGCAGGACTGAAATCTACATGCCCCGTTTATCGATTGGTCGAAACCTACAGCGACCTAAGAAAAATCAAGGACTGCACGAAATTACCATGATGATGTCAGACTCAAATTCCCATAGGAGACGATTTGGCTGTTTCTTTTAGCTAACGTAATATAATGTTTCTTTAAGCTAAAGTACTGATGTACATTCAATTATTTAGTTAATTTCACTTACTTATTACAATAAATTTATGAATTTGTTAACAGAAAGATGTAGGTATATACAATAAAATGCTTTCTTTGATGATCCATGCGGGTTATGAAGGTAGCGATCATTGCAGAAAAAAATTTACAACCCGCTAACGCAGGTTATGTATTTTTTCTGCAATGTCGCCACATTCATATGAAGGACAATCACCAAAAAAGCATTTTATTGTTTAAATATACTTGATTTGCTTGCAATAATAATTAATTTACATTCATAAACTAGTGTTTGGGTAGAAAGTTGATATGATTTTTATTATATAAATCAGCTGCTATCTGAAGAATATCAGTGATCTTATATATATACATGTGTAAAAGAAAACTCATTATCTTATTTTTTAAGTTATTCAAATGTAGTAATACAAACAAATCGATTTCTAAATATGAATACTATAATGCACGCCCTCAAATAACTTTATTTTTATTTATCTTGCTAACTTTCATAATGGCAGACAACACCATGTTCACACAATTAATTTACTCCAATTTAACAATAATGCATTTATTTGCTTAGAACTACTCAAAAGCAGCGATGTTTCAACTATTAATGCCACGGGGTTAGGATAGGTGCCTAAAATCTTTGATGGGGCCTAAACGTCTTGGGTCCTAAACATCTTTGGGCCTAAACGTCTGTAATTCGGAAATAAGAGGTGAAGTTGTATATCTAGGTTTTTCAAGTATTCTGGGATCGAGTTTTGGGGAAAATGCCCTTCACCAAAATCATCGATATGGCCCAAGAGATATAACTCTTTTAAATTTTTGGGGCAATTTTGTTACCTGTGGACTATTGTCCTTTCCGGTATATTTCATTTTTATCAAATAAAATATACGACACTAGTCATGTTGTATGTTTTATTTGATAAAATGAAATATATCGGAAAGGACACTATGACGGATCTCGCCTGTAGGGGGCGGAAACACGATATTTCCCCAGAGGAATTTATAAACCATACCAACTACATGAAAATAGTGTGATTCATGTAAATTGCTTTTAAAAATTTCGCCTTCTCTAATTTCATCGGAGTCTGTTTTCTTTTCAATAGTCTCATTTGAGAAACAATGCACATCAAAAATTTAAATGTGTACTATTTCCTTTAATCTGACTCTCTCGTATCATCATGTTCTTCTTATCAACGTACACAAGGGGTCCAGTGTTCCAAAGTCAAATGATTACATCAATCCCCCCTCCCTAATATAAAAAGTATTGAAGAAAATTATTTTCAAAAAGTCTATTTTTTTCACATTTTTCATATACAGGAGTATGATTTCAAAAGAAAGACGTAGCGCCTTTTCCTATTATTTCACCTACACCCGTGTTTGAACGGAAAGTTCCTTAATTTTACTAGAAATAGATACATGCACCCGTCGCAATAAAATTTTCAAAACCAAGGTACTGATTTTATAATGGTGTCTGAAACCACTGGTTTGTCATAAATTCAGGAGAACATGCATCGATTACTTCCACAATGAATGTTAGAGTAAACAAAGAGATCTGTTAATATTTGATGTGGTCCTACTCAGAATGATAGAAAAAAAAATAAAAAATATTAAGCAGATTAGATACATGTAATTTAAACTTTCTGTTCTTATCACGCTAAAGTGAAAAGAAAAGAAAAAATAGATGCGATCTCGTTACGAGCAACGAGTGGGTCTTTCAATCGATAGGATAAAATTATAGAAATGCATAGAGTTTCTTAGACTGTAATATTCAACAAACTAAATTTGACAACCGCGGAAGTTTCGCCAAACAAAACGAAGCATATTCGAATCATCCACATAATAGGGTAATCATTCCCGAAAACTTGAAATATACCTTATTAATTAATTAATTAACCTTTAAATTCTTTACCGTTACAGAGAAAAGGGGACAAAAAAGTTTTTGTCTCTCGGGCCGGAATCGGCAGAACGAATGTGCTTCTTTAAATAAATAATTAATTTTATTATATGATTGATCATTTCATAGCTCTTTGATTAGCTGAATTCCAACAATCTAGAAAAAGTAAAACGTTATATTCACCTGCACGTGACCAAGGAAGTCAATATAACATTTGAATTTCTCTACATTCATTGGACTATAAATGAAATATCGCGTTTCTCAATTTGTTCGGCTATGGCTTCTTCTAAATCGGTGAATATTGTACTTCTCGGGTAGCTAAATCATCGAATTGACCTAAAAAAAGAAACCCAGCAATAATTGTATATTTTTATCATTATTTTATAATTCTCTTACCTTATTTTTTTTCTTATATCCTAAAAACGGCAAGAAAAACGGCGAAATCAAAGAAAACTTATTTTTGAACACTTCTGGTAATAACCGAAAGATGCGCCGGTCAAAATAATACCTGTTCAATTTATCTTCTGGGGACATATCAAAGTCTTTCATCCGTAAAAGTTTCGTTTCTAAACCACTCACTGTTTCCAAGACCTCCTACAGACAAAACTTCACCAACTCACTGAGACATTTGAGTTATCTCAAAGGAAGTAAAAAAATAATATACTTATAAAACATTACTTAGATTGCGCCTCTGTAAATTTTTATTCAGAAGTCAGAAAATAAACATATTCTAAGTTCTATCAACTATGACAGATTTTAAGTTCTTCGCTTTTTTAAAGTAAAGGGGAGGAGAAAGCTTCTGTCTCTCGGACTCGAAACGACCAAACGGAAAGGAATTATTAATTCTTAAAAAAACCTATATTTTATAATTGTCTATTATTTGTGAAAGTTTCATGAAATCCATTTCGACATCTCCAAGAAATCTTGGGAACAAAAAAGTTGTGAGAAAAGAATGATCTCAATTTTGACCCCTCCTAGCTTCCATACTAGAAACTTTCGCGAAAGAGAAGGATGTCCTCTCAATCGCAACTTCTTGAGCCTTTCCGGCAGGCTCGGAAAATCACCTCGAATGTATTACAAAGGCGTCCATGACAACCCCCCTTTTTATAAAACTTGATATAAATACAACACATTTAACAATTTGTTAAAGATTTGAGCTAAATTTCATTAAATTCAATGATATACCGTAAAATATACACCAGAAGCGACACACAATGCTGTCTAGCCGATAATTATTTCAATGGGAAGCGACTCTATTTTGTATAAAATTCGAACATCCGGTAATGATAATACAATCGTGGTGTTTTTCCGAGACTGCCGGAAAGGCCCAAGAAGTTGCAATTGGATGTCTTCTTTCAAGTCTTGAAATTTGAACTTTTTAGTTTGCAATTGTGTTGTTTTTGAGGAGATATGCTAACAAGGTCATCCAAACGTGGATAAAACCAAGTAACATCGGACCGGAAGTGAATTTTCAAAAAACTGAATGCCGTTTTTAACTTCCGATTGTAATGCATCTTTTTCTACACTTCTTGTCCGCGGAACCTCCCCCTACCCTGGAATGGATAACCAGTACATCTCTGGTTCAAAAATTAGATTCATGCACTATTACTAGCAGCGTAAAAGAATGCATCCTGCTAATTTGTTAGGAGTGTATCAGTTCATTCATCTTCACCACCATCAACGTTCTTCATCCAATCACTCCACATAATATTTAGTTTATACCAGAACCATTATTTGTCCATTATTAGATGGGCAGCGGCGGCGCCTAGTTTAGCGCACGTGAAAATCTTATTACAGATTACTTCATAGTAGGACTTCGTATAATTAAAGTAATACCATTCTTTAAATATGACACAGATTGATTCATGTTCATTAACAACACAACTCAAAATATCATAACTAGACTATATTTACTGTATATTAACACCAACATAAAAAAAAATTTGAAACGATTTCCGTCCATCCACTTGATCATTAAATAAGTAACATGGGTATGATCTCAAAACACTAAGACAACATATAAAAACATGATTTTGCACAGTTCAGATGAGATGAAATGTAATGAAGATGTGTTAAGCTGAAGCTGCCTCCACTTGCTGCTGCTCGGCCTCTGGGGCTTCGTCCTTTTTCACTTTTTTGGTCGGACTGGCCTCCTCCGAATCTTCCTCTGAAGTTCTCTTCTCTACAGTGGTCTCTTCTGTGTAAAAATAAACGCAAACATCAGCAATGTTCTCATAAACATGCAAGTCTTAAGACAGTCCCTTTTTTATATTAAAAAAATGAGGACAGGTTGCAACAAAGAAAATCCATCATTAACAGAAAATAACATTATGTCACTGTTGTTTGACATTATTTTACACACAGGTCACTCATTGTGAAGTTTAATACATGTATATCTGCACAAACCTGTGTTGGCATTTTGATTGGAATCATCTTCCTTTTCAGCACCATTTTCATCTGTCTTCTCTTCTTTTTCTGTTTTTGTTTCTTCTGATTTCTCTTGTTCTTCTGTTTTGGTCTGAAAGATCAAATAAAAGTTGTCATCAATCAGTTACAGTAAAATAGCACATCTTGATACAAATGATTTCATTATAAATTGCACTTTTATAGATAAACTCTACACATTATTTTATGTTAAATTGTCTAATGCACAAGTATAACTATAATAATGAAAAGTCTGTGGTTTTTAAAACTTCTTGATCACAAAGAATGTTACCTCCTCTTCTTTCTCTTCCGTTTTTTCTACTTCTTTGACTTCCTTTGTCTTGGTTTCTGTGGTCTCAGCAGCCTGAACTTCCTCAGTTGTTGTTTCCCTGAAATCATTCAAGTTCTGTTATCAAGTTTTGCACAAAATAAAAAATTCCATGAAACAAAGCATCCTCTGTTGATTATAGCGTAAATACAATTATAATCCACAAAAGCACGTGTAGCATGATTTAATCCACAATCTTAAAAAAAAAACTTTTAATAAATATAGGGTTTGTTCTCGCAACAAGATCTTTTTCAGTGATTTCATAAATGTAAGAAATGGATTTTAAACGTTCTCTCGATTCTCAAACAAAAACCAATAATGGCGGGCATCGCCTACATTTTCTTCATAAATTACTCATGTTCGACCTCATTAACATATTTTACAAGTTACCGTATATTTTTACTGAAGTTTTTATTAAAATCAATATATGGATACACTGAATTGTTTTAAAGTGGTTGTTTCTCCTTTGTCAGAATAATCGTGTTAGGATCAAACCCGAGAACAAAGAAAGCCGACCAGGAAGACAAAGGAAAGCCATGCGAAACCGGCATGTTTCCCTTGAATCTCCCTTAAATTGAATGGAACATGTCACTTTTTCGCATCTCAAGTAAATAATGGTTTATAAAAAACGTAAATATTATAATCAACTTACTTTTCTCCTGGCATTTTGGGATAATTTGTTTCTCGTGTCTTTATTTACAAATTTCCTGAGGTAATCTGGGTACGCAGACGACCGAACTTCCCGCCGGATTGGTGTCGTTGTTTTGGACCACGTGACATTTGCTTTGATCTAATTGGTCGTGATGAAAAAGTCGCTTTTGATCACATGTATTAAGCTGCATGATTGATTGGTTGAAAGAAATTAACTCTATTTTAAGACAGAGGATTATTTTTATCACGTGATGATAAAGATGGCAGCTCACTGTGACTTCAGCTCCTTAGAACTTTTGATGAAGGTCTTTATTTTACTTTGGTTCAAATTTAGACTTGCACGATTTCATAACTTAATAGCATAAGATAATATTTGATTTCTCAATATGTTTTTGCATGATTACGAAGTTTGAATTGACACCCCCCTTTTCGGAAAGTTTTGTACCACCACAGGGGTGATGCCAGTCAATCCGTTCCAAAATAAAACCGTCCCTGTCAATCCGTCCCTTGGTTTTTGGCACATTAGTCCCCAGAGTTTGGTCAAACCGTCCCCTCGTAGAAAAATATAAGGATTTATATCTGCATCCAAGTTTGGTCAATCCGCCCCCCAAGTTTGGTCAGTCCGTCCCCAAGGTTTTGTTTTTATTTTCTTATATTCACATATCTTTTAATTTATTTTTCACATGTATTTATAATGTTTTTGTTTCCATGGTTTTAATTCCGTCTCCAGATCCATAAAAAAATATTTTTAATCTGTTCCATAACTTATTTAGAATTATTTGAAATTAATGTAGACTATTTTAATTTGGTTTTTAATTTCGGTGTAGTGTAGTGTTTTGTTTTTTACTGTCTCTTTATTCCAAAAAAATGTGTTTCAAAAGCAATGTATAGTATACCTTGATTATTGAAAAGAGTATTTTTAAATATATTTATTTATAATGAATTAAAATGCTTCTTAAGTTAAAGGGGAGAGAGTCAAATTCATAATATTCACTAAATACCAAGGGTGGGATATAGTTTACACACGCTCAAGACTGTGCAGACCGCAGGCGATGCTAATTGTTAAAACAACAGGTGGATGGTTGTATAACTACAAGAGACGGATGGTTTCATAAAATTTGGATAAAAGTTGGGGATTGTTTGACCAAAAACTAAGGGGCGGACAAGAATTCGCTATATAATTATTCAATGGAATGGTTTGACTAAATTTTGTGGACAGATAAGCCAGAATATAGGGGACAGATTGACCGAGATGGTTTTATTTGGGAATGGAAAGACTGGATTTCCACATGGGCTTGTGTAGAAAAAAAAATTGTTAAAAAAGTGGGTACCTTGGAGGAAAGATAACAATGGAGGACACCATCTTCTATACCGCCTCGCTTTATCAGCTAATTTCTCATTTAAATTGTTAAGCTAGACATATGCGCCAATTCGTATTCGTAGCAGGTGCCCTTTGATGACTATATCTAAGTTATTACTGGTCTTAACCTCACCAAACTTGCATGGCTGGTGCATCTTGTGATACTGATGCACTCCACAGCCTTGGATGCTGAATCTGAGCCATAGGTTTCAAATGCTGGATGAGGTTAAGGTTTTTGTAGCTGTCACATTTTTATGTAAATAATAGTATGTATTCAAATATAAGAGGGGATGTTTCAACTTTTTAATATATAAGTACATGTATAACTAGTGCCTAATCCTTCTGTTTTTATCAACTACACAATAAAATATGTCCAAACCAGTGAGTTTCATGTTATGGAAAACAATCATAACAGCAGAATCATTTAATTTACATGTTAAATTCATAATAAAAAATTTAACACCTGGCCAATCAGACATGTAAAATGATGTACACAGGACCACATATAAACTACTGTAGACAGGGTTTTGAACAAAAATATTGCTAATACCTGACTTATTCAGCTTCCTTCTTCCCTGTCCTACCTGAAATATATTGCATGGAGCTCTTTTGTAACACACTTCAACTTTCTACAGTTTTTAGTACCATGGGTATATTAATTTCAAAGGTTTAAATAACTATCAATTGGAATAACTTCCACACTTTTAGCTAATCGATATGTTAAAGAAAAGCCCTCTTCTTCATTGCTAACATTACCATAAAAATTATGCAAAATGACAGCTGATGATCTTGCTTTAAAATAATAGTTTCAAAGGTCAAACTGTTCTGAGTAAATCCAAGGTAAATACCAAAATTAAAAAATGAAACAAAAAAAATCCAAGGTAAAGAGATAAAGCAAAACTAGACATATTAGTATTTTAATATGGACATTTTGAACTAGCTCCTATTGTATTTGAAGCATGGCCACTTGACAGTTTGCTCTATATCAAGTTCTTCCTACCCATAGAAATTGAAAAAAAATCCACAGGTGAAGTGTTTTACTATTGATTTTGCTACTAGTATTTAGTTTCCAAACTGCATAAGAAAATAAAGGATATTGTGTAACTCGTTGCCATGGTAACTATTATCACATTAGAAACATGTGGATTTTAAGTCTGATATGGTCTAAAGCAGGTTTATAATTTGTCTGATAGTTGATGTTATGTATGATCATGAAATCCCCTGTGGGGCAGTTATCATGGTTATCTGATATATGGCTTATAGAATTAGAGATACTATTTTAATAGAATGGTGGTACAATAATGCATTGACATAACTTTTATCTACCTGGTTTATGATTTAATTCTGCTAGGCCCTAAATGTTTTTAACTTACTAAAAGAACAACCCTCTGAAATATTATGTTAAGTACTATTCTTCGCACTTTTTTTTTTATATTTTTTAAGATTCTATAGTCTACATGCATAAAGTGATATATATATACTGTATACATTTATTATAACGATAGAGAAAAAATACAGGCAATATGAAATATTGACTTCTATGTAAGATAAATGTATGTAATATTATATATGACTCAAAAGTACAGAAACGCAATGAAATTATAACTGGTATACTTGTTCTTCTTGCAAAAACATGAGTTTTCCTTCAGTAAATATCAATATTTTAGGGAATAATTACTACCATATAGACGAAACTGTCTGTCAAGTCAAAAATTAGTATACTGGTATATGGTTAAATCCATTAATAGTTAATATGTGTCTTAACAAATTGCATAGAGAAAGACTCATCCTTTTGAACCTTTTTTAGCTCACCTGAGCTGAAACCTCAAGTGAGCTTTTCTGATCGCATTTTGTCTGTTGTCCGTCCGTCCGTCTGTCCAAAAACTTTTCACAACATCTTCTCCAGAACCACTGGGCCAATTTCAGTCAAACTTGGCACTAAGCAAAGGGGATTCAAAGTTGTGAAAATTAAGGACCACGCCCTTTTCCAAGGGGAGGTAATTAAGAATTATTGAAAATTTTTAAGACATTTTCAAAAATCTTCTTCTCAAGAATCATTTGGCCAGGAAAGCTGAAACTTATGTGGAAGCATCATCAGGTAGTGTAGATTCCAAGTTATGAAAATCATGACCTAAAGGATAAGGTGGGGCCACAATGGGGAAGTCAAAATTTACATAGTAATGTATAAAGTAAATCTTTTAAAATCTTGTTCTCTGAAACCGATCAGCCAGAAAAGCTGTGACTTTTGTGGAAGCAGCTTCAGGTAGGGTAGATTCAAGTTTGTTCAAATAATGATCCCCAGGGGTAAGGTAGGGCCACAATGTGTGTGGGGGGGGGGGGGGGTCAAATTTTTACAAAGGAATATATAGAGTAAATCTTTTAAAATCTTCTTCTGTGAAACCCATCAGCCAGAAAAGCTGTACTTGTGTGGAAGCATCTTCAGGTAGGGTAGATTCATGTTTGTTCAACTCATGATCCCCAGGGGTAGGGTGGGGCCGCAGTGGGGGATCAATTTTTTACGTAGGAATATATAAGGAAATATCTTTAAAAATCTTCTTTTCAGAAACTGAACAGGCAGAAAAGCTGTAACCCATGTGGAAGCATCCTTAGGTAGGGTAGATGCAAGTAAATGTTCAAATCATGATCCCCAGGGGTAGGGTGGGACCACAAATGGGGGGGGGGGATTTTTTACGTAGGAATATATAAGGAAAAATCTTTAAAAATCTTCTTCTCAGAAACTGATAGGCCAGAAATGCTGTTATTCATGTGGAAACATCCTCAGGTAGGGTTGAATCAAGTTTGTTCAAATCATGATCCCCACGGGTAGGATGGGGCCACAATGGGTGGTCAGATTTTTACATAAGAATATATAGAGAAAAATCTTTAAAAATCTTCTCAGAAACCAATTGGAGAGAAAACGTGTAACTTGCGTGGAAGCATCCTCAGGTAGGAAAGATTCAAGTTTAATAAAATCATGATCCCCGGGGGTAGGACGGGGCCACAATGGGGAGGGGGGGGGTTAAATTTTTACATACGAATATATATGGGAAAATCTGAAATAAAAAATCATCTTCTAAAATTCAAAATGCCTAGAAAAGCTGCAAGGTTGGGCCACATGGGGGGGGGGGGGGGGGGGGGGGGGGGGTCCAATTTTACAAAGGAAAACTTTTAAATTATTCACAAAAACTCTAAATGTTATTATTATAATATATGGTTTTACTTGTATGCAAGCATTCTGACATATTGTTGATTGTTTAAAATTGTTTAGATTCGGGACCCTGGACAATGCTTGGGCCACACAAGGGGTTTCAAAGTTTGATGTATGTTTATAATCCATATATAAAGAGTTGTTTCAGATATTCTCGAGAACTGCATTGTTCAATATAAAATATGATTGTAAAATCATCCTGTTACAAAGGGGTTCTATGATAAATATAAGAAAATGCAGGGGATTTTTTTCATACGGGTATATTATACTACATTGTTCAGATATTTTGTATATGACTCCATAAAGCTGATTTTATTATGTCTATTGTTGCTCAGGTGAGCGATGTGGTCCATGGGCCTCTTGAAGTTGTCTTCAATTACCATCATATTTAAAAATATGCTGTGTATGTAGGAATGAATTCAATCCTCAATCATTTTAAACTTTATTTTGATAAACTTTTAAAAGAATTTCTGTTTAGCTATATTCAATAAATTGAAATAGGAATCAAAGAAAATGTAAATTCTGCTATATAGCTACTGCACGCTTTACCATTTCTAAAAAAAGTATCAAAGAAATAATTTAATCAGTATTGAATTAATTTAAGATAAATATTATTAAAGTCACAAAAACGTTACTGAATTCTTTTGTTAATTAACATCCCCCCCAATGATACAACACAGTGTACAAGACCTTTAACATGCATTTGGATGTATTATAGTTATAATTTCAGGTATCTGCCTGTCTTTAAGTAGACATGTGATCTTTGCTTGATCTATTAACTTAATGCATGGGTTGACCATCAGATGTGGCAAACATTCATGTTAATGTTAACCAGGTGATTGTCCGTATAATCTTTAATTTGGAATGATGTCCATTCAAGATCCTAAAGATCTCCCATGGTAATTAGATAGTACATGTATTTATACTTTCAGGTTCAAAAGGTCAAATGCTAGAGTGCAATAATGTTAATGAATAGCAATAATATACTATCAGGTTCAAAAGGTCAAATGCTAGAGTGCAATTCTTATCGATAATGGATAACATTCATACTATCAGGTTCAAAAGGTCAAATGCTAGAGAGCAATTCTGAAGCAATAATTTTTGTTCAATTAACATTGCTTGGTAGCTTTATGGGGACACACTGACTTAGTTATATGTGTATATAGTGGCAATGGATTAGAATTTTCTATTAAATAATAAATGGAATGGCTTTAGCATACCTCAGTAGTTCCTTAATTGTTTAATTATCACTTTGATTAAGATGTCTTTCTTTTGATTTCCAGGCTTCATCAAAAGAGAAAGTGGTTAAGGTCTGCAATGATGTGTATGTGATGGGTTCTTCTCAGTCTGATGGACTCGTGTCATCTGTGTGTGAAAGTCTGGGGACTCGTCCAAATGAAACAAAAAAGGTAGTTCTACTTCCTCCGATGCTCAGAATAATACTATACCGGTACATGTACGGTACATAAATATATACAAAAATTATTCATGCTATATGTTTGCAGACAGATTATAAAATTTAAAACTAGATATTTAGTTCATGGTATTAATACATAAAAAAGATAACAAATGCATTAATTTCATAATTAATCTTAAATTTTTTTAAATTATAGTCAGTATTGCAGCAGATATTTTGGAATATTATTAGTTTTTAAACTTTGTTTTGTTGTCAAAATAATATTAACTCATTTTTTTTCAAATTCTGTTGATTGAAATTTTATGTGTTATCTATTCTATTATCTCCAATTGTCAAGGCTATTGCATTTTTTGGAGATGAAAATAATAAAGGATGATAAATTAGATTGTATTAAATTATTGATGCTAAGCAAAACTTGAAATGGCAGTAACATAATTTTAAATGAATTGAATGTTGCAAATAAAACACAGGCACTTGATGTTCACCTGTTTAACCAAAGGAAAAATCTGGTTATTGAAATGGTGAAAAAGGCTGGTGGTTGCCAAAAGGGTAGTATACCCCTTTTGTCTCAACTCTGGATAACTCCTCGTACAGTTTTGAAGATTGAAATAATTTGTTGTACATAATATCAGAGATGTGCATATTACTTGGATTTTTTATTTTTGTTACATGTACTACTTATTGCAAAAAATAACAGCTGTTGATCTTAGGGTTTTTTTGTTTTTTGGGGGGTTTTTTTTGGCATGATATTGCACATAGGCTACCCCTTTGTACAGATAACTCCTCCTACAATTTTCAAGATAGGAAGTTTTTCATTTTGCAGATCAATTACACATATATCAGAGATGTGCATATTACCAGGTACTTGGAGTATGATATTTTTTTTTATAATTTATGCAAAAAGTATCAACTGAACTTAGCCATTTTTTTTTTATTATTATTAATATTTTTTAAATTTTTTTTTTTTGGGGGGGGGGGGGGCATAATCTTGTATATAGGGTACCCCTATTGTAAAGATAACTCCTCCTACAGTTTTCAAGATAGGACAATTTTGTTTTGCAGATCAATTGTACATACATCAGAGATGTGCATTTCATTTTGATGTTGATTTTTGATCATTTATGCAAAAAATACCAGCCGTTGAAATTAGACATTTTTTGCAAATTATTGCATATAGAGTACCCGATTTCTCTGGACAGGTAGTGTTTATCAATTCAGGGTTGACAAATGGATTAAAGATAATATATACTGTTCATACAAAAGAAAACCTGGTTTGCTGTCACATTGACAGCTTTTTTCTTGTTATACTTTTCTGATCATAGTTGTTTGAAATATATTTTAGATGATAGAATCCCTTTCATCTGTACTAAAGACTATAACATTTCATGGATATACTGAACCACAAGAAATACAAAGCTTATTTCCAAGTAAGTTTAAATATTTATGATGTATGGTTATTAATTCTAGTCTATGGTACTTTATATCTTTGCAATCCATCGGGGAAATTTTTTCCTCCCAAACATCATTACCAATGTCACTACATGTATAGGTGAAAAAAGTTATTTATATCTATTTTAAATTTCCTGAAAGTTAAACTACATGTATAACCACCAGAAATGTTGAACCAAATAAAAAGAAAAAAAAATGAAATGAAATCTGTGATTAGTTTTATATTTTCATCTTTGCTTCAGAGGACTTCCACAAGAATTTACGTGACTTAATAACAAAGATTGCTTTGGACAACATGAATACTTGGAAATCCCATTCCATTAGCACTCAAGGTATGCAAGACAATGGAAATATGATTTAATGTAACTAATAAATGTTCATTTACATGTTACAAGTGAATATATTCTTACTTGTGAATGACAAAGGGGGCCATAAAACCAACTTATGACTAATTGTCTGTTTTGATATGGCATATGCATCAAAACGTGTATACTTTTTGATGGTACAAGGTGGTGCATGATTATTATTTCATTAAACTCCCATGAACTATATTTTTGTTATCTTTATACATGTGATCAGTGTCCCTGCCTCGGCTGGTTGACTTTGACTGGAGGGTAGACACAAAAATGGCTTCTGACTCTGTCAGCAGGACGTCCGTTCCAACATGCATTCTACAGATGAAGGTACAAGACCTAGCTAAGTTTTTGGTAAAACAAGAAGTAAATTACTGGTCTAAGAGATGATACAATTAGATACTTCAAGATTATATGTTTAAATTTTTAATTCATAACAGTTAGAATTAATGATACAATCTGATCAAAATTTGTCGGTTGTTATTTGTCTTCTTGTTGTAAACTTTTCACATTTACATCTTTCTCTCCAAAACCACAGGGACAATTTCAACCAAACTTGGCACAAATCATTATTGGCTAATGGGGATTCAAGTTCAAATGAAGGGCCATGCTCTCTTTAAAGTGGAGATAATTGAGAATTATTGAAATCGTGTTGGTATTTTTCAAAAATCTTCTCAAATTTTTTTTGGGGGCCAGAAAAGCTGAAACTTTTGTAGAAGCATCTCCAGGTACTGTAGATTCAAGTTTGTTCTTATCATAATCCAAGAGGGTAGGGTGGAGCCACAATGGGGTGTCAAATTTTTACATAGGAATATATAGATATAAAATCTTTAAAAATCTTCTTAAAAACCAATTGACCCGAAAAGCTGAAACTTGTGTGGAAGCATCCTCAAGTAGCTGAGATTTAGTTTTGTTCAAATCTTGATCCCTTGGGATTGGGTAGGGGCACATGGGAGGGGAGGGGGTGAAATTTTTATTAAAAATCATTTTTTCAAAAACCAATTAGCATAAAAGCTAAGACTTGTGTCAAAGCATCCTCAAGTAGTGAAGATATAAGTTTGTTCAAATCATATTCCCCTGGTGTAGGGTGAAGGGGGGGGGGGGGGGGGGGGGGGGGGGGGGAGGTGAATGGTGAAATATTTATATCGGAATAAATTGAGAAAAACTTTTTAAAATCTTATACTCAAAAACGGAAACAACAAAAGGAGATCAATGTTTAATGTAATAATATGTGGAGAAAAAATTGGAAATCTTTATTTACCAGATGTACCGGTACTCCTCTAAGATGTCTAGATATTTGTATTTTTTACTCTAAAGGTTGTCTAAATCTTTTCTGATAATGTTGCTCAGGTGAGCGATATGGCCCCTGGGCCTCTTGTTGGTTCATTTGAGAATAAGCATGCTAGTAATTTTTTTTTGGCTGGTATATTCCTTTCTTGTTCATGTTAAACCTAAATTAAAACTAAACGTATACTGCTTATTATAAAGGAACCTATTTTTTGGTCAAATATTGCAAAATTTGAAAATTTTTAGATGGTAAAAGTATTTTGATTATAATACACTTTTATCCACATCAATATTGAAATGTGTCCCATACCACCTTAATCATGCACACACCAACCAACCTCAATATACTTTAAGTATTAAAAAATTAGTGCAGTTTCTTCTTTGATTGATACAGAGAATTAGCATGGTTTGTGCCAATACTCTCGGGGTATAAATGAAAATAAATTCATTTTTATCTTTTTGAAAAATGTAGCCTAACTAAACCTTTCTGAAAATTAAACAAAATGATTTATCTGAATTTGCTTTTGATATAGGTACAAGAAAATCAAACAGATGCCAAAACAACTCCAGAGAACCATAATGTCAATGTTGAACTATCAAAGGAAACACTAGATACAATGTTAGATGGACTGAGTAAAATCAGGGACCAGTTATCCTCCGTTGCCAGGAGATAACCCTGTTATATATGTATATGTATATATGTATAAATCATTGAGATGTGTGCAATATGAATTTTTTTTTGTATAGACTGATTTGTAAAAATAAAGAATATATATATATATATTTATGATTACTGATGTATTCAATACAGATGTAATTTTATTGTTTATATTTACATCTTTCTTGTAATAAATTATAGAATTAATCATAAATACCGGTAGTAGGTAAAAGTAAGTCAATTATTGTTAATGTACATTGTTAGATAAAAGAAATAGCCAAGTCTTCATATAAGGGAATTTTAGTCTGGCACTCATAATGATTATTTCGTGCAGTTCGTGATTTTTCTTAGATCACTGAAGGTTTCGACCAAACAATAAACTGGTTTGACCTCAATCGTGTAGATTTCAGCCCTGTCAGTTTTTATAGCGCTGTGAGTTACCGTCGGTTTTCTTTAAGGTATCCCACTCCTCAATGTTGTATCATTGAAATCTGTTTTCATCCCTCTGAGTTAAGGCCCATTTAATTTGACCTTTTTGACCTAAAATGCAATTTCAGCTTGATTACATTTCTTGCCACTATTTTTAACTATACGCAAAATTATTTCATCAAATATTGTTTTCAATTGTGCACAATGATCAGACTGAATAGAGAGATGATGAAAAAAATTTGTATGAAGCTGTCTAAATTTTTTCATGACCCTTTTGCACTTAAAAAAGACAATTTCTTTGATAGTTGATATTTGATTTGATATAAAAACTTTTTGAATATCAAGAATTTTATATAATATTAATCCAGTTTGCCTAGATATGTACACAGTATTATTTTGACATAATGAAATATGGGGGTCAGTGATGTCAAATTTTAGATAGAGGGCTTCAAAGGGAAAATTCTGGCAAAATTTGGCTTTAAAAATTTCAGACTTTTTCTAAATATTTGCATGATTTTATGCTAAAAGTCTATCACACTCTCAAGATTTAACTTTGTACATGTCACATGGAACCTATAGAATATGTAACACACCTATCAAATGTTAAAAGTATGTGTAATGAATAAAGTATAATAAAAAGAAAAGTATATTGAAAATTCATAAAATTACTTGTTTCTATCATTTTCATCTAAAAAACCTTCCGCACAAAAATATAGTTCCCCCAAAAACTTGTTTGTTTATTGAATTCAAATGGATTTTCTTTATGAATGTTGTGTAATTATGAAATGGTAGTCTTTCTGTGATGAATAAGTAAATAAAATCATTTATTTTAAATATAATGATCATGTGCGCAATGAATTCAAAACGTGAAGAGTTAGATACCTTAAGGAAGGAGTCTTCTCGTTATTAGACATACTTCTTATAACAAGAAATTTGTGAAATTTTTACATGGTCAAACAGATCATATCACCAAATGATTGTATCAGTTTAATCAAATTTGACCTCCTTGTTTTCGCATGAAGGTTACGTCAAGGTCACTACCTTTTTTCTCAACTTGAAGGAGGTAGCTATCTGCAGTTTTGTGATTTTTACATATTATGAAGACTATACATAAAGATATAAACTGACAGAAAATCTAATATATTGACCATTTAATAAGAGAGAAAATCCGATTTTAGTGATTTTTTCACACAAATCTATTTATAGAATGAACGCTTAAAAAGCTTATAAAAATGTAATTTGATAGGCAAATCATGTTTTAAAAACATATTCTAAACCCTAGTATCTTATTATTAGTTCAAATTAGTTGAAAAAATCCATCATTAATGTTATTGTTTGAAAAATGCTAAATAAACTAATGAATCTATAGCAATTCTGAATTGCAAAAAACATGTGATATTTTCCTACGCCAATGTTCCACCAAAAATATAGTCCATTTTAGATTCTAAACTTTGATTATTATTTCTATGCCAAGTTGTATAATAGTAAAAAAGATAGAAAAATATGATATTTCAATTTCCTTTCATCTTCATTTAATGAACATTTAATCAAATTTACTTATGACAAGTCGAAAACCAATATACACAGTGAATGTTAATATTTAATGATTTATCTAAGAAGATGATTATGCAATTCAAGATTTTAAATAAGTAGAAACAGAGGCATTGAAGTAGTGCACATCCATTTTTGTTTTTGGATTACGTTTTTATGCACCTCATCGAAGAAGGGAGGGCATATTGCTTTGCTGCTGTCTGTCGGTCAGTCGGTCCACCAATGGTTTCTGTTCATTTTCTTCGCAGAGAGTGAACATACTGAAATGAAATTTGGTATGCAGATTTATCATAAGAATATCTAGGTCAAGCTCGATTTAGGGTATGATCGAACAATTTTTGACAGATTTATGCCCCTTGGACTAAGAAAAATTCCAATTATTTTCAGTTTCCATTCATTTTCTTTGCAGAGGTTGTACATACTGAAATGAAATTTGGTATACAGCGTTATCATAAGAATATCTTGATCAAGTTCGATTTGGGGTACGATCGAACAATTTTTGACAGATTTATGCCCCTTGGACTTAGACAAATTCCAATTTGTTGCAGTTTCCGTTCATTTTCTTCGTAGAAGTCTAAGGGAGGGGGGCACAAGTGTCACAAACATCTCTTGTTTATTTATGAAAAGGTAGAGGGTCAAAAAATAGGATTCAAAAAAGTTTTTTTTAAAAAGTGCTAAAATTTACACATATTTTCCTTTGTATTTTTAAACAAAAGATATTTTGTTTAGACATGTAAAATAAACATGGTATTCTATAAAGGTACATATGTCAAAGATTAAGTATGTGGCTATATGGAACAATATCCTGTGAACGCCCATGTAAAGCCATTGTTGCTCAGGTGAGCGATGGGCCTTTTGTTAGAAAATGACAAAAAGAGGGAAGTTATTGGCTATTTAATTTCACAAAACAAACATTAATAATAAAAACAAATATGGTATATATATAAACATATACATTATAAGTGATTGCATTCTTTTTTAATGCACTTAAATTTTCAAACTATTACGCAAATTTTAAACTTGTATACTTAACTAATGAAGTTGTGTATTGATTGTATGAGAACATTTTTTAACAGCTGTGTACAACTTCTATTTTCCATACCATACTGACTTTTTAGCTCACCTGAGCTGAAAGCTCAAGTGAGCTTTTCTGATCACTTTTTGTCCGGCGTCCATCTGTCTGTCCGTCTGTCTGTCTGTCCGTAAACTTTTTACATTTTCGACCTCTTCTCCAGAACCACTGGGCCGATTTCAACCAAAGTTGGCACATAGCATCCTTAGGTGAAGGGGATTCAAGTTTGTTAAAATAAAGGGCCACGCCCTCTTTCAAGGGGAGATAATTAAAAATTCAATTAAAATTTTTGGTATTTTCAAAAATCTTCTTCTCAAAAACCATTTGGCCAGAAAAGCTGAAACTTGTGTGGAAGCATCCTCAGGTAGTGTAGATTCAAGTTTGTTCAAATCATGATCCCCGGGGGTAGGGTAGGGCCACAATGGGGGATCGAATTTTTACACAGGAATATATAGAGTAAATCTTTAAAAATCTTCTTCTCTGAAACTAATCAGCCAGAAAAGCTGTAATTTATGTGGAAGCATCCTCAGGTAGTGTAGAATCAAGTTTGTTCAAATCATGATACTGGGGGTAGGGTGGGGTCACAATGGGGGGGGGGGGTTGAATTTTTACATAGGTATATATAGAGTAAATCTTTAAAAAAAAACTTCTTCTCTAAAACTGATCAGCTAGAAAAGCTGTAACTTGTGTGGAAGCATCCTCAGGTAGTGTAGATTCAAGTTTGTTCAAATCATGATCCCCAAGGGTAGGGTGGGGCCACAATGGGGGATCGAATTTTTACATAGGAATATATAAAATAAATCTTTAAAAATCTTCCTCTCTGAAACTGATCAGCCAGAAAAGCTGTAACTTTTGTGGAAGCATCCTTAGGTAGTGTAGATTTAAATTTGTTCAAATCATGATCCCCAGGGGTAGGGTGGGGCCACAGTGGGGGATCGATTTTTTACATAGGAATATATAGAATAAATTTTTAAAAATCTTAAAAATCTTTAAAAAACAGAAAAGCTGTAACTTGTGTGAAAGCGTCCTCAGGTATGGAAGATTCAAGTTTGTTCAAATCATGATACTGGGGGTAGGGTGAGGCCACAATGTGGGGGGGGGTTCAAAACTTTTACATAGGAATATAAATGGAAATATCTTTAAAAATCATTTGCCTAAAAAAGTCAGTTCAGATAGTCTAGATTAAAATTTGTCAAAATCATAATCTTCAGGACTAGGGTTGGGCCACATTGGGGGGGGGGGGGGGTTCAATTTTACAGAGGAAAACATTTAAATTATCCACAAAAGCTGAAATATTATTAAATATGGTTTTACTTATATGCAAGCATTTTAAATTATTGTTGATTCTTTAAAATTGTTTAGACTCTGGCCCCTGGACAATTTTTGTAGGGCTGTGCTGTTCAAAGTTTGATGTAGGTTTATAATCCATATATAAATAGTTGTTTAAGTCTGATCATTTTCTCGAGAACTGCAATGCTCAATATGTAATATGATTGTAAAATCATCCTTGTCTATCATTGCTCAGGTGAGCGATGTGGCCCATGGGCCTCTTGTTTTGCACTGGGGAGCCCATTCCGGTCTAATGTAGCACCCTCTATCTCCACCAAAGCGTGCTTTATGATTTGATTATTGATAGCTCCTGAATACATGTATATATATAAATTGAGTTTAGAAAGTTGAGAAAAAAATCATTTTGCTTAAAGAATTCTTTTAAAGAATTTCATACTAATATAGCTGCATTTGTAAACAGTAGTGTTGGCGACTTTGATTTTGTATTGTATTCTGATTGAGTTAACTTACCTTTGTTATTTCATGGTAACGCACCATTTTGTTGAAATTCGGGAGAGAATAAACTTTACACTGTTACAATCAAATAAAGTCAATATGAAATCTCAAAATCTTTCTTATTTATTGTTTACATACAGAAATATAATCAGTTTTACTGTATGTTTTATTTTTGCAAATATGCAATGATCACAAAAATGTTGCGAAAGGTACATTAGATACGGTATAAAAGCTAGTATGTTTGGGAGGGCTGCGAGGAAGGGTAAATGCTGTTTAGTCATGACAATATACATGTACGAGAGTGGTAGAAGAACTGCACGAGGAGTTGAAAGGGTTAAACACCAAAGGCATAAAAAGAAATCCTTCAATCAAAGAGAAGCTGTATAGGCCGGTGGAGGATCCTCCCTCCCCTTCTTCCCCCAGCACTCCTTGATAAGATGACCATGCATTGACAGAGTCCGTTGCATGAGGAAGATTTATGCTGTAGCTAGGACACATATGCCGTGCAGAATACAAGCAGCACCAGCGTAACTATGCAGTTATAGGAATCGCCACGCAATGGTTGAGGATGGTGACTAAAATTATAAAAGTCTGTTAAAGTGTAAAGGGATCGATCTGTCAATGAGATAGAGATCAGGCACGTAGCATCGGGAGGGAGGGGGGGGGGGGGGGCAGGCCCCCTACTTTTGGGGGGAGCATGTAAAACATTGTAACAGAAAATGAGAAAATCAGTAATTTAACACTGAAATAGAAGTCATAGTAGGTATATATATCCTTGTACTTTACCAGACTTTTGCGATGCAATTTTGCGATCCATTATTGTTTATTATTGTTTAAAACTGTTATGTTTGATGCCAAAAAAAAACTGCTGCAAAATAGATGATATGACAAGAGTCTACTTTAAATAATCGTATACATTGTATATATGTGTGTTTGGGGGAGGGGGAGAGGGTGTTAAGTAAATACTCCCCAGCGCAAAAGCTGAAGCGTTCTTCAAAACTATAAAATTGTGTAATTCAACTTTTATTCGCGATAACATCATTTCGCGATTGAGTTAAGTGATAAAATGGTTTTCGTCGACAAAATTATTTTACATTACAAAGTAAGTTTAAGATTTTTAACTAATAAGCATTAACAGACTGATTTGCGGAGAGAAATATTCTTGTATGCGAAGAAAAGTTGGTTTAACCTTTCTTGAAATGCGTGTATTACTATATCTGAACATGACACTTGTACGCACAGAGATCCATTCATACAAGTGGCTGCAGGAAGTTGGCTGTCATATGCATGGAATTCCATAAAAATCACAATTAAAAATGCATCATGACTAAATGATGTCAACAATGGTAATTATTAAACATTATTTTCCACGTTATTTTATTAAATTCAAATACAGTGAAAATAATCAGCCAAAGCACATCTTCAACACTTACACAGCAAAGGGTTTTGACTTAAAATCAGTTTTTTCTCTAAAAATTTCCCTTAAACATTGCAAATTGTTAATATCTATGGTAACGCGAATGCCAATTTAGAATCTATTATGTTTCGTTTTGCTATAAAAGTCGCTGAGATTCAGGAGCTTCAGCAAAGGCTTAGTCTACCCCTTACCCCGATCCCTTTCATTTAAAAAAAAAATCACCCCCCCCCCTCCACCTTTCGAAAGAGGTATAGCGCCTTTCACATTATTTCATTTGAACGGAAAATACCTTTTACTAAAAATAGATACAGGTACCTGTCGCAATATGATTTACGAAAACTAGGTACTGATTTTATAATGGTGTCTGTAACCACTGATTTGTCATAAATTCAGGAAACCTGCATTTAGAAATGAATATACATGTATATATATATGTAGATATGTAGAAATTTGTATAAAGTCAATTGATAATCTCAACTGTGATTACTTCCAGCAAAATGCAATGAATCAAAGTGTAAATAGAGTGTAATGTTATTGGAGAGATCTGTTTATATTGGATATGCTCGTACTCAGAATTATACAAAAAAAAATCCAAGATACATGCAATTCAATCTTTCTATTCTTATTATACTTTCGGTAAAAATGAAAAAAAGATATTTACTACTTAGTGGAATCGATCCAGCGACCGCAAAATCAAAACGACCTTCACGTTATACCACTAGGCCACGCATACAACATATTTATGAAAAGTATTTTCAATGTATGTGGCTATATGCTTGAATTGTATGAGAAAGGTCACTAATTGAAATATTTGTCTAATTTTTAGTACGAAGACCACGTTAAATGAAAATAAATTAAATATAAACGTGTACTACAATACTTGTAGAACATAATTTTAACCGAATGTCATTGGTTTAAAGTGGCTCACATACTCATGTATCCAAATTTTCATTGCATACTATTTTTCTACATTCAACGATTTTACTGATGTCGTGTAAGACAATTAGGACTCTTTTAAATTGGTAATTGTGTAATTTGCGTATCTTAACATATGATTTAACTAAATATTGTATATATAATATTGCAAACGTCTGATGTTTGCAAAATATTTATACTGTACATGTTGTAGGCGAAATCGAATATTAGTGCGCTATACCTCTTCCTGAATCTGTGTGTGTGTTTCCCTGAGTTGCTCATAATATGAACACTTCATTATTATTTCAAAGATATCTTTTTAAACTGAAGCTGAATAAGAATTATACATTATGCAAATTCTACACCAGAAACAATTTGTCAATCAAAAAGATTAACAATACTCGACAGGATCATCAATTTCTTTTAAATGAGGGGTTACAGGGGGGAAAAAAATAGCTGATCGGTGATTCAAACCGAGAGCTACAGAAATTTTCATCCAGTGGCTGTGCTTATCCTTAGGGCTGTCTACGATATTGGTCATACATTGCAAGTTATGAAAAATAGGTATACATGTAAATCACAGTTCATGAATTGCATTAATTATATTGTCATTGACTGATAAAAGCTCACTTCACAGTCGATTTCACCTAACACGTGACCAATATATCGCTTCTGAGTAATTAGATTGTGAATCATGGTGGACGTGACAAAATTGAAAAGTCGCAAAGTTGCCGCCAAAGAAATTCTTCATTGTCTTAAAACTTTGTACAACTAATAAGGTATGCATACATATACATGTGAACGAACTAATTCTTTCTTTCACGTTTTTAGTTTATTTTAACTTTCTTTTATTATTATTCAAAGAACTAAATGCTTCCTTTGGTTATTCATGTGGGATACGAAGGTAGCGACATTGCAGACAAAAATAGATAACCCGGGTTTATAGTTACAGCTTTCTTTTAACAAATTAATGAATTGATCTTAAAGAGTAAGTAAAACTAACTCAATTATTGTTAATGTACATCAGTACGTTAGATAAAAGAAATAGCCAGGTTTTTTTTGGCGTCGAGCGAAGCTCGAGAGCCATTTAGGGATCGTACGGCCGGAAGTTGCCAAATTTTAAGGAGCTGAACAACTCATGCTATCAATAAATCTGCAGAAATGAGTGCAAAGTTTTCTTATGTGTTTAAAGAATAAAAGATGAGATACTTCCACTTAGAATAGAACTGTATGTCATAACAAGTTGGCAGATAAAAAATAGTTGATGTCTTTGATATGTTCATATTTTATTGTAAAATACAGGTCTGGGTTTCAGCGGATGAATATACTTGCACCGAGACACATGCGACACATACACCTGCCTGCAAAACAGATTATTTTATATCCATATCGAATGTGACAATGCACAAATGTTTGAACTTTTAGAAACAAAACTTCCTACATCGACCATTCCTACATTCAACCAAAAGCAATTTTAAACCAACTACTTTCACTTTTAATTTGTGAATGTAAACAATGTGAATGGGTGCTTTCTTATATCTACCCCTGATCGTTTCGGTCCGTGTCATTTGGACCCATGTGATTTTTAAATCAATAGATCATAAGAAACAGAGTTTTTATCAGCAATATACATTATATAGAATTAAATACAATCATACTTTTAATACTAATTAATTCTATTTGAATAGAGAAAACAATATCTACAATTTTTGTAACTCCTAAGATATTTCTAACATAAGATTTTTAACTAATATTCAAAACTTTTTAGGAATTAGGTGAGTCAATTTGTAATGAATTGTAATTTAATTAATTGTGTGATAAAAACATAATTTTTATTTATTTGAAAGTAGTCGACTACGTATTTGTCTTTATATTATTTTTAGCTCACCTGAGCTGAAAGCTCAAGTGATCTTTTCTGATCACTTTTTCTCCGGCCTCCGTTTGTCTGTCTGTCCGTCCGTCTGTCTGTCTGTTTGTCCATAAACTTTTTTTACATTTTCGACTTCTTCTCCAGAACCACTTGGCCAATTTCAACCAAAGTTGGCACAAAGCATCCTAAGGTGAAGGGGATTCAAGTTTGTTAAAATGAAGGGTCATGCCCTCTTTCAAAGGGAGATAATTAAAAAATTATTGAAAATATGGTGGTATTTTAAAAAATCTTCTCAAAAACCATTTGGCCAGAAAAGCTGAAACTTGTGTGGAAGCGTCCTCAGGTATGGAAGATTCAAGTTTGTTCAAATCATGATACTGGGGGTAGGGTGGGGCCACAAAGGGGAGGAGGGTCAAACTTTTACATAGAAATATATAGAGTAAACCTTTAAAAATCTTCTTCCTGAAACCGATCGGCCAGAAAAACTGAAACATATATGAAAGCATCCTGGGTTAGGGTAGATTCAACTTTGTTCAAATCATGATCCCCAGGGGTAGGGTGGAGCCACAGTGGGGGGTCAAATTTTCACATCAGAATATATAGAGAAAAATCTTTAAAAATCTTTTTCTCAGAAACCGATCGGGCAGAAAAGCTGTAACTTGTGTGGAAACGTCCTCAGGTATGGAAGATTCAAGTTTGTTCAAATCATGATACTTGGGGTAGAGTGGGGCCACAAAGGGGGGGTTCAAACTTTTACATAGAAATATATAGAGTAAATCTTTAAAAATCTTCTTCTCCGAAACCGATCGGCCAGAAAAACTGAAACTTGTATGAAAGCATCCTCGGTTAGGGTAGATTCAACTTTGTTCAAATCATAATCCCCAGGGGTAGGGTGGGGCCACAGTGGGGGGTCAAATTTTCACATCAGAATATATAGAGAAAAATCTTTTTAAAAAATTTTCTTAGAAACCGATCAGGTAGAAAAGCTGTAACTTGTGTGGAAGCGTCCTCAGGTTTGGAAGATTCAAGTTGTTCAAATCATGATACTGGGGGTAGGGTGAGGCCACAAAGGGAGGGGGGGTTCAAACTTTTACATAGGAATATATAGGGAAATATCTTTAAAAATCATTTGCCTAAAAAAGTCAGTTCAGATAGTGTAGATTAATACTTGTCAAAATCATAATCTTCAGGACAAGGGTTGGGCCACATGGGGGTGGGGGGGGGGGGGGGGTGGGGGGGGGGTGGGGGTGGGGGGAAGGGTTCCAATTTTAAAAAGGAAAACATTTATATTATCCACAAAAACTCAAATGTTGTTATATATGGTTTTACTTATATTCAAGCATTTTGAATTATTGTTGATTCTTCAAAATTGTTTAGACTCGGGCCCCTGGACAATTCTTTGGCCTCACAAGGGGTTCAAAGTTTGATGTAGGTTTATAATCCATATATAAACAGTTGTTTAAGTCTGATCATTTTCTCGTAATATGACTGTAAAATCATCCTTTTACAAAAGGGGTCAATGATAAACATAAGAATATGCAGTGGATTTTTTTATATACAGGATCTATTATACGACATTGTTTAGATATTTTGTATATGACTCCATAAAGCTGATTTTATTATGTCTATCATTGCTCAGGTGAGCAATGTGGCCCATGGGCCTCTTGTTAAAAAGTAAGTATAATTGATACCAATTTCTAAATAAATTGTCAATAACCAAATTGGAATGATTTCTGAAAATAAAAAAAATCACACTTCATTTTGATATTTTTATTATTTTAGAAATTTTAGTCGACTGCATAAAATCCATATTAAATCTTATTTTTTTTAAATTTACCGCCCGACTCAATTTTCATAAAAATTAATCTCCAGCAAAACATTAAGAAAAGTTGGTCTCGTGTTAATGTTATTACTGGAGTTACATAATCATAATTTGTTTTAAGGATTTTTTTCACTTATAGTACCTAAATGTACATTTGATCAATGAAGGTGAACCATAAATAACACAAATAAAAAAAAATTATATGCATTTTTGTTTAGTGGAGATTATTTTGACTTTTAAAAAGATTATTCAGGTTTTTACTCTTCAAATTAACTTCAACTCGATGCTTGTGGCCCTTCAGGCCTTTGATTTTTTATATGGGAATTTGAGTCTGGCATCACCATGATTATTTCGTACAGACAGCAGTTAGTGAATTTCCCAGGTTGCTGAAGGTTTCGACTATCGAGAAACTGGTTAGAACTGGATCATGTAAATTTCAGCCCTGTTAGTTTCTTTTGAGCTATGAATCACAATCAGTTTTCTTAAGAAATAGAAAAAAATACTCGGTAGATTTAAATATAATATAATTATAAATAAATGAGAAGTACATACAGCTAAAAATGAAAATTAACAATGAAAATAACACGTACCGAAATGCAATACAAATGTCCTCGTTTATTCAAGTTCAGATATCGTGCCTGTTTAAATAATACCTACTGTATTTGTAACATGTTCACCCACATGCTATCTATAAAAGAATAAGTCCTCAGTACCCCCTTGCTTGTCATAACAGGCAACTAGTTGGGGAGCATGGAGTTTTGAATTTTGTCTCTTAAACTTGTTTTTAATTACTATTTATCGGTGAATATTAGATGGTACCCTGGTGGCAACGGCTAGAGCATCTGAATATGGAGCCTTCAGGATGAAGTCCAAGGAGAGGAGCAGCCATGAGTCAAGGTCGACGCTGGTCAACACCTCCATCATCAACGTTGGATTCCAGCTATCCCACCCCTGGGGACTTGGGTGGGTACCAAAGAATAAGTCCTCAGCACCCCCTTGCTTGACGTAAAAGGCAACTAACTGGGGGGCATGGAGTTTTGAATTTTGTCTCTTAAACTTGTTTTCAATTACATTTGTCTTCTAATCTATTGTCAATTTCTATTTACCAGTGAATATTATATGGTACTCCAGTGGCAACGGCTGGTGCATCTGAATATGAAACCGTCAGGATGAAGTCAAAGGAGAGAAGCAGCCATGGGTCAAAGTCGATGCTGATCAACACCGCCATCATCAACGTTGGATTCAAGCTATTTTTGGTAAGTGTGTTTTTTGTATATCATTTTCCTGTTCTAATCTTTTCTTTATTTGTTTTCTGGTTAATATTCAATGCTGCCTCATGGCAGTATTTCAATATGAAGCCATCAGTTTGAAGTCCAAGGAGAGGAGCAACCATGGGTCAAAGTCGATGATGGTCAACGTTGGATTCCAGCTACCCAACTCCTGGGGACTGGGTGGGTATCAAAAAATGAATCCTCAGAACCCCCATGCTTGTCATAATAGGCAATTAATTGGGGGGCATTGGAGTTTTGAATTTTGTCTCTTAAATTTGTTTTTAATTATATTTGTGTTTTAATCTATTCTCAATTTCTATTTACTGGTAAATAATAGATGGTACCCTGATGGCAACGGTTGGAGCATCTGAATATGAAGCCGTCAGGATGAAGACCAAAGAGAGGAGCAGCCATGGGTCAAAGTCAACGCTGATCCACACCGCCATCATCAACGTTGGATTCAAGCTATTTTTGGTTAGTATGTTTTTTGTATATCATTTTCCCCATACCCCTCCCTCCCCTCCCCACCCCCACCCCACCCCACCCCACCCCAACCCCTTCTCCGGTCTCGGTTAGGGAATTCTATACAGGAGCCTTTGTGCATTTTGGAGATGATGTAATGGGTAAATGGATAGAATTTAGTTTAGGGCTAGTAGTATTATCCCCTGTTAAGTTAGTTTATTTCAACTCGGCAGCATCAATCCCCTTTTTTGTATCTTGTCTTGAGTTGTTTTAATTTCATGTTCTAATCTGTTCTCAATTTGTACTTTCTGGAAAATATTCAATGCTGCCTCATGGCAGCATTTGAATATGAAGACATCAAGATGAAGTCCAAGAAGAGGAGCAGCCATGGGTCAAAGTCGACGATGGTCAACATTGGATTCCAGCTACCCAACACCTACGAACTGGGTGGTATCAAACAATAAGTCCTCAGTACCCCTTGCTTGTTGTAAAAGGCAACTAATTTGGGGGGCATGGAGTTTTGAATTTTGTCTCTTAAACTTGTTTTTAATTACATTCGTGTTTTAATCTATTCTCAATTTCTATTTACCAGTGAATATTAGATGGTACCCCAGTGTCGACGGCTGGAGCATCTGAATATGGAGCCGTCAGGATGAAGTCCAAGGAGAGGAGCAGCCATGGGTCAAGGTCGACGCTGGTCAACACCTCCATCATCAACGTTGGATTCCAGCTACCCCACCCCTGGGGACTTGGGTGGGTATCAAAGAATAAGTCCTCAGCACCCCCTTGCATGACGTAAAAGGCAACTAACTGGGGAGCATGGTGTTTTGAATTTTGTTTCTTCAATTTGCTGTTAATTACATATACATTTGTGTTCTAATCTATTCTCAATTTCTATTTACCGGTGAATATTAGATGGTACCCTAGTGGCAACGGCTGGAGCATCTGAATATGAAGCCGTCAGGATGAAGTCCTAGGAGAGGAGCAGCCATGGGTCAAGGTCAACGCTGATCAACACTGCCATCATCAACGTTGGATTCCAGCTACCCCACCCCTGGGGACTTGGGTGGGTATCAAAGAATAAGTCCTCAGTACTCCCTTGCTTGATGTAAAAGGCAACTAAATGGGGAGCATAGTGTTTTGAATTTTGTCTGTTCAACTTGTTTTTAATTACATTCGTGTTCTAATCTATTCTCAATTTCTATTTACCGGTGAATATTAGATGGTACCCCAGTGGCAACAGTTGGAACATCGGAATATGAAGCCGTCAGGATGAAGTCCAAGGAGAGGAGCAGCCATGGGTCAAGGTCAATGCTGATCAACACCGCCATCATCAACGTTGGATTCAAGCTATTTTTGGTTAGTATAATTTTTGTATATCATTTTCCCCCTCCCCTCCCCCTCCCTCCCCTCCCCTCCCCCACCCCACCCCACCCCATCCCCACCCCTTCTTCGGTCTCGGTTAGGGAATTCTATACATGAGCCTTTGTGCATCTTGGAGATGATGTAAAGGGTAAATGGATAGAATTTAGTTTAGGGCTAGTAGTATTATCCCCTGTTAAGTTAGTTTATATCAAGTCGACAGCATCGATCCCCTTCAGTGCCTGCCATAAGCGGGGACTCATTGGGAAGGTGATTTGTTTCTAGTCTTGAGTTGTTTTAATTTCATGTTCTAATCTGTTCTCAATTTCTACTTTCTGGAAAATATTCAATGCTGCCTCCTGGCAGCATTTGAATAGGAAGCCATCAAGATGAAGTCCAAGGAGTGGAGCAGCCATGGGTCAAAGTCGACGATGGTCAACGTTGGATTCCAGCTACCCAACACCTACGAACTTGGTGGGTATCAAAGAATAAGTCCTCAGTACCCCCTTGCTTGATGTAAAAGGCAAATAAAAGGGGAGCAAAGTGTTTTGAATTTTGTCTCTTAAACTTGTTTTTAATTACATTCGTGTTCTAATCTATTCTCAATTTCTATTTACCGATGAATATTAGATGGTACCCCAGTGGCAACGGCTGGAGCATCTGAATATGAAGCCGTCAGAATGAAGTCCTAGGAGAGGAGCAGCCATGGGTCAAGGTCAACGCTGATCAACACTGCCATCATCAACGTTGGATTCCAGCTACCCCACCCCTGGGGACTTGGGTGGGTATCAAAGAATAAGTCCTCAGTACTCCCTTGCTTGATGTAAAAGGCAACTAAATGGGGAGCATAGTGTTTTGAATTTTGTCTGTTCAACTTGTTTTTAATTACATTCGTGTTCTAATCTATTCTCAATTTCTATTTACCGGTGAATATTAGATGGTACCCCAGTGGCAACAGTTGGAACATCGGAATATGAAGCCGTCAGGATGAAGTCCAAGGAGAGGAGCAGCCATGGGTCAAGGTCAATGCTGATCAACACTGCCATCATCAACGTTGGATTCCAGCTACCCCACCCCTGGGGACTTGGGTGGGTATCAAAGAATAAGTCCTCAGCACCCTCTAGCTTGACGTAAAAGGCAACTAACTGGGGAGCATGGTGTTTTGAATTTTGTTTCTTTAACTTGCTGTTCATAACATATACATTCGTGTTCTAATCTATTCTCAATTTCTATTTACTGGTGATTATTAGATGGTACCTCAGTGGCAACGGCTGGAGCATCTGAATATGAAGCCGTCAGGATGAAGTCCAAGAAGAGGAGCAGCCATGGGTCAAGGTCGACTCTGGTCAACACCTCCATCATCAACGTTGGATTCCAGCTACCCCATCCCTGGGGACTCGGGTGGGTATCAAAGAATAAATCCTCAGCACCCCCTTGCTTGACGTAAAAGGCAACTAAATGGGAAGCATGGTGTTTTGAATTTTGTCTCTTTAACTTGTTGTTAATTACATATACATTCGTGTTCTAATCTATTCTCAATTTCTATTTACCGGTGAATATTAGATGGTACCCAGTGGCAACGGTTGGAGCATCTGAATGTGTCAGGGTGTCAGGATGAAGTCCAAGGAGTGGAGCAGCCATGGGTCAAAGTCGACGATGGTCAACGTTGGATTCCAGCTACCCAACACCTACGAACTGGGTGGGTATCAAAGAATAAGTCCTCAGTACCCCTTGCTTGATGTAAAAGGCAAATAAAAGGGGAGCAAAGTGTTTTGAATTTTGTCTCTTAAACTTGTTTTTAATTACATTTGTGTTCTTATCTATTCTCAATTTCTATTTACCGGTGAATATTAGATGCTACCCCAGTGGCAACGGCTGGAGTATCTGAATATGAAGCCGTCAGGATGAAGTCCAAGGAGAGGAGCAGCCATGGGTCAAGGTCAACGCTGATCAACACCTCCATCAACAACGTTGGATTCAAGCTATTTTTGGTTAATATAATTTTTGTATATCATTTTCCCCCTCCCCTCCCCCTCCCTCCCCTCCCCTCCCCCACCCCACCCCACCCCATCCCCACCCCTTCTTTCGTCTCGGTTAGGGAATTCTATACATGAGCCTTTGTGCATCTTGGAGATGATGTAAAGGGTAAATGGATAGAATTTAGTTTAGGGCTAGTAGTATTATCCCCTGTTAAGTAAGTTTATATCAAGTCGACAGCATCAATCCCCTTCAATGCCTGCCATAAGCGGGGACTCATTGGGAAGGTGATTTGTTTCTAGTCTTGAGTTGTTTTAATTTCATGTTCTAATCTGTTCTCAATTTGTACTTTCTGGGAAATATTCAATGCTGCCTCATGGCAGCATTTGAATATGAAGCTATCAAAATGAAGTCCAAGGAGAGGAGCAGCCATGGGTCAAAGTCAACGATGGCCAACGTTGGATTCCAGCTACCCAATACCTACGAACTGGGTGGGTATCAAAGAATAAATCCTCAGTACCCCCTTGCTTGTCGTAAAAGGCAACTAATTTGGGGAGCATGGAGTTTTTCAATTTTGTCTCTTGAACTTGTTTTTAATTACATTTGTGTTTTAATCTATTCTCAATTTCTATTTACTGGTAAATAAAAGATGGTACCCCAGTGGCAACGGCTGGAGTATCTGAATATGAAGCCTTCAGGATGAAGTCCAAGGAGAGGAGCAGCCATGGGTCAAGGTCGACCCTGGTCAAAACCTTCATCATCAACGTTGGATTCCAGCTACCCCATCCCTGGGGACTCGGGTGGGTATCAAAGAATAAGTCCTCAGCACCCCCTTGCTTGACGTAAAAGGCAACTAAATGGGAAGCATGGTGTTTTGAATTTTGTTTCTTTAACTTGTTGTTAATTACATATACATTCGTGTTCTAATCTATTCTCAATTTCTATTTACCGGTGAATATTAGATGGTACCCCAGTGGCAACGGTTGGAGCATCTGAATGTGTCAGGGTGTCAGGATGAAGTCCAAGGAGTGGAGCAGCCATGGGTCAAAGTCGACGATGGTCAACGTTGGATTCCAGCTACCCAACACCTACGAACTGGGTGGGTATCAAAGAATAAGTCCTCAGTACCCCCTTGCTTGATGTAAAAGGCAAATAAAAGGGGAGCAAAGTGTTTTGAATTTTGTCTCTTAAACTTGTTTTTAATTACATTCGTGTTCTAATCTATTCTCAATTTCTATTTACCGATGAATATTAGATGGTACCCCAGTGGCAACGGCTGGAGCATCGGAATATGAAGCCGTCAGAATGAAGTCCAAGGAGAGGAGCAGCCATTGGTCAAGGTCAACGCTGATCAACACTGCCATCATCAACGTTGGATTCCAGCTACCCCACCCCTGGGGACTTGGGTGGGTATCAAAGAATAAGTCCTCAGCACCCTCTTGCTTGACGTAAAAGGCAACTAACTGGGGAGCATGGTGTTTTGAATTTTGTTTCTTTAACTTGCTGTTCATAACATATACATTCGTGTTCTAATCTATTCTCAATTTCTATTTACTGGTGATTATTAGATGGTACCTCAGTGGCAACGGCTGGAGCATCGGAATATGAAGCCGTCAGGATGAAGTCCAAGGAGAGGAGCAGCCATGGGTCAAGGTCGACGCTGGTCAACACCTCCATCATCAATGTTAGATTCCAGCTACCCCACTCCTGGGGACTTGGGTGGGTATCAAACAATAAGTCCTCAGCACCCCCTTGCTTGATGTAAAAGGCAACTAAATGGGGAGCATAGTGTTTTGAATTTTGTCTCTTAAACTTGTTTTTAATTACATTTGTGTTCTAATCTATTCTCAATCTTTATTTACCGGTGAATATTAGAAGGTACCCTAGTGGCAACGGCTGGAGCATCTGAATATGAAGCCGTCAGGATGAAGTCCAAGGAGAGGAGCAGCCATGGGTCAAGGTCGACCCTGGTCAAAACCTCCATCATCAACGTTGGATTCCAGCTATCCCATCCCTGGGGACTCGGGTGGGTATCAAAGAATAAGTCCTCAGCACCCCCTTGCTTGACGTAAAAGGCAGCTAAATGGGAAGCATGGTGTTTTGAATTTTGTTTCTTTAACTTGTTGTTAATTACATATACATTCGTGTTCTAATCTATTCTCAATTTCTATTTATCGGTGAATATTAGATGGTACCCCAGTGGCAACGGCTGGAGCATCTGAATATGGAGCCATCAGGATGAAGTCAAAGGAGAGGAGCAGCCATGGGTCAAGGTCAACGCTGATCAACACCGCCATCATCAACGTTGGATTCAAGCTATTATTGGTAAGTATGTTTTTTTTTATATCATTTTCGTGTTCTAATCTTTTCTGAATTTGTATTTTTTGGTTAATATTCAATGCTCCCTTGTGGCAGCATTTGAATATGAAGCCATCAGGTTGAAGTCCAAGGAGAGGAGCAACCATGGGTCAAAGTCGACGATGGTCAACGTTGGATTCCAGCTACCCAACACCTACGAACTGGGTGGGTATCAAAGAATGAATCCTCAGTACCCCTTGCTTGTTGTAAAAGGCAACTAATTTGGGGGGCATGGAGTTTTGAATTTTGTCTCTTAAACTTGTTTTTAATTACATTTGTGTTTTAATCTATTCTCAATTTCTTTTTACTGGTAAATAATAGCTGGTACCCCAGTGGCAACGGCTGGAGCATCTGAATATCAAGCCTTCAGGATGAAGTCCAAGGAGAGGAGCAGTCATGGGTCAAGGTTGACCCTGGTCAAAACCTCCATCATCAACCTTGGATTCCAGCTACCCCATCCCTTGTGACTCTGGTGGGTATCAAAGAATAAGTCCTCAGTACCCCCTTGCTTGTCGTAAAAGGCAACTAAATGGAGAGCATGGTGTTTTGAATTTTGTCTCTTGAACTTGTTTTTAATTACATTCGTGTTCTAATCTATTCTCAATTTCTATTTACCCGTGAATATTAGATGGTACACCAGTGGCAACGGTTGGAGCATCTGAATATGAAGCCGTCAGGATGGAGCAGCCATGGGTCAAGGTCGACTCTGATCAACACCGCCATCATCATATTATATTCCAGCTACCCCACCCCTGGGAACTTGGGTGGGTATCAAAGAATAAGTCCTCAGTACCCCCTTGCTTGTTGTAAAAGGCAACTAAATGGGGAGCATAGTGTTTTGAATTTTGTCTCTTAAACTTGTTTTTAATTACATTCGTGTTCTTATCTATTCTCAATTTCTATTTACCGGTGAATATTAGATGGTACCCCAGTGGCAACGGCTGGAGCATCGGAATATGAAGCCGTCAGGATGAAGTCCAAGGAGAGGAGCAACCATGGGTCAAGGTCGACGCTGGTCAACACCTCCATCATCAATGTTAGATTCCAGCTACCCCACTCCTGGGGACTTGGGTGGGTATCAAACAATAAGTCCTCAGCACCCCCTTGCTTGATGTAAAAGGCAACTAAATGGGGAGCATAGTGTTTTGAATTTTGTCTCTTAAACTTGTTTTTAATTACATTCGTGTTCTTATCTATTCTCAATTTCTATTTACCGGTGAATATTAGATAGTACCCCAGTGGCAACGGCTGGAGTATCTGAATATGAAGCCGTCAGGATGAAGTCCAAGGAGAGGAGCAACCATGGGTCAAGGTCAACGCTGATCAACACAGCCATCATCAACGTTGGATTCAAGCTATTTTTGGTTAGTATAATTTGTGTATATCATTTTCCCCCTCCCCTCTCCCTCCCTCCCCTCCCCTCCCCCACCCCACCCCACCCCATCCCCACCCCTTCTTCCGTCTCGGTTAGGGAATTCTATACAGGAGCCTTTGTGCATCTTGGAGATGATGTAAAGGGTAAATGGATAGAATTTAGTTTAGAGCTAGCAGTATTATCCCCTGTTAAGTAAGTTTATATCAAGTCGACAGCATCAATCCCCTTCAGTGCCTGCCATAAGCGGGGACTCATTGGGAAGGTGATTTGTTTCTAGTTTTGAGTTGTTTTAATTTCATGTTCTAATCTGTTCTCAATTTGTACTTTCTGGGAAATATTCAATGCTGCCTCATGGCAGCATTTGAATATGAAGCTATCAAAATGAAGTCCAAGGAGAGGAGCAGCCATGGGTCAAAGTCGACGATGGCCAACGTTGGATTCCAGCTACCCAATACATGTACCTACGAACTGGGTGGGTATCAAAGAATAAATCCTCAGTACCCCCTTGCTTGTCGTAAAAGGCAACTAATTTGGGGAGCATGGAGTTTTCAATTTTGTCTCTTGAACTTGTTTTTAATTACATTTGTGTTTTAATCTATTCTCAATTTCTATTTACTGGTAAATAAAAGATGGTACCCCAGTGGCAACGGCAGGAGCATCTGAATATGAAGCCTTCAGGATGAAGTCCAAGGAGAGGAGCAGCCATGGGTCAAGGTCGACCCTGGTCAAAACCTCCATCATCAACGTTGGATTCCAGCTACCCCATCCCTGGGGACTCGGGTGGGTATCAAAGAATAAGTCCTCAGCACCCCCTTGCTTGACGTAAAAGGCAACTAAATGGGAAGCATGGTGTTTTGAATTTTGTTTCTTTAACTTGTTGTTAATTACATATACATTCGTGTTCTAATCTATTCTCAATTTCTATTTACCGGTGAATATTAGATGGTACCCCAGTGGCAACGGTTGGAGCGTCTGAATGTGTCAGGTTGTCAGGATGAAGTCCAAGGAGTGGAGCAGCCATGGGTCAAAGTCGACGATGGTCAACGTTGGATTCCAGCTACCCAACACCTACGAACTGGGTGGGTATCAAAGAATAAGTCCTCAGTACCCCCTTGCTTGATGTAAAAGGCAAATAAAAGGGGAGCAAAGTGTTTTGAATTTTGTCTCTTAAACTTGTTTTTAATTACATTCGTGTTCTAATCTATTCTCAATTTCTATTTACCGGTGAATATTAGATGGTACCCCAGTGGCAACGGCTGGAGCATCGGAATATGAAGCCGTCAGAATGAAGTCCAAGGAGAGGAGCAGCCATGGGTCAAGGTCAACGCTGATCAACACTGCCATCATCAACGTTGGATTCCAGCTACCCCACCCCTGGGGACTTGGGTGGGTATCAAAGAATAAGTCCTCAGCACCCTCTTGCTTGACGTAAAAGGCAACTAACTGGGGAGCATGGTGTTTTGAATTTTGTTTCTTTAACTTGCTGTTCATAACATATACATTCGTGTTCTAATCTATTCTCAATTTCTATTTACTGGTGATTATTAGATGGTACCTCAGTGGCAACGGCTGGAGCATCGGAATATGAAGCCGTCAGGATGAAGTCCAAGAAGAGGAGCAGCCATAGGTCAAGGTCAACTCTGGTCAACACCTCCATCATCAACGTTGGATTCCAGCTACCCCACCCCTGGGGACTTGGGTGGGTATCAAAGAATAAGTCCTCAGTACTCCCTTGCTTGATGTAAAAGGATACTAAATGGGGAGCATAGTGTTTTGAATTTTGTCTCTTAAACTTGTTTTTAATTACATTCGTGTTCTAATCTATTCTCAATTTCTATTTACCGATGAATATTAGATGGTACCCCAGTGGCAACGGCTGGAGCATCTGAATATGAAGCCGTCAGGATGAAGTCCAAGGAGAGGAGCAGCCATGGGTCAAGGTCGACGCTGGTCAACACCTCCATCATCAATGTTAGATTCCAGCTACCCCACTCCTGGGGACTTGGGTGGGTATCAAACAATAAGTCCTCAGCACCCCCTTGCTTGATGTAAAAGGCAACTAAATGGGGAGCATAGTGTTTTGAATTTTGTCTCTTAAACTTGTTTTTAATTACATTTGTGTTCTAATCTATTCTCAATCTTTATTTACCGGTGAATATTAGAAGGTACCCTAGTGGCAACGGCTGGAGCATCTGAATATGAAGCCGTCAGGATGAAGTCCAAGGAGAGGAGCAGCCATGGGTCAAGGTCGACCCTGGTCAAAACCTCCATCATCAACGTTGGATTCCAGCTACCCCATCCCTGGGGACTCGGGTGGGTATCAATGAATAAGTCCTCAGCACCCCCTTGCTTGACGTAAAAGGCAACTAAATGGGAAGCATGGTGTTTTGAATTTTGTTTCTTTAACTTGTTGTTAATTACATATACATTCGTGTTCTAATCTATTCTCAATTTCTATTTACCGGTGAATATTAGATGGTACCCCAGTGGCAACGGCTGGAGCATCTGAATATGAAGCCATCAGGATGAAGTCAAAGGAGAGGAGCAGCCATGGGTCAAGGTCAACGCTGATCAACACCGCCATCATCAACATTGGATTCAAGCTATTTTTGGTAAGTATGTTTTTTTTTATATCATTTTCGTGTTCTAATCTTTTCTGAATTTGTATTTTTTGGTTAATATTCAATGCTCCCTTGTGGCAGCATTTGAATATGAAGCCATCAGGTTGAAGTCCAAGGAGAGGAGCAACCATGGGTCAAAGTCGACGATGGTCAACGTTGGATTCCAGCTACCCAACACCTACGAACTGGGTGGGTATCAAAGAATGAATCCTCAGTACCCCTTGCTTTTTGTAAAAGGCAACTAATTTGGGGGGCATGGAGTTTTGAATTTTGTCTCTTAAACTTGTTTTTAATTACATTTGTGTTTTAATCTATTCTCAATTTCTATTTAACGGTGAATATTAGATGGTACACCAGTGGCAACGGCTGGAGCATCTGAATATGAAGCCGTCAGGATGGAGCAGCCATGGGTCAAGGTCGACTCTGATCAACACCGCTATCATCATATTATATTCCAGCTACCCCACTCCTGGGGACTTGGGTGGGTATCAAAGAATAAGTCCTCAGTACCCCCTTGCTTGTTGTAAAAGGCAACTAAATGGGGAGCATAGTGTTTTGAATTTTGTCTCTTAAACTTGTTTTTAATTACATTCGTGTTCTTATCTATTCTCAATTTCTATTTACCGGTGAATATTAGATGGTACCCCAGTCGCAACGGCTGGAGTATCTGAATATGAAGCCGTCAGGATGAAGTCCAAGGAGAGGAGCAGCCATGGGTCAAGGTCAACGCTGATCAACACCTCCATCATCAACGTTGGATTCAAGCTATTTTTGGTTAGTATAATTTTTGTATATCATTTTCCCCCTCCCCTCCCCCTCCCTCCCCTCCCCTCCCCCACCCCACCCCACCCCATCCCCACCCCATCCCCACCCCTTCTTCCGTCTTGGTTAGGGAATTCTATACATGAGCCTTTGTGCATCTTGGAGATGATGTAAAGGGTAAATGGATAGAATTTAGTTTAGGGCTAGTAGTATTATCCCCTGTTAAGTAAGTTTATATCAAGTCGACAGCATCAATTCCCTTCAGTGCCTGCCATAAGCGGGGACTCATTGGGAAGGTGATTTGTTTCTAGTCTTGAGTTGTTTTAAATTCATGTTCTAATCTGTTCTCAATTTGTACTTTCTGGGAAATATTCAATGCTGCCTCATGGCAGCATTTGAATATGAAGCTATCAAAATGAAGTCCAAGGAGAGGAGCAGCCATGGGTCAAAGTCGACGATGGCCAACGTTGGATTCCAGCTACCCAATACCTACGAACTGGGTGGGTATCAAAGAATAAATCCTCAGTACCCCCTTGCTTGTCGTAAAAGGCAACTAATTTGGGGAGCATGGAGTTTTCAATTTTGTCTCTTGAACTTGTTTTTAATTACATTTGTGTTTTAATCTATTCTCAATTTCTATTTACTGGTAAATAATAGATGGTACCCCAGTGGCAACGGCAGGAGCATCTGAATATGAAGCCTTCAGGATGAAGTCCAAGGAGAGGAGCAGCCATGGGTCAAGGTCGACCCTGGTCAAAACCTCCATCATCAACGTTGGATTCCAGCTACCCCATCCCTGGGGACTCGGATGGGTATCAAAGAATAAGTCCTCAGCACCCCCTTGCTTGACGTAAAAGGCAACTAAATGGAGAGCATGGTGTTTTGAATTTTGTTTCTTTAACTTGTTGTTAATTACATATACATTCGTGTTCTAATCTATTCTCAATTTCTATTTACCGGTGAATATTAGATGGTACCCCAGTGGCAATGGTTGGAGCATCTGAATGTGTCAGGGTGTCAGGATGAAGTCCAAGGAGTGGAGCAGCCATGGTTCAAAGTCGACGATGGTCAACGTTGGATTCCAGCTACCCAACACCTACGAACTGGGTGGGTATCAAAGAATAAGTCCTCAGTACCCCCTTGCTTGATGTAAAAGGCAAATAAAAGGGGAGCAAAGTGTTTTGAATTTTGTCTCTTAAACTTGTTTTTAATTACATTCGTGTTCTAATCTATTCTCAATTTCTATTTACCGATGAATATTAGATGGTACCCAAGTGGCAACGGCTGGAGCATCTGAATATGAAGCCGTCAGAATGAAGTCCAAGGAGAGGAGCAGCCATGGGTCAAGGTCGACTCTGGTCAACACCTCCATCATCAACGTTGGATTCCAGCTACCCCATCCCTTGTGACTCTGGTGGGTATCAAAGAATAAGTCCTCAGCACCCTCTTGCTTGACGTAAAAGGCAACTAACTGGGGAGCATGGTGTTTTGAATTTTGTTTCTTTAACTTGCTGTTCATAACATATACATTCGTGTTCTAATCTATTCTCAATTTCTATTTACTGGTGATTATTAGATGGTACCTCAGTGGCAACGGCTGGAGCATCTGAATATGAAGCCGTCAGGATGAAGTCCAAGAAGAGGAGCAGCCATGGGTCAAGGTCGACTCTGGTTAACACCTCCATCATCAACGTTGGATTCCAGCTACCCCACCCCTGGGGACTTGGGTGGGTATCAAAGAATAAGTCCTCAGTACTCCCTTGCTTGATGTAAAAGGATACTAAATGGGGAGCATAGTGTTTTGAATTTTGTCTCTTAAACTTGTTTTTAATTACATTCGTGTTCTAATCTATTCTCAATTTCTATTTACCGATGAATATTAGATGGTACCCCAGTGGCAACGGCTGGAGCATCTGAATATGAAGCCGTCAGGATGAAGCCGTCAGGATGGAGCAGCCATGGGTCAAGGTCGACGCTGGTCAACACCTCCATCATCAATGTTAGATTCCAGCTACCCCACTCCTGGGGACTTGGGTGGGTATCAAACAATAAGTCCTCAGCACCTCCTTGCTTGATGTAAAAGGCAACTAAATGGGGAGCATGGTGTTTTGAATTTTGTCTCTTAAACTTGTTGTTAATTACATTTGTGTTCTAATCTATTCTCAATCTTTATTTACCGGTGAATATTAGATGGTACCCTAGTGGCAACGGCTGGAGCATCTGAATATGAAGCCTTCAGGATGAAGTCCAAGGAGAGGAGCAACCATGGGTCAAAGTCGACGATGGTCAACGTTGGATTCCAGCTACCCAACACCTACGAACTGGGTGGGTATCAAAGAATGAATCCTCAGTACCCCTTGCTTGTTGTAAAAGGCAACTAATTTGGGGGGCATGGAGTTTTGAATTTTGTCTCTTAAACTTGTTTTTAATTACAGTTGTGTTTTAATCTATTCTCAATTTCTATTTTCTGGTAAATAAAAGCTGGTACCCCAGTGGCTACGGCTGGAGCATCTGAATATCAAGCCTTCAGGATGAAGTCCAAGGAGAGGAGCAGTCATGGGTCAAGGTTGACCCTGGTCAAAACCTCCATCATCAACCTTGGATTATAGCTACCCCATCCCTTGGGACTCTGGTGGGTATCAAAGAATAAGTCCTCAGCACCCCCTTGCTTGATGTAAAAGGCAACTAAATGGGGAGCATGGTGTTTTGAATTTTGTTTTTTTAACTTGTTGTTAATTACATATACATTCGTGTTCTAATCTATTCTCAATTTCTATTTACCGGTGAATATTAGATGGTACCCCAGTGGCAACGGCTGGAGCATCTGAATATGAAGCCGTCAGGATGGAGCAGCCATGGGTCAAGGTCGACTCTGATCAACACCGCCATCATCATATTATATTCCAGCTACCCCACCCCTGGGAACTTGGGTAGGTATCAAAGAATAAGTCCTCAGTACCCCCTTGCTTGTTGTAAAAGGCAACTAAATGGGGAGCATAGTGTTTTGAATTTTGTCTCTTAAACTTGTTTTTAATTACATTCGTGTTCTTATCTATTCTCAATTTCTATTTACCGGTGAATATTAGATGGTACCACAGTCGCAACGGCTGGAGTATCTGAATATGAAGTCGTCAGGATGAAGTCCAAGGAGAGGAGCAGCCATGGGTCAAGGTCAACGCTGATCAACACCTCCATCATCAACGTTGGATTCAAGCTATTTTTGGTTAGTATAATTTTTGTATATCATTTTCCCCCTCCCCTCCCCCCTCCCTCCCCTCCCCTCCCCCACCCCACCCCACCCCACCCCACCCCATCCCTACCCCTTCTTCCGTCTCGGTTAGGGAATTCTATACATGAGCCTTTGTGCATTTTGGAGATGATGTAAAGGGTAAATGGATAGAATTTAGTTTAGGGCTAGTAGTATTATCCCCTGTTAAGTAAGTTTATATCAAGTCGACAGCATCAATCCCCTTCAGTGCCTGCCATAAGCGGGGACTCATTGGGAAGGTGATTTGTTTCTAGTCTTGAGTTGTTTTAATTTCATGTTCTAATCTGTTCTCAATTTGTACTTTCTGGGAAATATTCAATGCTGCCTCCTGGCAGCATTTGGATATGAAGCTATCAAAATGAAGTCCAAGGAGAGGAGCAGCCATGGGTCAAAGTCGACGATGGCCAACGTTGGATTCCAGCTACCCAATACCTACGAACTGGGTGGGTATCAAAGAATAAATCCTCAGTACCCCCTTGCTTGTCGTAAAAGGCAACTAATTTGGGGAGCATGGAGTTTTTCAATTTTGTCTCTTGAACTTGTTTTTAATTACATTTGTGTTTTAATCTATTCTCAATTTCTATTTACTGGTAAATAATAGATGGTACCCCAGTGGCAACGGCTGGAGCATCTGAATATGAAGCCTTCAGGATGAAGTCCAAGGAGAGGAGCAGTCATGGGTCAAGGTCGACCCTGGTCAACACCTCCATCATCAACGTTGGATTCCAGCTACCCCATCCCTGGGGACTCGGGTGGGTATCAAAGAATAAGTCCTCAGCACCCCCTTGCTTGACGTAAAAGGCAACTAAATGGGGAGCATGGTGTTTTGAATTTTGTTTCTTTAACTTGTTGTTAATTACATATACATTTGTGTTCTAATCTATTCTCAATTTCTATTTACCGGTGGATATTAGATGGTACCCCAGTGGCAACGGTTGGAGCATCTGAATGTGTCAGGGTGTCAGGATGAAGTCCAAGGAGAGGAGCAGCCATGGTTCAAGGTCGACTCTGATCAACACCGCCATCATCATATTAGATTCCAGCTACCCCACCCCTGGGGACTTGGGTGGGTATCAAAGAATAAGTCCTCAGTACCCCCTTGCTTGATGTAAAAGGCAACTAAATGGGGAGCATAGTGTTTTGAATTTTGTCTCTTAAACTTGTTTTTAATTACATTCGTGTTCTTATCTATTCTCAATTTCTATTTACCGGTGAATATTAGATGGTACCTCAGTGGCAACGGCTGGAGCATCTGAATATGAAGCCGTCAGGATGAAGTCCAAGGAGAGGAGCAGCCATGGGTCAAGGTCAACGCTGATCAACACCGCCATCTTCAATGTTGGATTCAAGCTATTTTTGGTTAGTATAATTTTTATATATCATTTTCCCCTTCCCCTCCCCCTCCCTCTCCTCCCCTCCCCTCCCCCACCCCACCCCACCCCACCCCATCCCCACCCCTTCTTCCGTCTCGGTTAGGGAATTCTATACAGGAGCCTTTGTGCATTTTTGAGATGATGTAAAGGGTAAATGGATAGAATTTAGTTTAGGGCTAGTAGTATTATCCCCTGTTATGTTAGTTTATATCAAGTCGACAGCATCAATCCCCTTCAGTGCCTGCCATAAGCGGGGACTCATTGAGAAGGTGATTTGTTTCTAGTCTTGAGTTGTTTTAATTTCATGTTCTAATCTGTTCTCAATTTGTACTTTCTGGAAAATATTCAATGCTGCCTCCTGGCAGCATTTGAATATGAAGCCATCAAGATGAAGTCCAAGGAGAGGAGCAGCCATGGGTCAAAGTCGACGATGGTCAACGTTGGATTCCAGCTACCCAACACCTACGAACTTGGTGGGTATCAAAGAATAAGTCCTCAGCACCCCCTTGCTTGATGTAAAAGGCAACTAAATGGGGAGCATGGAGTTTTCAATTTTGTCTCTTAAACTTGATTTTAATTACATTTGTGTTCTAATCTATGCTCAATTTCTATTTACAGATGAATATTAGATGGTACCCCGGTGGCAATGGCTGGAATATGAATACGAATATGAATATGAAGCCTTCAGGATGAAGTCCAAGGAGAGGAGCAGCCATGGGTCAAAGTCAATGATGATCAACACTGCCATCATCAACGTTGGATTCCAGCTTTTTTTGGTCAACGATGGACTATATTTACATCCAGATAATGTCAACACAAAGAGTTTCAGAAGGGCAAACATAATTAGGGTGCGAATGATGGACTACAACATCCAAACAATGTTAACACAAAGAATGCGAGGAGAGCAAATATACAAGGGGGAGCAACGATGGACTACAACATCCAAACGATGTCAACACAAAGAGTGTGATGGAGAGCAAACATAAAGGGGGGGGCCAAAGATGGACTGCAACATCCACACACGATGTCAACACAAAGAGTGTGAGGAGAGCAAACATACAAGGGGGGCCAATGATGGACTACAACATCCAAATGATGTCAACACAAAGAGTGTGATGGAGAGCAAACATAAAGGGGGGGGGGGGGCCAAAGATGGACTGCAACATCCAAACACGATGTCAACACAAAGAGTGCGAGGAGAGCAAACATACAAAGGGGTGGGGGGGGGGGGGGGGGGGAGGGGGGGGCAACGATGGACTACAACATCCAAACAATGTAAACACAAAGAAATGGAGAAGGGCGAACATAAAGGGGGGCCAACGATGGACGACAGTAAAAGAATTGAACATTATCCTGTGTACTTTAAAGAAAAAATGACTATATTTGAGTTCAAAAACATAGTACATTTGATGATTGCTGGAGTCAAGCATTCAAGTTAAAATCTTGCTGTGGGGAAATATAACACTTTAAGATTTGTTTAACTACTGGATTTGTAAACATTATATTATTTCATTATGAATGTTCTTCACTGTTTACTATAAAATATATTTGATACTGAATATCTGAAAAACTTATATTCATGCCCAAATTACTTTAACAACGAAAAAAGTTTGTAATAGCAATTAATACCAGATAGGATTTTTGTGTATTGTATTTTTGCAATGTGAAAGTATTTGTGACGTAAAAATTGTCTATGTATAATTTTTGCCATGCTTTGTTTTGGTTGTAGGTTGCCCCCACAAGAATTTGTTTGACAAATTGTTCTTACAAATTCTTTTTGCATTCAAATTCTTGTGGAGGTTGTTATTTCTTCGAATGAGACTGTGGGTTGGCCAGGGTAAAGTTACCTGTTCAATCTATTTGATACTGGAATTTGGAAACTTAATTGCAAAATATAATGATTAGCATTACATGTAATATGTACATTTAGCAGTTGTCATCATGAAGCATAGAAAAATCATCCTTAAAAAAAAATCCTATAAGATATTTCTCAACCTTTCTGAGACTCTTTCCTGTCATTAATGTAGTTGGTCAGAGATAATTCTGTTAACAGTTTCAGTATGTATGCAATTATATTTCTATGATAAGACTTAATTTGCTGATGATACATTAAATTAAATGTTAACATATATTTTTATATTTTTAGCTGAGTATTCTAGCTGTTAAGCATTTTTGGCATAATTGGTAACAATGGACAGCGTCAATATTTTAGTAAAAGGTAATGTAACTGTATTTGACGGTTTGTATGTACTATGAAAATTAGTGAATTGACAATAGGTGGTAATTCTATGGTAGTTGGGAGTCAGTCCTGGATGTTGATATAAAGCATGTAAGTCTCATAGTGTTATACATGTATAAGGGATGCCTGAGAGTCAGATACTTAACGGCCGCTGTTAACTTTTTGTGTGAGAAAGATTGCACCCTGTCCTTGGGTCATCTCTCTCACTCATGCAGGGAGATAGAGCGGTAGGGTGGGATCTAAATGGGGCAAAATGAGTAAAATTTTCACAGTACACGGGAGGGGGGGGGGGGGGGAGGGGGGGTCAATAGATGTTTTATCTAACCAGAAAAAGATATGGCTGGTATTTTTGGAGAATTTCTCTCCTCGATGTTATTCCTTAAGTCCAACAGGTAGTTATAAATCATTTTGGCCCAGGTGCAAATTATGAATTTTCCACAACACAGAGGTAAAGGGGGGTACTCCCACCCCAGAATTCTAACTGTCCCTTTGCACCTTCAAGCACAGGTCAAAAACAGGAATCCCCCATAAACATTTTTTTCGTGACATATCTAAATTGCATATATATTACTGTCAGTATATTGGTGTTATTGTATCTGTTTACACTCATTTAGGCTTTGTAGCCAAGGAAAGATAACTCTGATATTTGGCTAGGAATAGACAGCGCGCTTATTAAGCATGCATGTCGAATAGTACCATGGATGAACCTGCAGACACTGGCTAGTCTTAGTAAGAATATTTTTGTTTATGCTGCCCTATCACTCCCTTATATTCATTAGTTAAGCTAATTATTAATGATATTATTAATTAAAATGACCCATTGACCTTTTGTTGTTAAATTGATGTTTCAGGTACTTTACCATATTTGGTTTTAACCTCTGCATCTCTGATTTAATATTTCTGCAGTCATTGAAATTAATTTCACAGAGGAGCAGAAGGCTCAATTTATTTCTGAAATAAAATGAAAGGTCAATAAGACCAATTTCTGTCATTTTTGTTTAGGTCGCCTGAATGAGTCAGGGTGTGGTGTTTTTCAGACTGTCATCAATGGTCAAACAACAAAAAGTACTACTGCATTGATTTTTTTTTATACAAGGACATCATATTGACAAAATTTTACATGTTTCTCATCCCTGTCACTGCAAAATATGCATAAACACAGAACATTTAATGTCTCTCGAACCACAGTCAGTTAACTATGAACAGAAAATTGATAAGTCACTAAGGAGATGCACACCGTATACGCAGTGTCTGTTTCCATAGAGTAGTATGATGTTACTGTTAAGGTTTAGTTATTTATTCCATACGCATGCTCATTTGTCCTGATGTCTCTTTCGTTACTGTAGAGGGAGAGTGCCTGGAGTTTACGGTTCTTTTCTTCTTACTCCCAAAGTGTTGAGTGGTATGTCTTATGCTTCGTTGTTTTCTTTCGTATGCTGTGGTACTGCATCAGGTGATTGAGCTGACTCTTCTTCTGTGGAATGGTCCTGCATGGTCCCAACACACACCATCCTTGTCAGCTATGAGAGATGATGAAGACCCATGCAGTGGCATGAGTAGAGGATGTACAGAGGAGTGACACAGCGCAGTAAAGTTTTTGGCCGAAGTTGTATTCTTCAGTGCATGGGTGAAGACTGTCTGATGGAGACTTTCACACTTATTAGTAGTTAAGAGCTGGCAGATTTTTGGTAAGTTTTGGCTCAGAATTAATACCCACACTTTCTAAAGAAAGTTTGGGTACCGGTATATTGTTGTTACCCTGGTGCGTCTGTCCATCCGTCTGTCTGTCGCAATTTACTTTCTCAAACTGCTCTTACATTTTATAAACCAGCAAACTGAACTCTTGGAGTTGATTTGGGGGGTCATGTTGTTTTGTAAAAAGGTTTCAAAAATTCTTTGATAGTCCTGGGGGCCAAATAATGGGTAAAAAATAAAAAAAATGATGTTTTTTCACATAAAAACCTGCCTCCTCGAACTCCTCTTTCATTATCAAAAGTAGACAAATCATCTCTTGGAATATGTTTTGGGCTGTCCTGTAGATGCACAATATGGTTTTAAAAAATAAAATTCCATCCAGGGAGTCAAAAAGTAGCAGAAAATTGAAGTTTATCACTCCTTAAAAAAAACCTACTTCCCAGAACTCCTCTTATGATTTAACGAATAGCCACATCATCTATTGGGATATAACAGGGGCTGAGCTATAGATATGCAATAAGGTTTTAGCAATATAAATTGGATTCTGAGGGTCAATACTATCTGCAAAATGAGTTTTTTTGGGTAAATTTTTGTTTATGTTGTATGTGAAAAGCAGGTCATGCAAATATTATAAAAGGTATAAAATATTATAAACTTAAGGTAAAATATATTTCCATCGACTATTAATATTTTTTATGTATTGATAGTTTGTTGTAATTGCAGTTAGCTGACTTAATATAATTTATATATGATTCTATTTTTGTACTTGGCACCAGAAGTTTGCTGTGACGAAGCAATCAGCTGTTTTTAAGTCGTTTGGACCATGTGGGTACTGCATGTCAAACTTGTTAAAATTTCGATTTTAATGAATTAAAGTACTAAATCTATTACATTTGTTAGTTTATTCTTTATACACAGAATCCATTTCTAGTAGATTTTTTATTTGTTTCCTGTGAAATAAATCATAATTGTGTATGAACACAAACCTCATACAGTGCTATATACCATAGTAAACGCTATGGCCAAACGGGTAAATATTAATATTTACATTCTTCTGTGTTTTTCCATTAAATTCTGTGATCTTTAAATGCCTCTAAATGCAACAACCTAATTACTGCGTATGTTTTTACATGTAATTTACATAAGTAGTTCCCAAATATTGATTTCTATGTTATTGGTATAAAATATATTTCATACATTATGAATACAATAACGTGCGTTACTCAATTTGTCTGCTCACCTGACGGCAGTTATTGACACAACGACGTCAAAAATAAATCATTCAATGCCATATTGACAAATTATTCGCTGATAGTGGTTGTGAAGGGGAATATAATTTTGAAGGTTTTAATTTAGAAGATTCCACAAATGTAGATGAATCAAATTATGATGTTTTGGATGATCAATTAAGGAATCAAGGAGATAGAACTCCTTATCCTTTGAACTTTGAAAAATAACCTGGTTTACAAAAAGGAGTTAGAGATTATAAATGACTCTCCTCTAGAGATTTTTGAACTGTTTTTAGATGACAATGATTTTGAAAATATTTCACAAGAAACAAATGAATACGCAAATCAGTTTATAAACAGCATGGAAAAATCACATTTTCATAAATGGAAAGACACCACAACTCTGGAGATCAAAACAAAAAGCTTTTAGCATTGATAATAGCGATGGGACTTGTATCTCAGATAGACATTTCTGAATACTGGACGGTTAATCCAGTTACCGCTACCCCCTTCTTCTCCAGCCTTAATATGTCACGAGATAGCTAGGTTTCTGCTAATTCTAGTATTCTTTCACTTAAACGATAATAAGAATTATCTTCCTCGTGGATCTGAAGGTTTCAACCCACTTTTCAAACTTGGTCCCCTCAATGAAAGAATGCTATCCAGATTCAGAACAGTGTTTAAGCCTCATCAAGCAATGGCTATTGATGAGAGCATGGTAGCATGGTGAGGGAATTTAATGTTTAGGGTTTACAGTCCCAATAAGCCTATAAAGTATGGCTTAAAAGCCTATATGCTATGCGATGCTGAAAATGTATTTTGCCTAAAATTTAAATTTTACACTGGCAGGTCGATAATTCAACCCTCAAAAGATGGACCTTCTCAGAAACTATTTTGAAACAGGACACATACTTTACTGTGATAACTATTTTAGTTCTCCATAATCGTTCATGGACTTAAGGGTCTTGGGTACAGGTGCCACAGGTACAGTGCACCCTTACAGAAAAGGTGTTCCTGAGAAACTCAAAAAGATTTCTCTGAACAACAGAGGAGACACCTCAAGTGCACCTTATGGTCCCCTAAGTTGTCTGAAATATCAGGATGCAAAAACTGTATATTTACTCAGTACAACTGAGTCTTCACACGATATTGAAACAGGCCGTCATGACTTCCATCAGAATCAAGCTAAAATAAGATCCTCCGTGGTCCACATTTATGACCAAAAAATGGGAGCTGTAGATAGACACAACCAAACGGTTGAAAATTAGAAAGTGCCGATTAAAACTTTAAAGTGATGGAAGAAACTTATCTTCCATATCATCAATGTGTCAATTGTCAATTCGTATATAACATACAAAGAATGCTGCAACACCAATGCTACAGCGCAATTTTCAAAGGAAGCTGGTTGAATAGCTGATCCATATTCTGTTGAGAACAGTGCGGCACATGTTGGACGGCCAGCTCCTAGGATCCATGAGAGCACAATACCCATAGTCCTCTGCGTCTCCGCTGGTTTGGTACAAACGAACTCTGGCGGAAGTTTGCCTTGAGAGGTTAACTGGTAGACATTTCCTGGATAGACTGGAGGAGGGAGGGAAGTCTATGCACAGTATTGTGTGTGGACTAGCAGAGCGAGAAATGCTCCCACCAATGAGGTCCGGAGAGAAGCAACCCAGCAGATGTGGTCACATGACAAGTTATAAATGTAAACAATGCAATGTTCCTCTGTGTATCACACCATGTTTTGAAATCTATCATACAAAGCAAGAGCATATTCTAGCTTACAAACGAACGAAGATTGATTTAAATGTTAAATGTTGAACAATATGAGGTGCAATTTTGATGATGTTGAAATTTACCAAGCTAATGACAGAAGAAATGTAGTTTAATATGATGTTTATCTAATCACTAGATAATTTTTTAAGTGCAAAAGGCTCTGATTAAAACAAAATTTTATTGATATTGAAAAAAAAATGTCATTAATTGTTACTCTGTGCAAAATGAATTTCAAATGCATTGATTATTCATCTGGAGAAAAAAATCCTTGAAGCTTCATAGCTTAGTTTTAGTTTAGACTAGTTTAAGTAACCTGAAACATAACTAAAACATATGTGCACCTTCTTCTTGAGTTGATGTATGTTAATGTTGAGAGCAAATTCTTAAAAATTGGAACTAATATGCTAGTACTGATAAAAAATTTGATTTCATTTTGCACCATAAATAAGTGAAACAAAGTTTACAGTCACATTGTGTAATTATTGTTAGTATACAACATATAATCTGATATTCTTCTGGTATTTATTTGCCTGTAAGCCATTAGAAAAATCTAGTACTGTACTTGTTGAGTTTATCCAATGAACTAGTTATTTTGTTTAAATGCATTTACATGTATGCATGTGGGCGATGACTTAGGTATCCTTCACTCAATTATTTGGGTGTTCTCAAAATAAACTTAATTCCTTAAAACTGTCACATGTTTCCTTAATTATTTTCCCAATAAGTTCTGATAAATATATTTCAGAAGGAGAGAGAAATGCAAATGCAATAATAATTAATAGTGTGGGCAGTGAAACAATGAGCACCTTATTTTTAACAAGCAGGATTCAGGATGGTGGTATTTATCATATTTTCATTGTAGCATTTTGCAATTTTAAAATTTAATTTGATTTTAGATATAATAAAAAGAATTTCTTTCTAGCACAAGAAACCTGACTGCTGCTTAATTTTATTTAAACCTGGTAAAGTTTTGAAATTTAAGCCATTTACCTATAATTGGTAATAATAGCATTACTATACAGGACTATCTCGCTGTAATTTTTGGGTCTGATACAAAACATTTTAAAAGCAAATAAATTGGAGGCTCATAATGAGCACTAAGGCTTCTCTTTACATAGGTAAAGGCCAAGGCCAATTGACAAAAGACAATCATGAATGCTGCATAATCTTTGTATGTCCATTAGTTGTCCAAAAACTTTTTTAAAAAAGATTGGTTGCTAAATTTGAATACTTATCACAAATGTTGCATTTGACCCGAGGGTGTGTAATGTCCTTGACCCAAGGTCAATCGACCAAACTCATAGTCACATTGGTTTTAACATATCTTATGTCCTTAGACATGAGTCTAATAGAGTTTAAGAATTCCTCTAGGACAGTTTTAGCTTTTGATGGATTGTTTTCTTTTTTCAGTTTTAAAGGTTTTTAATGATGTCTTTTTAACCTAATTCATGACTATTGTTGTGCAGTTCAATGTATTTTACACATTATGGGATGAGTTTGACCCTTTCATGACCCTAGAAAAATAATTTAGATCTCAAATACTCCAATATACTAATTTTCATAACTTGGAATATTTTCCATAACCCTAATATACCATGTTTCTTGTAGCTTTTAAATAATCCCCATTTCTAGGATAATGGCCGTTAAACAATGGTTGCTATGGTAACACATTATCATTAAAATTTTGCCAAACAATCTTATATTTTAAAACTACCTTATATGTGTCAACTGTGAATAAGCTCATTAACTCTTTTTCTATAACTGGTGTGTGGTGATGGGGTAAGGGGTTTAATGGGGGGAAAAAGCTGCAGTATACCTTCATTCCCACTTGAAATGTATCTAATCCACATATCCTGTGGATGGGGAACGGTTAAGACCCCTTCCCCTTCCTCAATATTATAACTCATATATAAACATGATAATTAATACACAAATTTAATACAAAATGTTACAGGGTCAATATGGGGTCAACTCAATAGTGTAAGTCTAACAAATGAAAAAATAACTTTTGCAATTAAAATGATAGAAACTGTACAACTGCAATAGGAAATTTAACGATGATAAGCTTATTCAAATAAAGATGATGATGCAGTAGGCTGGCAAAGGGAGATCACTTTTTTCGAAAGTGAAAGTAAAATTTAACCGTTTTGTATACCGGTGTCTCATAATATTGCGCTACTATATGCTTTACTTACCTATATTGGTCAACATCATAATGATAATCCAATTAGAGCACAATATGAATTCCATTAGCTGATCACCACAAAAGAAACGTTTATTCACGTCAATTGATCCTATTCTGCATATCGAAAACACATAAACATGTACACCACGTGAAACCCATCTAACCAAAGAGCTGGGAAAAATTAGTACCCCCTAGTGCAACCTGTAGATCTGTGTTCTGTACGTAACTTCGGACAAAGATCATTAACTTGTAACATATTGCATGTATTTTCACAAATTTATTCTTTAAAACCCCTTGCACAATTTTATTAGGTAATTAACCATGTAAAGCACAATTTTCAGCTTTAAGGTGGTATGGGACACCTGCAAATCGTGATGTACTCCCTATTCAACTAAACAAATAAAGTATAAAATATAATATTTCCCCCAACATAATGTTACCTAACAGCATAGCGCAATGGGTTAGAGCGTTAACTATGTGTCTGTAAGTAGAGAGTTCAAATCTTGCTGGGGCTTATCTAATTTTTACCTTAAGTTTCAAAAATTTTAAAAACTTATTTAAAAACTTTTTTTGGCCAAATATTGTAAAAATTTTAAATTCTAAAACTCTGAAAGTATTTTAATTATAATATAACTATATATAATATAAATAACGCACTTTTATCCACATAAGTATCGACATGTGTCCAATGCCACCTGAATCATTACTAACTAGATGATATCCCGCGCAGGCGCGGGAATTAACACTTTACACATTAATGGCACAATGCTAAACTGTTGAACCATATATATATATATTTTTCATTTTCGTACACACTGTGTCCGATTTTTTTTTTTAAAACCCAATTGAATGGCCGGATATTTTGATGACGGATGAAAAATCTAAACTGAATTGGATGATATAAAGTGTACATGTACGTGGCCTTATATAATCCACCACCTTACTCTCATTTTTGTTATTTCGGGCTTATTTATCGAAAATGAAAGTAGATTACTTATCAATTAAAATTCAATTATAGCTTAGGACATCATCTCACACCGAAGGTGAAAGCAGTTACTCTGATGCAGGCATTTTTTTAGTTTATTTGCAAAAAGTCTTAATTTATAAGTATAGATGTGTTAGTTTAAATTAAGTGTAACCATTATCTGATAAGGATTTTTCCTTCTTATGATACTTTGTTAGGATTATAAAGGGTGAATTGATGGATTTTGTCAGTGGTGATCACAGATCATGTCTTCAGATTATCTCCCCCTGGATTTTAAAACTAACTGCACATTATCCGACTTGCTGAGCTTAGATAAACAGTCATTGAGGTGATACATGACCATTGTAGGCTAATAAGAGATCCTGTGTATCAAATTTCAGTATGAAAAGATGTTCTTATGTGTTTAAATGCATTTTATTTGCTAAAAATGTAGGGAACATTCAAAATTACAGACACTTTAAGGTAATATGTAGCCTTTTTCCTTGGTACAACATAACAGAGTTAGGAAAATTATGTCGATATATATTGAATCTCTATTCTTCGTAGTATTTCACTATTTCTTAATCATCTTCAATCTTTTCGAGCTTTTGTAGTTTTGACCCTTAACAAATGACAACTCATGCGTTCTCAATTTAAAAGAGCTTTTTTGTTTAAAATGTAAATGTTAAATTCCACTGGCAAATTTCATTTTTCATAGTACATGTAACCATCTTCAAGATTGTGTCAAGTTACTCCATAATAGGCTTGTGTAGCCTTTAAAGCAGTTCACCCTTATTTAAGGAGGTTCGCTCAATGTTAAAGTTTTTGATAAGTACCCGTCAATATTTTAGTAAAAAATAGTGTAACTGTATTTAAAGGCTTGTATGTACCATAAAAATTAGTGATGTAGGTTTACATATATATATATAAACAATTGTGCAAGATCTTCTTGAGAACTGCAATGCTCAATATGTGATATGATTATAAAATCATCCTTTTCCAAAAGGGGCTCAATGTTTTACATAAGAATATCTGATAGAAAATATGATAATCATTTTATACAGGATCTATTCTACTACATTGACCAGATGTTTTGAATATGACTCCATAAAGCTGATTTAATTATGGCTAGCGTTGCTCAGGTGAGCGATGTGGCCCATGGGCCTCTTGTATTGTTTAAAATTACATATTTCTTGTAATAAATTATTGAATTCATCATAAATAGTAGGTAAAAGTATGTCAATTATTGTTAATGTACATTTGTACGTTAGATAAAAGAAATAGCCAAGTCTTCATATATAGGAATTTGAGTCTGGCACTCATTATGATTATTTCGTGCAGTTCGTGATTTTTCTTCTATAGATTGCTGTAGATTTCAGCCCGGTCAGTTTTTATAGCGCTGTGAGTTACAATCGGTTTTCTTTTAGAAGAAATATAGGAGAAAATACATAGTGAATGTTACTATTTAATGATAAATGCGTATTATCTAAGAATATGATTATGCAATTAAAGACTTTAAATGAGTAGAAACAGAGGCATTGAAGTTGTGCACATCGGTTTTTGTATTACGTTTTTCTTTATTTAGGAAAAAGTTGGGGGTCAAAAATAGGATTCAAAAATTTTTTAAGAAGTGCGAAAATTTACACATATTTTCCTTCGTATTTTTAAACAAAAAAATTTTTTTAAGACATGTACTAGCATAAAAGTTGTGCACAATATTAAGGTCTTTCATTTGAAACCATTGATAAAGGGCTAGTCCCTTAAATTAGGGGCTTAGAACCCTTGAAATTATTTGCTTTATAACTCAAAAACGGTCAGGATTTTGATATGACTTGTTAACATGTACCTGTTTTCATTTGGCAAGTCGAAGAGTCTTTGTGCGTACAACTGACATAAAGTTACCTCAGAATGTCATACACCAAATATACGTGGAGCTATGTGACAAAGAAATGTAAGCTCTGTATCTCACTTATAACACGACGACTGAAACTCAAATTTTGGTCGACTATTAGAAACGCCTTACTGAAGCATTGTAAACATTAAAAAAAAAAATAATTTTTGACCAAAATCGTGACCATGCAAGAAATATAAATATTCCGTCATTAGAAGAAAGAAAAGAAAAAAGAACACACTCATATACAGTAAATTATTAAAAGAGATTGTGTGATAACTAACGAACAATAATCCTGAAAGTAATATAATTATTGTAATAATATAAGCAATATTCTTGAGTGAAAAAATTGTCAATCGATGAATGACCTATATTTTCGTGAAAAAGACTGCGGAGGCAGCTAGCGTAGGAATATGAATACTTCACATTTATATTTCTTGGGGAAAGGTGATTTATAAAAATAATTTTACGTTAATTTTGTTTTCTTCCAAATATGAAATATAGATCGATATTCTAAACATTTGTTGTAATGTTGTATCTTGTATCCAATTTCGATCCCCATGATCGACATTGGTTGTATATGATAGGGTATGGCGGTCGCCCGCTTGGACATGTGGGTTCTCTCTGGGTACTCCGGCTTCTTCCCACATTAATGACCCCCTCGTGCTAACATCCGTGCTAACGAGAGATATTAATATAAGTTGTAGAACTTGTTCATCAATCGTTGTAAAAAAAAAAAAAAGTTCAGGTTCAATGTTGTATCTGTCTGCAAATCATGAATGGAACTACATGTATATTTTTCAGCGCAAACGTGTAAAGAGTACCTGAATATAGTAATATATCTTGAATAGATAGTAAGCACTGATCGAATATATTGAAAACGGTAGATATGTTCTTTGTGATCTTGTCAATGTCATTAAATGTTGTATATTGTTTAATAAACTGCAAACACTTTTAAGCCCAACACGGCCACTGAGCTTCATGTAATCAATTACATGACTCACCCCCCCCCCCCCCCCCCCCCCCCCCCCCCGCACATGGCCGAGAAGATCTCGCGCGAGTGGACATGCAGGCGATCCGCGGTAGTATTATACACACATAGGCTCCGTGTGTTTCATTTAAACAGTAAAATGCTTTCTTTGGTGATTCATGCGGGATATGAAGGTGACGACATAATATATGTAAGGGCACTGGTGAAGTTTGATCCATAACACCTTCGGCCCATGACTAGGTTGGCCTATCGGAGTCTCGGCCTATTACGAACTCGGCCTACCGACCAAAAATAGTATATAGAGATCAATTTTTCAGATATAAATAATGACAGCAATATAAGAATTTTACAATTTTAATAAATTTTAATTTTATTCGTCGACTCAGTAGTTTTATCATTTTTTTTTTCGATAGGCCGAGTTCGTAAAAGGCCGAGACTCCTATATAAACCCAGAGTTTTGATAGTAAAAATTAAGTGGTAAAAGGGATGGACGTGCTAATGACGCTCTCAGACATTCCTATCAATAGTTCATTACTATAACATTTTATTTGATGAAGGTTAATGTACATCTCAATGAAATAAAAGTTTCAAACAACCAGTTTATAATGCTCTCTCTCTCTCTCTCTCTCTCTCTCTCTCTCTCTCTCTCTCTCTAAGAAGTGGTTTTCTTACAGTACAGCGTAGTAATATTTTTAAATGGACAAAATCAAGTAAAATATGATTCCGGTGACCGTTAAGTCTAAAATGTTTATGATCCAAAACGCTAAAAAGTCTGCGGCAGATGAGACATCAGACCATTCTATGTCGGCGGTCTTGGACTCTTTGTCATAATTATCTGGATCATCTGTGTCAATTTGGTTCCGGATGCATCGAAGACGGCGCTCAAACCTAACCATCCTTGCAAGAGATCTCGGTATTTTTCGAGAAGATTTTCGGTGATTCAGTCGAAGTTGTAACGAAGAAATGAAAATTATCAGGGCACTAATAAGTAGTTTGATGACGAGGTAAATACTAATAATGGAAGTACTGTCCGAATTAGCCGGAAGTGATGCACTGACAATAGTCAGAAATACAACAAATGTCAGAAATATGGTAACAGCATAACCCATTTTCTCTCCGGCGTCGGCTGGTATAATAAAAACCACAGGGTTTAGTGTACCCAGAAATATTACTGGAATTACTAAACTTATAATGAAATAATAAGGTTTTCGTCGAAGATGAATACTGAACGTTACGTCAGTTTCCATATTAGCTACGTCATCCTTAGCATCCATTGACGTCACTTCCCATACGCTATTCGAAACAAAGTCAAAAAACCCTATTTTATTTTCATCCACCGTAAGGTTGACTTCCTGTCGGGAATAGCTCCATGTCTTGAAAATAATGCTACACGTTTGCCTGTCGAAAGGAAAGTAGGTCACATCGATTCTACATTTCGACTCCAGGACCATGTAGGGATACCAATGCACTTGGCCGCTAGATTCCACATACAAATAATAGAAGTCGCCCCCGAGAGGTTTAAATGCAGTGAATCCATTCTTCAGAACAACATCTGGTATCCAAAGATCTTTCTAAAATTTTGTGAAATGAACATCATGATAAAATTTTTGCGAAGTGTCAGAGATTTATGTAAGCATGTGAATTTCATAGTTCCAGCAAATTTGTTCACATAACGCCGACGCACTTAAGGTATCCGATCCTAAACTAATCTGGATGCATAACAGATATGTATTGGCTTAATACTCAGTATATCTAGACATAAGTTTCATGTTTCAGTATCAGTATGTAAGAGCGAATGTGTCCTAATCTATGTCCTTTTCCTGTTGTTGAAGAGTTGCCCCCCCCCCCCTCCCCCCTTTGTTGTTAATCTATAAAAATTAATTCTAGAAAAACCTATCCGGTATATAAAAAAAAAAAATAATAACATTCAATCGTTTTTTTTTCTATTCCTAATGATTGAATACATCTTTCAACCAAAACATTTGCTGCTATTCTTAGGATTTACTTTTTAAATTTTCAAAAATTTGCTTGTTCCCAAACACCTAAATGCAATTTTCAATAATTATTTAGTGCTTAGGTAATAACATTTTAAATTTTTCTTGGTAAATCCTTTTATTTCCTATTTCACTTATAACGCGAGAAATGATTGGTTAACAAGCCGTTTGTAAAAATCCCTGTTAAACATTTGAATTAAAATACATTGTTTATAATGATAATTAATTAATAACATATGTTACACGATTTATTTATCTTTATTCTGAGTGATCTTAGACCAGATTTTCGAGTTGCAAAGCACTGGTAAAACAATATAATTTTAAAATTTGTATAACATAGGAAATAAGTTCGTTATCCATGTCCAATCAGGGGTGTACGGGGATTTACCCTGGGTTGTATTCCATACACCCTTCGGCCTCCGGCGTCAGGATGTATGGAATACAACCCGGGGTAAATCGATTAGACCAGGATAACTAATATTTTACTCTAATTACTTCGAATATATATCAGAGTATACATGATGGATATGTAATAAAAAAAATTAGGCCCTAATATGGATCGGATACCTTGACGAATCTCGCCGTCGCGCTTTTTAGCGTTAAGAATCATATACTATATTTACATTCTACTGTGTTCTCCCATTAAATTCTGTGATCTTTAAATGCCTCTAAATGTAACAACCCAATCATTGCGTATGAATTTACATGTAATTTACATAAGTAGTTCCAAAACATTGATTTCTATGTTATCGGTTTAAAAATATATTTCAAACATGTTGTTTAAACACCACATTTTACAATTATTCAACAATAGAGCTGATTCTATTGTTAAAAGCAAAATTTTAAGAGGTATTATTTGTGAAGGCTCATCTCAACAGTCTAGGTGATAACCAATTTATACCGGTTTTAGAGAACATCTGTTCTTGCTGTTACTAATTTACCCCCTCCATGATCTGCAATTTATACCAATTTATCTAATAAAATAATTCATTTAATCAATAATGGAATGTAAATATAAGCATTGAATGATTTATTTTTGACGTCGTCATGTCAATAACTGCCGTCAGTTTAGCAGACAAATTATTATAACGCGCTAACGCCCGTTATTCAATTTGTCTGCTAACCTAGAGAGAGAGAGAGAGAGAGAGAGAGAGAGAGAGAGAGAGAGAGAGAGAGAGAGAGAGAGATGAACCTGGTTAAATTGCATCGTTTCAATCCCGGTCTCTGTTTCGTTCCACCACAAGGAATCATCTATCCAAGTGACGTAGAGGTACGCTGTAGTTGACATCCTTTGGTCCACAGCGCTGACTTCATTAACACTGGAGACCCACAGGCTGACGCTGATCGCGAGGCTCTGACCCTGGTCCCAGATAGGACGGATTTTGTTAGAATAACCCTCAAGTAAATTATCCGACAGATTCTTGTATTCTTCCAAAGTGTAAGAAAGGTGAGTAGCATTAGTTATCAAGATAACCGTTTCCAGAATCAGAATTGCGTAGGACATTCTTGATCGAGTTTCAAAACCCATCATCTATCCCCGAGGTTTTTCTGTCAATTAAATAGGCGGAAAAATTCTTTTTAGTCTTAAATACCCGTGATATTTCTCTGCGCATGACCATCAATTGACCCTAACAAACAGGTTACATGTACTTCGCAGAAAGTTCAAACTTAAGGTCAAAATCTATAATACTATTCAAGGATTAATTAGACAAAAGCCCATCAGTTTATGTACATGTACCAGCAATTTTGATTAAAATCGGTGATAGTGTTTAATCTCATGGGAAGAATCGCCAATAAAACCTAGTCATAGAGAATCAATAAAAATTTGAGGTAGTGTTGTATTGTTGATTTATACGAGTTTTGAAAATCTTTAAACGGTTACTTATTTTCGTTATTTGTTATTAGAATTTTTTTTTTTTTTTTGGGGGGGGGGGTCGTGTTTTTTTTTTTATTCTTTTCTTTTTTGGACCTTGTATGGTCAACTGGTTATTCAATTTTTGGATATTTTTACCTATTAAGGGTTGCCTAATGTTGTTGTTGGTTACATTAAGAATTAGATCATTTGAATGACTAAAGCTTATTATGATTTAATCGTTACACTGGTTTGGTGTCCTAAGATAATGATAGAAAAAATAAAATTCTCCTACAGTACAAATTGAAATCTTTAAATTTTCAGTGAGTGACAAGGAACACTTCAGATCCCAACTAATCCACCGTCAAAATTACAAACCATTTTTTTTAAATTGACCATTATATCCCATCCGAGCATTAACATGCACGTTAAAACCGTTAAAAAAATTTAATATACATATAATTATATACCTGTATATTTTGGGTAGGGTAGACATCCAAGATACCCATGAGGCATGCTTGTTCATATGTCCATGAAATTGGCTATGAAGAAAACATACCATGATAAATGGATTTTAAAAATAAAATAAAGATCCAATTTGTCAGATAAACACGTTCGTTCAGTAAAAAAAACAAGATGTAATGCAATGTCTTATGACAATGTTTTCATTTTTCAGCATACATGTATATAGAAACGCAAAATAATCAATTCATACTCAATTCTGCATACGTGTATAAGACAGTACTTAAGATTTATTAAAGAAATATTTTTAAGATAACTAAAAATCTGCAAAAATTGTTTTAGATGACGAATATATAAAGTTAAATATAACTATTCACGTTGAAAAGGTGCACCTGATTTTTTGCTAGAAATTATTAGGTGTAAACAAAAGAACTAGTAATAATATGGTAGATCCCTCCTTGAATTTTGAAATATTGGTCAAAAATTAAAACTACTACATTTGTAATACAATGTAATTGTATTTTTAAAGAATGTTACGAGAATATGGTTGTAAACAATGATCTTTGGATTGTAAATATAAAAGATGAGCTGTCTAGCTTAGGTTTAGAAAACATGTTTGATGATATATTTTCAAATCAATTTAAAAATTATGGGATAATTGAATGTAGAATTTTGGATATCTTCAAACAAAGTTTGATGTCTTTTACAAGTTCGCCAAAGAGTTTCCTGTATCAGCATTTGTTAGACAATCTCTGTTTACAAACTTATGTTAAGAGACCGATTAACTATTATCATGACAAAACAAGTGTAGCAAAATTTAGAACTTCTAACTCGCTGAACATGAAAAAGGCAGACTTAATGATATGATAAACAAATCAGAGGTTTTATAATATGTGTCATCAAAATGATAGGGAGGATGAATTACATTTTATTTTGAAATTTTCATTTTATGAGAAATTAATAAAGAAATATATTAAGCGTTTTTACTATGTAAAACCTACTGTGTACAAACTTGTTAAGTTACTTAGTGTAGATTATACAAAGGAACTGAATAATTTAGGTAAAATTTAACTACAAGCTGTTGAATTAAAAAGTTCACCAGTGAAATATTTTGTAAATCATTCATTGTTATTTTATTCATTTTCATTCTTTTTTTATCTGTCCACTCACCAATGGTACCTAATTTATAGGATGTATATAATATTATGTATTCTGCTGAGTTGTATAACTTAAGGAAATAATTTAAGGACGATTGCAGTGAAATATAAAAACGCTTTAGATATGCAGAAGTTTAAAAAATCACGCAATAAAGTAAACAATAAGAAAAAGTAGCCTATCAATAATTATTATAACAATTTAGAGCTCATTCTTTTACATTCCAGTAAAAAATAATTCCAAATTATATTGGAGATTATTGAAGAATGTTTTCAATATCAAAATGTCTACCGAAATTCCCCTATTGCAATGTGCCTTAGAAAACGATAAACAATCCATAGCTTATACCAATGCAGAAAACATATTTATTTTTCCTCTATTTCATGTCTAGAAGACCATAACGCTAGATTACCTGAATTCAACTCTGCATGCAACAATTTTATCTCTGATTTTATGTCTGTATGTACATGTATTTCTGAACAAGATGTGATATTTTAATCCTTCAAGTAAACAAAGCTGCAGGGCCAGATAATATGTCATAAAATGGTTTAAAATACTATGTATACAATAGCAAAGCCTCTATATCCGTTGTTTTATCGTTCTTTCAGAGACTGAACATTTCCAAGCTCCTGGAAAATATTCAATGTTCTACCTTTATATAAGAAAGGTGACTCATCTCAAATGTCAAATTACAGACCTTTTTCCTTATTAAGTTGTGTTTCTAAGATGATGGAGCGAATTATTTTTAGACATGTATACAACTTTTTTCACGAAAATAATCTTTTTTATAAGTATCAAGCTGGATTTTTACCGGGTCACTCCACTGTTTATCATGTCACCATATTTTAAGAGCTATTGATCAAGGTCAGTTTTGTTGTATGATTTTTTTTTGCGACTTGTCAAAAGCATTTGGCCGCGTTTGGCATTAAGGTTTATTGTTTAAACTTCACATCTATAGTATTACTGGAATCTGTTCAATGGTTTTAATAGTTGCCTTGTAAATAAAAAAAGGGTTAAGTATTGTCTTCTATCAAGTCTATTAATGCTGAAGTGCCTCAAGGCTCTGTACTTGGGTCATTGTTATTTCTTATTTATGTAAACGATACAGCAGACAACATGTTAACATTCTGCAGACTCTTTGCAGATGATAATAGTCTTCAACATGCTGTAATGGGAAGACTATATGTCACAATTACGTTCCAAACATACTCCCATACTTTTGGTTGAGTTCTAGTATCTTAATTTTGTTTGAAATGTATTTCCATACTTTTGAGCTATTTATATATTTTTGCTTGCATGAGTGGTCACTGGGTGTATTAGTAGTAGTACTGGAGAAAACCTGTTTGACAGGTATGATTTATTTTTTCATCACAATAATTGCATACAGATATTCTTTATGAAGTTCAAAGTAAACTTTAAAACAAAGTTCATAATATATTTTAGATTATTAATTAACCTAAACAAAAAATAGCCCCCCCCCCCGATCGGAAAAAAATGTCACTCGAATATTATGTCATGTTGCGAATTTTGTGGCAGTAAATACAAAATTCACAACATGACAATTTTGTCATGTTGTGAATGTTGTATTTACTGTAAATTCAAAATTCACAACATGACAATTACATTATTTCTATTTGTCATTAAAATCTTCCTCAGAGGTACATGTATGTAGTCTATAAAAATACGAGAAAATCTCAAAAGTGTCACAAAAGTGTCCTCTGTAAAATATTGTTGTTCAGTATTTTAGTAACACATATATATATGCAGATGAAATGTTTAACAACTGTCACAATTTAATCTGATCGAAATAATTTTATTGTATATGTAATAAATACTGATTTCATACAGGGTGACATCAGAATAAGGGTAGATGATTACTACTTTTAGGTGACATAATCAAAATGGAGTTTTCAGCTGGAGCACAATTTAAATCATTTATGTTTTAGAAATCTTAACAATTTAAAAAAAGCAATTAACACACGTACATGCGCATATTTACACATACACTGTACAAGTTGGGGAATTGTTCTTGTCGGATGGAAAACAGGTGCACGCAACAGACTGATCAGTGAGGATTTTCGCACATATTTTTTTTAATGCGCCCGCTAATAACAAGATTAAATTAAAAAAAAAAACACTCATTAGCCGTTAAAAGTTGATATGTAGCTAGACTTATAAAATGTCAATTATCCCTGAGTTTCCCTTTATGTACATGTATTTTGCGTATCAGGCATGGGTTTTGTTAAACACAAAACCATGTTTTTAACTTCAATAAAGACAAGACCTTTGGAAATTAAAACTTTGTGAAAACGAGTAAAAAATGTTCTCATTTCTTTTTTTTTATTAAATGCTTAAACCCAGCGATAGGTTGATTATTCCAACTCATTAAAAAAAGAAACCCAAATACTCCTTTGATCAATAGAGTGCGTTTTGTTGATGATTTTATCATTTAAATTGATTGAAAAAAACACCTTTCAGAATACTACACTGCTTACCTGTTTACACATTTTCTTCATACGCATGATGTATTACAAAATAAAAAATCAACGTCTTATGTTTTAGATAATTGTCGGGAAATTACATTTTTAGGAAGATTAAGATGGGGATTTTCTCGTGCCTCTTTGAATTAAAGATATATTTCAAAACTTGCTTTGCCAGGTTAATCATAAATAATTAATATTCATAGTCAATACTAGTGAAGCCTTGGAATACGAAGTAATGTTTCTTTTTTTGAAATGTTTCCTCATTTGATTATTATCTACTTTCAAGTCTAAATCAAGATGTTTGTGTAGACGAAGGTATGGTTGGCTTCAAAGGCAGGCATCAGTTAAAGCAGTATACCAGGTATTTCCAACAAGAAGGCCCACCGATGCATGGGGTATAAAGCTCTGGATGTTGTCAGACTCCATCACTGGGTACACGCACGACGTATGTTTACAAAGGAAGAAGGAATTAACGCCGTAGTCCTAATGGACAAGTATGTTGTTCTTATATGTGCGCTCTTGTGGAAGCATTTAATCCTATATGATGTACAAGTGTTTGTAGCAAAATTTAATCCTAGAAATGATATGGACCGCGCTTGACTAATACTAATAAGGAATTTTCCCTAGGGTTATCAAGCAGTGATGAATCTAATGGAATCCCACTTTTACAAGGACCACCACGTCACTTATGACAGCTTCTTTACAAGTCCTGATCTTGTCTACGACCTTCTTGATAAGGGGACTCACAGTACGGGCACGGTCATCAAAACTGGAAAGGAGATGCCTTCCAGTTTCAAAACCGGACCACACCAATTAGAAGAGAGAGATTCGCGTGAAAACACGGGAAGGAGTCATGGCAATTCTTTGGGCAGACAGAAGAGTGATTTCATTACTGACCACAACCTGTTCACCACGGTACGAATTCAGATTTGATTCTCCGTGGCATCGTTTTACATTAAATCAACTCTTCATCTTGCTCCGTTTACACTAGCATATGTGGTTCACAGATTTTTTATAACGTATCAAACATCTCCCTTTCTCTGCAATATACATATTTCTAATGAAAAATATTATCTGCAACAGATTTGTACAGACAACAAATGGCAAAGGACGAGACATCTCTATACCAGCAGTTGTTAAAAAATACAACCACACAATGGGAGGAGTCGATCTCGGGGACCAATTAATTCTTCAGTTTGAACCCCAGTTCAAAAGTCTGAAAATGTGGAGAAAGCTTCTCTTTCACTGTATTGTCATAGCAGCGGGTATTGTAGGATTTCAAATTTCAATTAAGAATTAAACTGTTTAGATCTTACATACACTACGAATCGCCTGCATATACCTAAACTTATGAAAGATTCAGAAAAAATCTAAATGTAAATTGAAAAAACCCTGCAGTTAGGTAATGATTTTGGGAAAGAAAATAATTTTACTTGATTTTGTTGTTTATTTCTATTGGAAGTACGTCACAATATGGAGGTGTCCCATTCCACCTTAACATTTCATGATTGTTTTTCAGTAAACGCATTCATTTGCTATCGCGACACATTCCTGGTTCAGCCAAAAATGAACCATCTAAAATTCCATCAGCAACTCTGCCAGGAATTGATTGGGGGATTCAGACAGGGTAGCAGAAACAGGCAGATGAGGCTGGTACCTGTACAGCACAGAACTTTGGCGAAGCTAAAAGGAAGAAGTGCGTGGTATGTGCTGGAAATGACCGTTTCAAGAAAACACGCATCAAGTGGTGATGTCAGGATTGTGAAGTGGGACTGTGTATTGACCTCTGCTTTAGGCTGTATCACACCCGCATTAATTACAAATGATCGAAGTAACGAAAGAGAAATAAAGGGACTGTGAAATAGTGGAGAATGAAAAGAAGAGAAAATCGAAGTAATGAGAGAGAGTGAGATAGAGAGTGAGAGAGAGAGGAAAAAAAGAGAGAAAGAGAGGGAATGATTGTTGAAAAGAACCATATTGCTCTTTAAATGTTATAATAATTTGTAAAATTATGCATCCATTATATGATTGTTTTTGACAGCATTTTGAATGTAAAAAAAATCTGAAAGAATTCAACGAAATACAAATGTAATATATGTTATACTTTCCTGTCAAATTTGACTTTTTTCCCAGTTCAAATTGAAACAACGTAAGTAAACTAACGGATAAGATTTTTTTTTTACTTGCAGTAAATATGGTAGATATAGAAATATGTATAATGATAATATTCTATTTTTTTTTTAAAGTTTAATTTCGGTAGAGTAAGAAATAGAGTATTGATGTGCATACATGTATATAAAATGAGCAGGTGCATTTTTACGTTGCAATTCGACGTCGCGTTTTACCGTATTACATAAAGTTTACGTCACTGTATGGCAATAAGACGTTATAGACGGTACTGACTATCGGCGTTGAATGGGTTAACCATAGACATGTCAATTGCATATATGTAAACTGTCATTTGATTCACTGACCTTTAGTTATGTTGTGTACACATTAATTTCTATTGTATTATATCTTTGTATTGGGAGAGGGCGATCTAAGTTTTGGAACTTGTGCCCAATCCCAATTTATTTATGTACAATAAAAATATGTTCAAATAAAATCATATGAAAGGTATAAAGTACTAGACGATAAAAGTATCATTAATGTATACTTTGCCAATATATAAATGAACTACAATGTATATAAAACTTCTGATTGCATTTTTTATAGAATCAGAAATGCATAAGGATGCTTTTATTTTATCGGCTTAGTTGATAAAAGCATAATTGCATGACCATAACCCCCCCCCCCCCCACACACACACACACACACACACACCCTCCCTCACACACACCCACACAAATATCCCTCGAATACCCCCCCCTCCCCCCCCCCCCCCCCCGGGAAAATTTCAGCTGCCAGTTGGCTGTGATAATTCTGGAATATAGCATTAAATGATTTATTTTTGACGTCGTCGTGTCGATAACAAATTGACCAAACAAATATTGATTAACGCGTGTTAATTAATTGCATGGAAAAACACAAGAGGATGTAAATATTTTTCTTAACGTCGTGTATATATACAGGAGTTAATGTTCTTTGAACAAAAGCCAGTGACAATATCTGTTTCTGTTGTATAGCAGCTTTTCCCCCATAGTAGCTTTTCCCCCGGGGGGAAAAGCTACTATATAGTAGCCTTTCCCCCCGGGGGGGAAAGCTACTATATAGTAGCTTTTCCTCCATAGTAGGGTTTCTCCCTCACGTTTTTGGTTCATATTTTATAAAAAATATTTATGGAAACCCAGTAAGGATTAAAATCAATGTTTCTACACACCCAGGTTGCATATATCTGCATTCATCTGTAAAAGGTTAAGTTTCGTTTTGCCGATTTATTATTTTTTATAGACAATGCTGAAAATTAAACATGTGTGAAATTGAATTATACAGAGAACTTTTAATTTAGGTAATTAATTGAAAAAAGTACTTGGTATTACAAGATATACACTTATATGCATAATTCTGTGTTCTGAATTTGTAAGTGAAAAATGTTTTGAGAATTTTTTAATAAATATATCAGTCCGTCTGTCTGTTAAAAGTTTGTGCAAATTTTATCCAGGCTAAACCTCTGTTTTAGAGAAATTTTGTTTCCGATGTTTCAGAGCCCGATGTTTAAAATCATATTATAATGAATATAGTGCATATACTTTAGGGTCCCATATCTCATAAACTAGAGATGACCACATCACCATATTTTCACAGTGGCAGTGGTTTGCCACTTGTAGTTAACTCTGAAAATTTCAGCCCTCAGGGTAGGGACCCTGGATGTTTGAGGGCCCGATGTTTAAAACCCCATTATAATGATTGAATAGTGTTCTATAAGTGGGGGCTCGAATCTCAAATTATAGAGATGACCACTTAACCATATTTTTATATTGGTAGTGGTATACCACTAGTAGATGACCCTGAAAAATTTATCCCCAGGGTAGGGGCCCTTAATGTTTCCAAGCCCGATGTTTGAAATCCAATTATAATGAATAGTATATTTTTAGGGCCCCATATCTCAAAAACTAGAGATGACCACATCGCCATATTTTTACGGTCATTTAAAAGTAAAAACATCATTTAAAAATACACACTCACTCATATATTTCTTTATCAAAATGGTTGAAAATTACGTTTAATTTTACTTTTCTTTTTAAAATTTACGAACAAAATTTTTTAAAAAGGTACGCGGGTAAATTCATTATTCTTCAAAACATTTAATCAATTCATAAGATGACTAATGATATACTAAATAACTAGATAAATAAATCAATAAATTTTTATTCATAAAAGTAGCAACCGAAAAACAAAAATAAATAATCAACAATAGCGCATTTGATATACGACTTTATTTTACTTGCCAATTGCTTAGAAGATCAAGCTTAATATATATTAAAAAAAATAAGTCAGCTCATCACAAAAAATGTGTTAGTTTTTATTTCTAATTACCCTTGTTTCATTGTTCGAAGAAATAATATGGTACATAAGTAAATCTTTATTGCATAAATATGAAATAAATAGTATGGTGAGATTTTTAGGTAAGTGAATCGTATATCTTGTTTTATATGGCATCGTTTTCAAAATTGTACATTTATAAATCACGTTGAAAAATAAAAAGCGGAAAAATTAGCACGCAGTGAATGATAATATATACATAAGGTTAGTTCAAGCTCCATTTCACATTTTCCAAAGTAACCAGCAAAGATACTGACTTTGTTCTGGTTGTGAAGCCATTTCACTTAAAAAAAATGTTTACATCATAAAACCTCGCGTTTCGTAAAAAATGTGCTTAAAAACATGAATATGAATATGCGTGACTTTAAAACAAAATTGTCAATACTAACTTTACACACGCCTTTAATACATAATAAATTATAACACCCCTTACCCATGATTTAGAACCCCGTCAACCGAAGTAAAACATTTCAGTTTCTCATCATATCATTGCACCCTGTCTCTCGTTTGATATTTAGAAGTAGAAATATATGATTATATTTGATTGAGTCCATGAGAAAAGGGTGCTTATGATATTTTTTGCACATTTTGAGATTTTTACAGAATTGAATAAAACACATCTCAGAGTTGTCAAATCTGAAATTTTATGGCTTTAAACCAGTTCTAAGTTAAGGTTTTCTCCGTTTTTAATAAAACTATTTCAACAGGATAAAAATGTGACGTCGTGTTTTGCACATGCAACATCAAAACAATTTCAATGTAAACGTGACCGTGACTTTGAAACGTAATAAATGTAAACTACAGCACTCTGTAATTTGTTTTAATTATGGACTTCTTTGTAGTTCGATATGTGGTTATAAGGACCCATGTCAAGTGATGTTGACCGAGACGATATAGACTGAGCTGGCGAGGCCGATATCACTTTTCTGTGTCTTCGGGCGAAATCACTTGACATTGGTCCTTATAGCCTCATATTATTGTACAATGATGTCCATAATAGATAAATTATATAATCATCCGATTAAACAGTCATATTTAAAATAACTAGTAAATGTAGTACATTAGAGAGTTTAAGCATTTAAACATGTACGTGTACGAGTACGTGTAACATGGGGAATCCCCTAATTTAATGCATAATTCCACAAGTTGTACAAAACGTGTAGAATCAAAAAGTACACGGAGGTAAGAACTTGTAGCATTTTTAAATAAAAATATAGACTTAGTGTATATCAGACGTTGTATTAAATGAAGCAGAGAATAAATTAAGAATTACTGTGTTTTTGGTTTCATTGAAGTCATAGAATTATTTCATAAACAGTGAGAGTATGCTGAACATGTTGAAAATGTTGAATCTTATTGTTTTACACGTACGCGTACACGTACACGTACAGTTTATTAAACGATCAAGGTCAGTTGACGGTAAAGACCCAATGTCCAGGGACAGAATATTGATTTAATATTTGCAATATTTTCATTTAATAGTTTATAGGTGAAAAATGGCCCTCGAGTATTTTTATATGGCACTAGAAAAAGTACAAAGTCCTCTATGATTGATATAATATTATAACTTGATAGAAAGAGGTGATATAAGGAAGCAAACATTTAAACTATTTCTAATTTGGTATATATAATAGACATGCTGGTACAGTACCAGTATCGGTAAGGTCTTGATTACTGGTGTATTATTCGTTGTTATCATGATACATTTTGGCAGGATTTGAGTGATCATAAGTAATCATGATCTTAATCCCTGAACTTTAAGTAAAACGCAATGCTCTCTGTATAAAATATTCATTTCATAATGTACCATTCCGTGTAAATCAATCTAAATTGGTGCAGGGAATTGCAGTAAACGACTTCTCTAAATTTTAAGTACAACACAATATGATTTTCTGTATAAAATATTCATTTATAATCTACCATTCTATGTTAATCAATCAAAATTGATGCAGGGAATTGCAATGAAAGAATTCCCTAAACTTTAAGTAAAACAAAAAAATTAATGTGTTTTCTTTATAAAATATTAATTTTGAATGTAACAGCCCGTGTAAATCAATCAAAATAATCATAAATGATGCAGATGACCGTAATGAAAAAATTCTCAGAATTTTAAGTAAAAAAACAATATTTCCTGTATATTGAAAGACTGCATGCGATTTAGATTAATTAAAAAGATTTCCAGAAGTTGACCATTTTTACATGTTTTCTTTAAATTTTGTGATTCCATATATGATAATGAAAGCTTGATATTTAAGCAAAATAAAATCAGTGTTGACTGCTGCATTTTAATACAGCATAGACTTTAAGGTTTGAACAAAGTCAATTCAATAAGGTCAGTTTTAACGTACAAAATATCATTGGCAACTAATGAATACATATTTGCCGAGGAAAGTAAATGTATGATTGAAAATTGCACCAATAACGATACATTTTCATATATTTGAAATATTTCAATTACATACATTTTTATATCTAAGATTTCTAAAAATTCTTCCCCTTTACCAAAATGAATTTGTACATGTTATAATGAAGCACAACATAATCATAGAAGGTCTTTCAACTTCGAGCTCATTGCTAGGCCTAGAAGTTCATATGTTCTCGCTGAATATGGGCAAAATGATAAGAGTTTCCATAGCAGGAGTTAAACTAAGCTTAAAAAAATAGCAATCTACGGAAATTTGCCCACACAAAACTAAATATAGTACTGTTGTAGTTACGTAGAATAATACATTCTAGTCTGTATATTTTGGTGTAGTGTCATGTTGTAAATTTTGAATTTACTGGGTGGGTGTAAATACAAAATTTACAACATGACAATAAATTTTGTATTTACACCCACCCAGTAAATTCAAAATTTACAACATGACAGTAGTTCAAAACTTCAGGAATTTACACTATTTGGATTTTCTGACTACTGAACCCTTTATATACATATAAACCTTCAAACTAATGAACCGACGAACTTTTGAACCTTACGATTACTGGACCATCAGAATAATTAACCTTAAGACTATAGCTACTGGACCGTGATCGTTTTGATTTCCAAAATTACGCAAAATTTTGAAGCTCAGATTTCATACACCGTGTATACACACTGCCAAAATAGAGGGATTGTTGTACTTTACTTCAGAATGAAAGCAAATTTTAAACATTTCATTGTATTTCTAAACATACGGCATTTGAATCAACACTTAGATTGTCTTCAAAATTCTCTTTTATTTTCATACAGAGGGAAATATGAGTGAAGAATGTATGCTTTTAAGCTTGTTCAACCAGATATTTTTCAATTCCCTTGTATTGTTCAGTTATCCATCAAATAATGATTTAAAAATAAGTGACTGTATTGAGTGTGCAACATACCTCTAAGTTTATACTTGGTACATTGTTGAAAACAATAACATCAAAAGTCATTGCTAAAGATTGATAAAATTTGTTAGGTCCAGAATTTCACTTTTTGAAATCAAGCAATATCAGATAATCTGAATATTTTAGCCTTTGCTGTTCATGAATATCGATATGATGTAACAGAAAGAAACACGTACATGTATACACGTACACCAAAATTATTAACAAAGTATTTCCACAACAATTCTTCAAACTATAGCCAATATTTGAGCATATTTCGATAAATCTAACATAAAATGAGAGAAAAAACAAAATGAAGTTGTCAATACATGTATATCTTAAAGAGTTAACCTAAAATAAAGAGTTTACCCAAAACAACGTACTGAATTAATAAAAATCAGGTAAAAAATACTACACGTTATGAAAATAACACGCTTTAAGCATTCCACTTTTCGGACGACGTTATGAAATAACGTCAAATGTTTGTGACGTGATTTCTCTGTTTTGTCAAAAATGCCATAAGACCCTTTTTCTCATGGGAACAATCATTTAAGATCGTCAATTCTAACGGTATTAAATTAAAATTAATAGCCTTTTGGACGAAGGGAGTAATACATTTCCACTTCTTATTTCCTTCCTCTACAAAATTAAGTCAAGATTAGTCAGTTAGTTTCCTGGAAGGAGCTTATACATAGATGATAATACATGGGAAAATTAAAGTTCCAAACCGGCGTATTTTCACTCAAATGTATTCTGACGTGTTCTGTGAAAAATGTCAATGTCATAACGTCGAAGTCAAAACTGTAGATAAGCATCGATTAGATGAAAAAGATTCGAGGTATTCCGAAATCCGCGTAAAAGGTGTTCCAAAAAGGTATAACAAAAGGTGAAATAAATGGTGATGACACAGGAATGTTATGAAGGCCGTGCCTTTGTTCATATTTTATTCTATGTATAAATAAATGCCATAATTATCCTTTATTATGAGAAATTAATATGATATCAGTTATTGCAAATTATTGCCACGAATGGTCCACCATAAACATGACCGGAATGTAAAAAAGGGGGAAAATCTACTATATAGTAGGTTTTCCGTGAGGGTAATCTGGCTATAAAAGGGGGGAAAACCCACTTTATAGTCAGCTTTCCGTGTGGTAAAAACTGCTATATAGCCATTTTTCCGGGGGGGGGGGGGGGGGGGGGGGGCTAGGGGGAAAAGGCACTATATAACACCGGTATGTATTCGGAGAATAATTACTGGCTTCCCGGATGAAACGCTATTAGAACACCGACTTGAATTTTCAAAAATATGACATGTCAAAATCAGAAAACATGACTAAAGACTACTTTGAAAAATCGAGATAAAAACGATTTCGGAAAGGTCGCTCATTTTGTTTTGTAAAATAATAGATGTCAGACTGTTTCAATAAAATAACGGAGAAATTGGCAAATCATTTAGTGTAGTTTTATTAAGATTAACTGAAAATAGAAATATTCGATCGGGTTCCTTTAAATAAAAAATCGTAATTATATTTTTGAAATGGATTCTTAGAAAAGGAGAAGTTTGTAATAGTGCAGTGAGTTTGAAGGCAAACACTGTTCTATTATAACTATTACCATAGAAAGATATAGAGAGAGGAAAGTAATTAGCTTAATTATATATTTAGGCTTCATCTTCCAATTATAATAGTTACAAACTACCATTATTTGAAGTAAAGGAAATGAAATAAGTATGATATAATTACATGAAAAATCTTGGGCATCTCATGAAAAAACTGTCATAAATGATGTGATCTTCAGAGGAGTTATCAGAAAAATAGATCTATATGAATAAAAAAATGAAACAAAACAAAACAAAAACAGGAAAATATTGTCCAACATATTTTTAAACAGCAATAAAACGAACAGTGCCCTTGGATTTCCCAAGCCATGAGCATGTGGGACCGAGATAAGTTAATTACTGTTTGTCCATTAAACTTAAGATACCGTGAAATATTGCTGTGTTCGGTGTATTTCTGGTTCCTATCAATACATAGAACATTTGTTAACTGTTTAAGTCCAATAAAATGTCTGGGAAGAAGTCAAACGAAAATCATTACGATTTTAATATATCATTTTTATTGGGATGTTATTTGCTGGGGGTTTTTTTTTGGGGGGGGGGGGGTTGAGTAGGGGTAGTGGAGGATGTTCTCTCTAGACATGTGGTTCATACAAAACTGCTTTAGATAAGACTGATTTGCAGAAAGGATACCGAACTTTCATTTTTATCTATGTAACTTGATTTCCATGACCACTCTTTTCTCCCCACTAAGCCCAGCTAAGCTGAAAGGTCGAACAAACTTTCTGATTTATCATATTGTCTGTTAACTGTCTAAATGTATTTCAGCCCGATTTATTTCATTTCTTCATGTCTTTTTTGCTCAATACATCTTTATTTTCAAAGACAACAAATTTGAATTTGTACGTTGAAAAAACACCCACATAAAAACTGCTAGTTATATGGTACAGTAAATACATGATAATTTGATAAATTACATTGAAATATAAAATAAATGCACACTAGAGACTTGATTTAATTCAAAGAATTGGTATTTTATTTTACTATAGCTATTTAAAAACAATCTAGATGCTTTACACACTTTGATGAACTAAATTAGCAAAGGTCTATTAATATATGTCATGTTTTAAAACAATTATTGAGCTTTGAGGTCATTCGTAGTTTTACAGTTAAGAAAAATGCATGCAGTTGTTCTTAGAAATAAAATGAAGAATTTTATAAAACATTATAAAATTGAATATTTTGCAAGATTTATGAATGATATGATGAGTCTTCTTTGGGTGTGGGTGTGTGGGTGTGTTAGTGTGTTCATGGACATTTTAAGCAAATTTTTCATTATCAATCAAGTCATCAGTAAGATGTTTAATATTTCTTTAACGGGACAAAACTTCTTAATGAAGTCTGATTCATGTATATGCAAGTTAACATTTGTCACGTGCACTCAGATCCCCATTTTTGGCACGACAATATCTGACCGCTCCATCCTGAAATATTTGAAAACATTTTATACGTAGTTGAGTTTGATAAAATAAAAATAATAACTAAAAATCAAGCCAGCTGTAGTTACAATAGTTAATTGATTTTTTTTTTAATTTGGCCCTTTTTGCTACTGTTTGTGTGCTCTAAGATTGAAGTCTAGAATCCAAATTAGTCTGGATCATGATGAAGTTTTTTTTCTTTCTATGGGAGATATTCATTATATATAGCTTTACTTGTAAATGATACTCTATTAGTTGAATAGTGGGTTTTTTTTTCAAAAGCATCCGATCTCTATGTTTTTACATAGTCACAAGAAGATATACTAGTACTAGTAAATGGAGGGGGTAGCATTGTTGATTTGTTGAATCTTTAAAAATGATAGGCATGTCTAAACTTCTAAAGCTTTTAAAACTGTCAAAACTGTCGGAGACGAGATACATTTGTATTCTTTGAACTCTTTATCCCGTGCCCACCAGTAATTAAAATTTTTTAAGATATTTAGCATAATCTCTCTCTCTCTCTCTCTCTCTCTCTCTCTCTCTCTCTCTCTGATTGCACGATTTAAAGAAGTTAAAAAAGTCGCAACATTTTCTCGAGTTTCAACTTCACAAAGATATCAATCATCTGATTTAGTTTTCATTATCTGAGTTGAATATTTAATGACGTAATGATGGGTGACAAAATCTAATTTTTAACACGTCATTCTGACACACTAAACGCATGCATATACATGTACTTGATGATTCATTAGCTGAAAGATAGATTATGAAATGGATTATGAAACCTTATTCATATGTCTGAAGCTATAATGTGACACATTCTAAGTCTGCTTAATATAGTTTCTGTTCGTAAATTGTATTTGTTCCTATTTGAATCACATTTGCTTTGCCTATTTTAAAAGACATAATAATTTTTCTATGAAATATTCATGTATTCAGTAGCAATTTACGGGAATAAAATCAATCTTTTTAGATACATCATATACTTTAAGTTTTTTCATCGTCGTTTACTATCTAATTAACAAAATGTATATGCCATAAAAAAAAGTTTCTTTTAAGTAAATGACACAATACTATTCCTATAGGCTATACGAATAAAATGGTGTTTTCATTCGTTTGGATATAACATATAACAGCCAAAAATATTTCAGAAGACTTGCGGTGAGTGAGCAATAAAATGTCTGGGCTGCTGAAGATTCTGCAAGGGCAGGGGGAAAAGGTTAAAATTCTGATGGCTGAAATATGTAAAAACACGAATATTTCTGACTTAATGCTCAAGATTTTTTTCTTTTGAACTTTTGACTTCTTTGGTTCAAATATTTCCATGAACATAAGCTTAGATACCATGCCATTGGAGAACATTTTTATCAAGACAGGGAGTTAATGTTCCTTGTATATGAACAGAACTGGAATCGTTCATTCAAAAATAAGCTTGTTCAGCAAACTTTGAGGATTAGCCTTCTCTTTCAGTCATACATGTAAAATTAATCGCTTTCATTAAATGTTCTTCAAAGTACATAATTATATAGATGGTCGATATACTAGTCTTAATTCATTCAAATAAAGTTCTTTCAATATTTTAGTGCGTAAATTTGCTTACAAGGGTACTTTGTCAAACTCCAAATGGTCAGGTTAAGGTCAGTATAAAGTTCTTCAACATGAGATACCACGATGCGTAGATTTTGGCAGTGATAATTTGTACCGCCCGCAGACGATGTTAGATTATATAACATTCAGAAAAAGTACAATGATGAGGCTTAATTGACAAGATCATTCTGTTTATTCTGGTTTTACCCGTGGGTTCGTGGGAACCAGAGATTTCCTGCGGATCCTCAGCGAGCTAGAGTTTCGGAGTCTAGCAGTAATTGCTCGTTCATGCACTCGCGAGTTAAACAAAACCTTGATTCTTTTTTATATTTTGATGAAACTCAAGCGCTGTTTTATAGGAAAAGCATCTCTGAAGCAATATTTCAGCAGAGAGTTAGCTGCACGCCATTAAGATCTGCTCATTATTGCACGCGGTCAGTAACCTATGGGGGTAATGGTAACATTCAGCCGATTTTTTTCAACCAATCGTTGGGGTAGCTCTTTATATGGCTATATCGATTTGACTCCTCTTTTCATTTCTTTTAGTTCAATTATCCTTTGTCTCTACAGCTCTCACTTTCTCTCCTAACTGTTTTCTCACCAAGGTAAAAAATTGACCCGACGTTCTGAGTCTCAATAAAAGGTTAAACAAACGCACACCTGTAAATTTTCCTTTCCACTAAAATAAACATTTACGTGAATAAAAATTCGAATCAAATGATTAAATCCCAAATATTAAAATAACATACAATTCTTCGAATTTGAAATATTCAAGGAACTTAAAATTTGAATGTTATTTCAAAATATTTCTACCAGTGACTTTGTCATTTTATATTTTTAATTGTGGGATTTCTAAATCTATTTTTTCAGCTTAAGAAGGTAAGAAAATAAACCTTTGTCTGTGTCCTTAATTTGACCTAGTCTCACATCGACCCACATGTAGAGAAACCTTTGAACGTATCAGGACGTCATTTTATTATCAGCTGTCAGTATATACATGTATGATCATTTTATATATACCTTCCTTGTTCCAACCACTCTACTGTACACCATTGACAATTATAATCAATGACGCGATGAACTCACGATTTAAAAAAAAACTATAAGTATTTTTAAAAAATTAAAACTTGAATACTCTGAATGGCTATTGCATCGGGAAATTTAAAAGTCTGTGGTGACGTAGAAGAAGTGTACGCTAGGGAATCATGAATGAGTGACAGTTGATTCTAGTTCGGGCCTCTCGTCAAATCAAATGAAGCGATCAGTTGGGCTAGACGCTCGTGTGTGAACGGGTGATCCATTCACAGACCAAGGAGTTTAAACCCTTTATACCCTTGGATATACTCTACTCTAATATCCATTATTTACACTGACTGCTTTATTTATTTATTTTTTTTCCATTCTCGAGTATTTTGTTTCTAATTGACTGGGAATTTGATATACATAGAAGACCTCCAAAATTTTACCATGAAGGTGTCGTGTATAGCTTTGATGTTAATTTGTGTCGCACAGGTAAGTTCTTTTTTATTTTCTATTAATTTCAGTTTGAATGTAAATCAATCAGAGCTTAAGAACTTAAAATATGTTCAATTAAGTACTTAATTGAGTTTGAAGGTATTTTTCAATTTATTCTTTTTTTTTAAATTCGTGTTGCTATTGTTAAAGATTAAAGTGATTTTACAAGCAGGGCGATCTAATTTCTCTTCATATTTTAGTTAAAAATTTTGTGACTTTTTTTTTTGGGGGGGGGGGGGGGGGTTCGGGGGAAGGGGGTATGGGGGTATGGGGGTCAAAATAAATTTTTTAACGAGTACACTTACGTCATAGACATTGTGCTATGTGACTAATATACACTTGCTTCCTTATTACTTCGGAACTTTATTTGGCGTGGTCTGTAGATTCCACTGAAGTTGACTAATGATCTGAAAAAAGATCGTTTTATCTTTCGGAAATTCGTCGTAAATATTGAAATGGGATTTTTTTTTACTGTTACGTTGACAGCGCTTAATATCTTTTTTCACAGAAAATGACAACGGTTTTTAGGTTTGCCTATTGTGTAACATTTTTCCGGGTTCCTCGAGTAGACACGAAAGGAATCTTTCAGATAGTGGTTTTGTAGTAACTCGTCTATAAAAATTCTAACTAAGGACACTTTGGGAGCTAATTTATTCCTAATTTATGATAACAAACGCAATCGTAACACTTTTTTTCTTACGATATAAATATCACCACCGTTTAGCTGTCAGAAATCTTGAGTTGTGGCTTTGTTGTACGCTAATTCGGTGACAACCGTAACATGAATTGGTCAAAAAAGAGCACTGTCATCAAAGTGATGCAACTCCTCTCTCTCTCTCTCTCTCTCTCTCTCTCTCTCTCTCTCTCTCTCTCTCTCTCTCAATTATTTAACTCAAGATATATGCAACCTATATATTACATGTAATTACAGGGGTCTCATCAATATATAATAAACACAGTCGGAACCCCCCCCCCCCCCCCCCCCCCCATAACATGGAGATCGATTGTGCATGTCCTTGGTCTATTAACATTTTCGTACTTGTAAGCTGGTGTAATCTTGTCTCCTTTTATGTTATCTACTGGGTGCACCATTTTAATGCGATACTGTTATAAAAGATGTATACGTCTTTTAATTGTAACATTTAGCAGACTTTAATATTTCCAATAGGTCTTTTATCCTTTTTTACGTTTAACCTTTATATACGGTTCTTGATGCGTTCCCAATTAGCATTTCCGTTGAACGCATTGATGTTTCAAATTCATTTTAGACCAACTCTTTATATAGCATAAAATCGTTTAAGGTAAAGCAAATATGTCTTTATATTGTGATATTGTGTTTATTTTAAACAATTTGCGCGATCGTTGTGTATATCCAGACTTATAAACAGAAATTGATGGAAGGTCCGCAGACGATTTTTGCATGCGGTATCGTCTTATACATTATGACGTTCCACTGCCTTCTGTTCAAACGCTTAGCACTGAAGTGACCTTCCATAATCCTACAACATCAAGGACACATGGTTCGATAATAGCATAGAGGCTGTTGGTGAGGATTAAAGCAGATTTTTCACATACTGTTATTCAAAAAAATAATAAAATGAACAGAAGGATTTAACTAAGATTTTTTTGTTGTAATGAAGCCTGTCACTTCCGTCCTGGATTTCATTTCCTGTTTCCTGGGCCTCTCAGACTCGGAATCAGTAGGGGCCGCTTGTAGCTGTCTTACTCAATCAGTAAATTTATCTGTTCTACTAGTGACAAAGAAGATAATGTTATGATCTGAACAAAAGAGATATATTCAACCTGGGTTTTAATTCTATGAAAATAAAAACAGAAATTACAGGGCTTATATAGATTTTGACACAACAGGACAGAAAAATTTAGTTGTCCTCCAGCTAATGCCAAATTCGTACCGTCTCTTTGGCTGTTGGCTATTTATACAAAATATACTACGCAGTACACTTATTGGTTTCTTTGACCGCTGTCGTGCAACCTGGAAAAATAATGGCCTGCAGAAATTATGAAGGACATAAGATATTCTGGGGTTAGAGATAACACCATGAATAATTCGTGAAACATGTGCCTTCTCGAATTCACAGATTTCGATCTGTATGGATTTGAACTGGATCGAATGGGTTTGTCTGCTTCTAAATCTTGTCAACGGGGCTGGTCTGCACTGAAATTGTGACTCACTTCGTTTGATAAATATACCTTTCACCGTTTAGTTGCAATAAATTGACGACAACTTTAGTTGTATCCTGGCAGTTATGCAATTTACATTTTACCTGGCCACTGTTCTGCAAAACAGACGGAACAAATTCATACGTCATGACTGCCGTATACCCGTTCTACCTTGATGTTGAGGAACGATTTTTTTCCTGCATGGTTAACAACTTTGCAACAGCTAGTTTCTCTGTTGTCTCTATGCAATCGTCATTAATTTGTTCCTTCCTGACTTTCGGAGTCTACAAGCAACAACCCCCTTCCCCAATCCTTGTGCAAAGAACGGCCGACTTATGGAGTGCATATATTGTCTCGTCTATACTTAGAATAAACCAGAGTCTCTCAAAATAGATATGTCATCCAAAAATTAAACTAGGCGAGGTAATTACATTAATGATAAGACACTTTCATGGTTGTCAAACAAGAATGGCTGACTTTAAGTTAATTATGTGATATTTATTGGGCAACAATGCAACGGACACTACTTTATTGATAGATGTTTCTAAATAATAGATAGGAGAAAAACTTTTCAAACTCGAGATAGAGAAGCTATTTGATGATTAAGCTTTATCAGCTGATAAAGCTAGGTTACCAAACATGCACGAATTTCGTCCGTGTTGACATCGAACGAACTTCAGATCACAGCAAGGGTGAGAACAACGACGAGAAGTAGTTGTTAAGATGTGGGGGTCATCGTCTGAGCATTGTATGACTCCACAGGTCACATACTGGGTACAACTACCGCCAACACACTCTCACTGGTTACGTCGTAGATTATTTGGTCTGCTGTACATGTAATGCGTAAAACCCGAAAAGCAGTTTTTAAAACTTGTTGAACTTGCATAATGTAGTGTAGGCAAACGTTCTGGACTAATTATAAATAGATGCTATATTTGGTGTTGGTTGGAAGTTTTGACAAGAATTAACAATTTGAGACCAACAAACCCGGAAATGGTGTCTCTCTGAATCACAGTCAGAAAGTCAGGCTAAGGACAGGACCGTACAAATGAAAGCCTCTATCCTCGAGTAGACATCAGGCCCATGTACAAGACACCGTCATCTGTCCCAGGTTACGTTCAGTTGACAGATTGATTTATGAACTGTAATGTCACCTGTTTTGTGGTGAATGATAATCAAGATTTGATAAAGCGTCCGTGATCAAAGTCGAGAAATGTCGTGGGGATTTTAGATGAGGGCATCAGGTCAAGGTCGTTTTTGTCTTAGGATGCAGACACGGTTCTCAAGAAAAATTGGATATGGAATATACGTACATGACGCTTTTTTATTGGTTATATAAACTATACATGCCACATGAAGAATTCAAGAAAAAGTAAGCATGACGGATCCACACTAGACTAGTTTTGATCGGTCAAATCGAGACTCCAAAATCCCCCTCCCCCCACATTTTTTACAACTTTATTACGTAACTCTACGAAGTATTAATTTAACCTGCGATGATCCATATATCTGTCTTCGTTACTTATCACATGAAGTAATTTGTACTTTAAATTGATAAAGGGTACACGTGCTTTTGGTAAACATTAAGGTCTTTAAGAGAAAGGACTCCCAATATGGCCTAGATTCTGGGGTTTGATTTTCCAGATATTTGTTCCAGAGTGAATCATAAACGTCAATGAATTCATTCAAAATCTCAACTAAAGGTGTTGTCTGTCGTTTTCTGACCTAGATCCCGTCAATGGGTTTAATTCTTTAATCTGTATGATGACAACCAGTCAACAAGAACTAATATTGTTTGATGACAACAGATAAATCTCGTGTTCATGTGCACACATAGAAACACCCGGCCATTCACAAAAAGCATTTCACTGATTGGCTCTGTTTATACACGTTAGTTCTGTTTGTACACGCTATACAAGTCTGAAATTCAACGAACAACTGCCTTTTTGCATTGTGTTGATTGTTTGTAGTTTTTATGGTAGAAGGTTGTTGGGTGTTGGGAGACTCCAAATATTCTCTTTATTTAATTTGACCTAACTGTCTTGACGAATTTCAGGGGGAGGGTTTCTGTTGTAGTGACCTGCACATTTTACAATAGTCTTTAGGATAGTCGTCAAGTACACTTGGTCCGATTTGCAAACTTTGAATTTGCAAATAATCCTATTCAACTAGTCGTCTTTTAGGATGGTCTGTAAGAATACACTGAAGACTTTTTAAGTACTTTTTATGAAATACATCTGTTTGCTTTTACAAAGAAACGCATTGTGCTTGTTTAGAGACCGATAAGGGGATTGGTCCTTGTAATTAACATTTATTTAAGTTAAGCGTCTTTTGCAAGGCCAATGGCGCAATTGTGTGTACTGAGAAGGGGCTTGAATGCCCACCATACCAGACGTAGGGTCGTTTCGCCAGGGTGTTCCATCCACCTGGTTTTCTACTCTATCGACATTCTGATCACAAACTTACAATCAGACCCACTCGAGCGATTGAAAAATATTTTGACGAGTTATAGAATTTATAGTACACCCTTTATACAAATCCTTGTTTTATTTATTAGCGGCCTAAATGTATAATGCCTTGTTAAGGTAGATTAACTCCTTAAACTTGTATGTATTCAGAGCCAATGACGCAATGTTTTCAAACAATGTTTTCAACCGGTGTGAAAGGCTCTCGACACAGTGACACAAAAAAGGGATAAAAGATTATGACCTAAATTGATCCTCGACCTGGTCTAAAGCAAGACCAGAGATTTCAATCGACGTTCGTTTCAACGGCTTCAAAGGGCTTTTTTAGAAAGGCGAATGATAGAACGCAAACTATTTGAAATGAGTAGAAAAATCGAAGTACTGGGTTGATTAAAAATAAAGTACCCCACGTTAATCGGGTTTCAAGTATTGAACTTTTCATCAAATATGACATTTTGAAATTCTATCGCGGTACAAAGATATTGTCATATTGTCTTTTATTGAATAAAACGAAACAAAATTTTATTTGCAGAATATCACTGAAGAAAACAAACACATACTCGACACATATCAAAGATGTAGAGTTTTACATGGATAAAGCTATTTACCGATAATTTTCAGATAATTAAGGTGGGATAAATGAATTGTCCTTGTGACAATACAGAAAGTCCTTTTTACTCTAAGATAAGTTGTGGTATATTTGATTTATGTCTTCTTCTTGTTTTACAAAAAGTCATTTTACGGCATCACCTTTAAAGTCGTGGAGACAAGCAGTTTATTCTCGTAGAAACACCAAACATACGATTAACTTGACGTCTATAAAACCACAAAACAGGGGTCACATTGTCTCCCACTTCCTTCATTAGGTCACCGCCATGACAGCCACGTGACTCAATGTTACATTAAGAGAGAACGTTACGAATAAGATGACTGAAGGGGCGATTTAATGGTCAGTCCACGAAACTTTTCAAATTGATCCTTTTTATTCAAAGCCGGCGAAAGTTTTTGTGAAGTCATCTGCGAGGGCGTATAATGTCCGGAATTTGGACCAAACAATGGTTTTGGACTTAATATGTGAATGCGGAAGGGAGGGGGGTCTTAGTCATTTGCCAAGAATAAAATCACGGATACAACACGGTACCTTTTTTCATGACTATATTTAGTATGAACATGTAATTCCAATTGGCTGGATGGTTGGTTGGTAAATGTTTTTTTTTTAAAAACGCTAAGCCAATTTTCCTAGCCATATCACGAAATTTACTGAGTAGCAGGAACTGTCCCGCACGATAAATGCTGGTCAGACAACGCACATCTCCGCTCGCGACATTTTGCACTTTTTGCTAGGTTAAGCAGTAAACATTTTAACATAGTATTAATATTCTAAACGGAAATGAGATTCCTTTGATTAGCACGTTGTTCGCTTAATTAAACTGGGTTAACACGACACATTCTTTTTTTTTTTAATTGCAAAGCCCCTTGTAACAGCCACAGATTCCAACAGAATACCGGGGGAAAGGGTTTTATCAATTTGAATCTGTTGTTTATTAACTATATCTAAATAGCGTTATTTCATAAAGGATTTTTTTAATGTACAGGGTAGTTATTTGTCATTCAGACATATTAATAACTAAATACCTCCAATACATAGCAGAATATTTGGGTAATTAGTTGATGCTTGTACCACGCGCAGTGATGGAATCATCTAGCTAAATCGGGGCTTTTCGTATTTTCTCATACAATGTGAACAAAAAATTCGATACATGGATTTTTGTTTTTTGCATAACTGTCATAGGATAATTATATAATTAGGTAATTTCAATTAACAATGAGAGTTTTGGCACAAAAAATGCCGAATTTGTAAAGGCCATGTCAATTTACCTTAACCCCAATTACTAAAAGCTAATGGTGCAGTGAAAAACGGAAGCTGGTTGGCGATAGCAAAGAAAGAATCTTTTGGTTGTTTTCAGAGAGAAATCTTTTAATTAAAATTAATTAACATGTTTGCATTTATGTTCATGGCGTCAGTATGTCCTAAAGAGTAGTATTTTGGCCAACCAGGAGGCAAACACGATTCAAAAGTATGAATAATTTTCACAAAGTTTTACAGATTTTCCCGTGGACCATAAACTGTCGGAAATCGGGGAGACGCGATTTAAACGTATAGAGTTGAGCATAATGGGGCAATTTTTTGTACAAGGTATATTGTCTACATAGGTTCCCGTTGTACTGCACAGATAATGCCCTTTGATTGAATTAACACAATTCAAGTAGTTGTTTATTTTATCAAATAACAGATTGCCACACGGTTCAAATGCAATGGATGTATACAACAACCAAAAAGGCATATGAAATGTTAACAACCATAACATATGTTTGATTTCCAACCGTATGCTTATGTGTATGCACTCTTTGTGTTGAGTTACGTAGGTACATAATTGTGAGGGTTTTTTTCCTTTTCTTTGGTTCAGAGAATTTTACCCCAGCCCCTCAAACCTATGACGTAGCTGTGTAATTCAATTACATTACAGCCCAATTCACTAATGATAATATAAGTGATAAGCTGACCAAGGGGCACTTAGGCAGTGAACTGTCAATGAATTGTTTGATGAAATAAAACAGGGATTCATCAGATAAATTGGTATCCAGTACAATTGCCTGAAGCGATTTTGAGTTTTCTAACTAATTTCACAACATCAACAGTGTGAATAACAACAAATAGGTGCATCGTCTCTTGGATTATTGAGTGGCAAAATTACTGTGATATATACTTTAAGATTAACAAAAATAAACAAAACCAAATGTCGCAAAAAAAATCCATCAATAAAGATTTGACATAGGCGTTGTTTTTTAAAAAAAAAAAAAACATTGCAATGCTTGAAGTGATTCCTGTGGCGAAACTCAGCTTGTATTTTCCTGGGGGGACGTTAAAATATTTGGTTTTCTTTGTTTCCGCAATTTTCTTTCATTTTTACTACAATTAACTGGGCGGTATTGGTCTGTTCTTTTGTGTGTACACTTCACACTTGTTGTATTGTATGAATATTTAATGTGAAGAGTAAATCTGAAGAGATTCTCGTCTCGTCAGAAAATGAATTATTCAGATAGGTTAATTTAATGGCATCTAAGACATTTCATGCGCTATTACATAATCCACGTGAAGTAAGCTGATTACTTCAGCGGAACAAATCAATTTTCACTAACATCATCTAGCTGAAATAAGCGAGTTAACAAATTATTACAAACTTAGTGAAGTAGTCTGGGTTTCTCCTTTTATTTCTCTTGAAAGTTTGTGTCGTAAATAACGTTTTGTTGAAAGTGTGTAGGTGAAAAGTTTGCAAGGCAGTGATGAGATGGCAGTGAAAATGTTGTGTCACCGTAGAAACGATTGACAAATCCATTGTAGAATCGAGACCCCGCTATGTTGACACACCGTCTTACCGACACTGCTGTCTAAACCATGAAATAAATGTCGTCCATTTGTCGTCGACGTTTTCATTAGTTGATTTTCAATGCACGGAACAAGTTTACCCGTTGAGCATGAACCAGACGAAAGCTGTACAGCGACCATGTGGTGTAACCCGTGTTGTCAAATAGACACTATTGTTCTGTGGTACATTCAGAAAGGCGTGAGGCGTCTGAAATGGAACAGACCGATATCCTCTTGACTTTATTAGAGTTCTACATAAGCGTTAAATGTTTTAAAGACAAAGTGAGATTTCTTTTGTCTACTGTTCGAACATCATGACCAACATCTGGGTTTGCTGCACGATGTACTTGCGCCACACACGAACCCCGACCCCCTTTATCCGAGTCATCTGGTGTAAACTTATTAAAGTCGAAATTATCAACAACTATCTATCTCAACACGGTTGCAGATGTTACTTTGTGTGTTGATTAAGCAAATTAATTGTCCTTAAAAAGTGGAGAAAAACATTTTGAAAAATGATCAATTATTTAATATCACAACATTAACAGGGGCCTTGGTGTCGAAGAGATAAGGGGAGAACATGCATAATTTACTGGTTTTTGTTAAATTTGAGTTTGCACCAAAATTATCAGCTCTGTTGCAGCAAACATATGTTTCATTTATCGGATTCCGTTTTGATCAGATAAGAGACATTTTCTGGGATGTTATTGTTTTTATGGAGATTATTGATATGAATTTGATTTGAGTAATATCTGGCTTTTTGTCAGCAACATCGTTCTATCGCACCTTTTATGATAATATGGGGTATCAGTAAATTAGATATTATAACATTTTCCCCTAAACGTAATAAATCATGGACTCCATTACGGAATGTTTGTATGCTGTCTGTCGTATGAATCTGTAGACTAATTTAACGAAATGCCACTTTCAATAAAAAAAACTTTGGGGATCCTATGGATATACACACTAACAAGATGCCGACGGAAATATTTACTCATCAGCAAATTTTGAGCAGTCATGTTGGACAAAAATGTCTAAATTGTTTATAATATTGTAGTAATAGAGTATATAAACAAACTCAGAAAACGATTCGAACACACCCTTGCCATTACTCCGCCATGGTGATGTCGGGATAATTGGCTGTGGCCAGCCGATGGTTTATAAACGTATAATATAGACCGGCAGAGACGAAGCAGACAATCTTTGGCAGCTTTGAGATCTTTTGAATTCCTTTTTGCACTTTCTGAACTATTTTTAAAACATCCCCAGCTGGTCAGACTTTACTGGTGATTGCAGGGTGAACTTAAGCAATATCCATCAGGGTCGGCCTGGTATAACACTTTTATTAAGACGCCAAAGTAAACAAAGAGGAAAAGATTGTTTATCAATATTGAATCTTATACAGAGCAGCTGAGCAGTGGAGAAAATTTAGCAGATATTGCAAATCGTCCAGCCATGTGCAACAGCAATTAAACGAAGACATAAAATCAACACTTAAAAAGAGAGTCAATTACTTTTATTTGTATTATTAGAAACCCCCAAAACCATTTTTTAATAAAACGTTTTTAATTAGGGAATTCTGATTCTTGAACAAAGAGCAATTTTTTTTTCCACACGTGCCGATATTGATATTTTGTTACACTCCATCACTATTGGTAATTTCTCTCTCTCTCTCTCTCTCTCTCTCTCTCTCTCTCTCTCTCTCTCTCTGAATTATCAAGGATAATATGAGGATTTTTGAGCATATACTTTCATCACGTGAGAAAACGTGGTCGAAAATCGAAAACAAAAGATATTCAGTATCAAAAACACCAATTTCACAATTATACCTTCTCAAATTTAGAGTTCCGCAGAGTATTATTCGAATGTAATCTAAGAACATGTATTTGCGGCACAGTTTAATTGCCAATGTCTACAATGCTGCAATGAACAGCTTTGCTTAATTTATTGTAATTTGACTGTGTGCGTGCTGTTCATGTTGAATAAGGTTATACCTTTTACCTTATCTGAAATATTCTTACGCAATCCTTAAAACTTTTTGAGGTAGGTAACTACAGCCACTAATCTCTCTCCTCGTGTCGGACCGGTTTATAGATTGTAAACCTATGTACATGCAGCTCCCTTTTTTAATGACGTTTTTTGTCGTCCGCTAAGGTAGCTAAGGTGCACACTTTGCATGTGCGTGTTTGTTAAATTGATCGTAATCTTTGGTGAGTTTCTTATTTGTCTGAAGACCAGACTAGTAGACAAATACAGGTAGACCAGTTATATAAACTATGTCAGCTGTTATCACCTGATGTTATATAACAAGAACTGGGTAGAAAAGTAGACAAATACAGGTAGACCAGTTATATAAACTATGTCAGCTGTTATCACCTGATGTTATATAACCAGAACTGGGTAGAAAAGTTTTTGTTCATTCACTGAAATAATTTTTTCTACGATGTTTATGGTTCTCGTCTCTAATATTATAAATGGCTTAATGGCTTTTATAGTGAAAAAAATAATAAATTTCAAAGGCAGACATGCTATGTGCTCTTTCACACAAAGAAAAAATTTAACTCATCTTGAACACATTATATTTTTATTATGTTGAAAAAATTAATTTTTCACATTGATAATGTATGAAAATACTTCTTTATGATCAAATGACCATTGTATGAGTATCTATTCCAATGTCTGTGTTTCAGGTACTGGGTGGCCGAACGGATTGCCGTCAGTGTAAAGCTGGGCATTATGCTAAAAGACATTGTAACGAATTTCATGACACAGTATGTGCCCAGTGTCCAGAGGGCACATATACCCCCAAATCTAACACAAGGGAACTGTGTTTCTCCTGCTCAACGTGTAGAAAGGGCTTCTTTGAGATCAAATCGTGTACAACTAGACAAGATACTGTTTGTGGATCTTGTAGTCAAACAGAGTACAGTGATATAAGTAGTTATAGGATTGACTGTGTTCATGATAGAAAAAAGATTCAAAATGATCAACCGCGGGAAAGCACCACAGAGGAGTCCATTGACTTAGGATCAGGGGACGGGGAACTTATAATAAACCGTGATGGAGTCAAACCAACAGTCATTGATGACGTTTTCATAGAAAAAGAGTCGCATCACGTGACTAGTTTACCTCATGCTCAGAACGAGACTCTGGATTCAGAAGGAAGCGGCGAAGGTTTTCCGATTAGTGTGTCTCCTGAAGAAGAATATGAATCAACTGATAAAAATGTTACATTCACCACATCCACAGAATCAATGGCAAAATCTGAACATCCACTCACTGTAACGGAGTTTCCTACCTCTCTGCCTGAAACTCTAAACACTACAGCTTATATAATGACATCTACAACTGATTCTAGTTCGAATGCTGCTGAGCATGCAATTACGTCAGAGCAAAGTTCATTAGCATCGTCAACATCAGAACCAATTTCAACATCTACATCAACATCAACGTCTGAAACAACTTCAACTTCTACAACTTTGAAAGCAACAGAATCGGTGGAAACGACCGAAACGCCAACACGTGAACCAACGTTTAAACCAAGTACACCAGCACCTCAAACAACAACATCTACAACAACAACGATGTCAACACAATCTACAACAGAACCCGAGATAGCCACAACAACTGTCCAAACAACGCCGGAACCGACAACTCCTACTACAAAGACAAAACCTCTCCACTACAGCACGGACAAAGACGGAATGGTCATTATTGACTTGAGGGGTTCTACAATCATTGATCTGAGGACTACCCCCACAACGAGACCCAAGTACAAGGTCACCACCGTGAAAACGATGGATCTGGACTCAGGGGACGACGGCATAGTCATTGATCTAGAAAAGCAAGAGGAGGACTTCATAGACTTACAAGGTGAGAATGGGAAAATCCAGCTGCAGACATTTAGCTCTACGTTGTTCCAGTCAACCTGGTTTTTCACATTGAGCCACTGAGCCATTGATCTAGATTAACTGCATACTGGATATCCACGAAAAATGTGTTCGTTTCAGTCAAATTATTGTAAACATGAGTGTTTTGATTATGTGGTATTGATGTAACATCCTAAAAACTAGGTATAAGTTAAAATGCATAATAGTATCTTGTTACTAAGAAAATATTATCTGGTCAAAAGATTCCGCGTATTATCAGAAAATAAATGAAAAAAATAAGAGATTTAAATTTACCGCGTGTGTATAGTATTACACGTCACGTGATAGATGCTGCTGCAAGGCGGCCCCCTGTAGCCAACATATTCCAGAGAGACCATTAAAAGAGATAAGCGACTTAGTTTAGGTACGTTATCAGAATGTATTTCCTGAGTGATATTGGCAGAGCATGTTTGTTTTCAATAGTTCAATCAGGAATTCAAAAACTGCAAACCCAAACCTGCAAAAAGGAAAAACATACAAACAAGTCGTGACAACATGCTGCGCCATCAATACGTCATTAGTCAAATCACTGATACATTCAATATCGAATTTCATCAGTGATGTGCACTCATAAAATCTATCAAATAATAATATATTCTTGGAAAGACGTCACAATTTTTAGACCAGCCCTAATATTTTCGTGTATCTTGAGATTGATACAGTAACTGTAACTCGAGAAAAAGATAAAACAGGGTGTTTTCTGGAATTTTTGCGCCATTGAGCTTTCGTTGTAACGGAGTATAGTTAACCCAAGGTGGGACTTGAGAGGTATATATTCATGCTTTGAAATCTATATACAGATTTGAAAATTATGATTCTGATGTCTGTTTTATTTCACTTTGATATTCGTTGCATGTTTCATTTAATCGTTGCACTTGCTTCAATGGGAATTAAAATAGAAGAATTGTGTAGTGGTCTGTTTCGAATCAAGACAAATCATATACTATTTTTTGTTTTCTATTTTCAGATAATACTTTAGAAGATACCGAGACCAAAGATAAGTCTCCCTTGAAAGCAGGTGCATTGGGCTCAAAGAAAATGGTAAGATGTCACGTCACACATTTTAACCTTTTGAACCCTATAATATATCTTGCACTCCAGCCCAAACCCACTATAGTACATTGTCTGCAACTCCCAAACACTCTTAAATATTTGATACAAAGGTTTCCTATATTTATTTTGGTCATGGTTATTTTTTTTCTAACACGATTCGTGTATCTCTTTAATTATTCAAATTAAATAAAATCAGAATTTATGTTATCATTTAAACTGAGGTAGTAACAAATCCTTCTATGTTTATTACATTTAATTTATTATTTTTAAAAGAATTAGCGTATAACGGAAACTATATTGTCAATTGTCTTTTTTCTTCTGTCAATTGACCTAATTTTAGATTCCGATTCATTCCTATTAGCATTGTTTATGGTCACCTCAGCTATAACTGTAACACTTTGATGAATGTATGTCAAGTTGTTGGAATTAATTTGACAGGATGAAGACGACGGGGTGAAGATTGGAATTGTCGTCGCTGTTGTTGTGGTCGCCGCCATCATCTTCTTTGTCGTCGGGTTTCTCGTCAGTAGATACTGTAAGAAGAAGCGGTCAGGGTCATTCAAAGTCAAAAACGTAAGCATCTTGATCTAGAGACTAATGTACTTAGAGACCTCTCACGTTAATCTTGAAATTTCTTACATATTTAAATATGTTAACTGTACCTAAACATGGTTTTTAGTTAAGATTGATGACAATAAATCAACGTCCAATTCAGGTATTTTCCTGATGTATAGTATTATATGTAATTGATCGATAAAAACTGGATTGTCATCGTTTATCAAATGATTTATACATGCAGTCCACGTTTATAACTTGAATATAGGTAAAATAAAGATGTAAATATATGCCCAATTATTTATTGAAAAGACGTTATTGTGTTAACTGTAAATGTTCACTGTAAAATTAATGGTATATGTTCACTGTGTTAATTGTAAATGTGTTAACTTAACTGTACCTAACATGATTTAAAACGATTATACAGTTTTTCCTAACAAAACGATGACATGAAATATCAAAGGCAAAAAAAAAAAATTCTAAACAAGCAAGTTACAAGAATTGTTGAAACGATCTGTGTAACACTGGTGATTAACCTCATTTTGGATATCAAACAATCGGAAGAAAGCATAACAGAAAGCGATCCATTAAAATTTGATATTGAGCAATCAATTATAGAGTTATAAATGACAATGCCAACTGAAATAGATTGACTTTGCCTTCAAACGTTGTCATGAATTTAAGCTGAAATGAAATGCTACACGGATGTTATACCGAGAATCGTTACCAAAAGCAGTATTTTCTGTATCGGCTCTACTAATCTTATGATGAATATAGAACACTACAAAAGGCGAAAGTGTTTATATTTTTGTCCCTTTTAAGCAACCCTCTTCTCTCTTAAATATTAAGTAAAACAGTTTAATTCTTCCCATGGTCAAGCTATTGAATTGAAACAATTTTGACAGAAATAGCTTCTTGATCTTTTCATCGGATTCGTTTAATAACGTCAGGCTTTCCATCTCACACCCACAGCAAACAAATTAAGGTCTCAAAAATAACCAGAAAGCAATCGGAAGATCGAAGGTAGAAATTGGAACATTTACTGATGTTTTGATTGACTCAACATCGTTGTTTAACGTTGTTATTTGATTTCATAACAAGATCTGCAAATAGAAAATCCTAACGATTTGTGTACATGTAAAACGGTCTATGACTGTCATTGCAATGAGTCACGGGAAATTAAGATCATTGTGATGAATGCCTGCAATTAGGAATATTTTACCTATAAATTACAACATTGTTCTTATATCTTGTTCAGATCTATCATCAAGAAATGTTGCCTGAACCTCTTGTAATAAAGGGTCATGTCATTTTGAGTAGGTGTTTTTCCATCCTTTAGAGCAAATACAATATCCGAGCCTCTTGTAATAAAGGGTCATGTCATTTTGAGTAGGTGTTTTTCCATCCTTTAGAGCAAATACAATATCTTGACGTGATCTTTCAGAGCTTTTAGATTAAGACTAAATTTCACTTTGTGAAGTTTTCGACCATCTTTAAAAAAAAACCTCACTCTCGTGAGATTAGACGAGATTCAAATCGGTCGAGGTGTGCCGAATTATTGGTTGCTCCATATAGAAGTCGATTTATAGAAAACTTCTATCTTACACTGGATTATCTTCTCCAGGCTTTGCTCTCTGCAGGGAATCTAAAAACAAGATTTTATCGATATATACATATGTGAAGTATATTCAAAAATAAATATCGGTCTCATGCTATTTAACTAAAAATTGTATTGAAAAATATTTATTTGAAAAATATGTCATGTTGTAAATTTTGTATTTACACCCACCCAGTTAATTCAAAATTTACAACATGAGTGATATCTAAATGTAACTGGTTTTTATTTTAATCTGCAAAATTGTAAAATTACAGGATATTGAGAACGGTTCGGCAAAGGGTAGCACACCAAATGTTTTGGACCATAGAGATGGAGGGATATATGACGAGATTGATAAAGACTCGGCCACCCCGGCCAAAAACGGAAAACCTAATGGAACAGCACGTTCAACTGAAGATGTGTATGCCGTGCCAGACAAACGCAAGGGTAACCCCCCGGAATCTCCAAAGCTCGGTACGCCAAAATTCATAATGGTTTCAGATTGCATTTATTATTATATCCAAGTGCAGTTTCTTACCCCGTTCGTAATTCAAATTGCCGTCTTTTGATTGCAGAAATATTAAACAACATTCAAACTTGATTTGTTTATAATTATTTGATTACTGTGTATTCTTATCGCCCAAATATTTAGTAAATGGTTTCACTCTTAAGAAAACAATTTGATTCGTTGGGATGAACAAGTAGGTTCTGTAATGAAAGACGTGTGGATCAGTGCAAAATACAAGATATAAGATTTTTTTTTTCGTAACTGTAATAGCCTGGATATCAAAAATAGTATACCCGCTAGTTTTATTTATTTATTTATTTATTTTATTTATTTCATTTCAGAAATCACTAAAGTCTCAATTTTGATAATTTTGATTTTGATAATTAAGTTTTATTGAAGTCTGATATCATTAATTAATACCACCGTTTCTTTCTGTTTTATAGAGGAACAGTTGGACAAAATCAAATTCATAGATGACACAGAGGAGGAAGCTGAAGCCAAAGAGGATGACAAGCTCTTGGAAGACTCTGATGAAAAGTACTCCAGTTTTGCGTCTATCCCAAATGGATCTGTCAAACAGAACGGTGACGTCACATCAAACGATTATGTCTCAGAATCTAGTCCTATCCTAAACTCCCGAGACACTCCGGAGAACAAAGAAACCTCTGACGAAGAAGCCAACGGCAAGGAGAGCGAAGATGCCGAAGATTCGCCATTACTGGAAAAAGCGGAGGGTGAAGAAAAGCAAGCGGAAACCAGCAGTTGAGAACATGCTCTCTGCTGAACTATCGCTCCATCGCATGTCTGTTCTCAATAGATAGGCAGGTTATATCACGTGATTGCATTTTAAAGGAGAAAATCAAAAAACGTACCGCGAAGCCTGCAGACAAGACGCCTACAGCCGCCGAGGTTGGGTATGAGCGATGTGCCCTAGCCCGTCAGAGAAGATAACAATAATCCTTTATCAGATTCAAAGCATCCTGGTCAAAGATTCTTTGCAAGTACATTATGTCAACCTGAGAAATCGCTGCTGTTTCAAACATAATTTTCAACCATTTTTTTTCTCCTCTCATTATTTAAAGATTTCCTTCAATCTTAAGCATTTTTGTCGAAGTACAACAAATATCTATTAAGTTTTTTTAACTGTAAAAGTTGTCGTTAGATTAGAAGATTTATTTGTTGTAATTTTTATAATCGCTTTTTGACTTGTTAAAAAATTGTGCAATGAATATTCATAGTATTGATAATAACGTTTTTTATACGTTAGGCTCTTTGGAATTAGTGCTTTTTATATATAATTATTCATTTTTTGTTATTGTTGAGTTGTTTTTTTTGGGTTGTTCACTATGCCTACTAGTTTAAGATGGGTAACACTGTGCGTTTTACCCCTATGTATCAGCACTGTTGTCACTTTTTTGCAGCTATAAACATATAAATTATTTTAATAATTATTTATTTCCAATGCGATGTCTCTTCTTTCTCTTTATCTCTTTTTGTGTTCTTTGACCCTTTCCGTTCTCTGCTGTTGTCGTTAGTTATGGGTATAAATTGTGCTAAATTCTTCTATCTTGATGTACATGTTTTTTTTTTCTCATAACCTTAACTTAGAAGATGTTCATGTACTCGGAGTCCCTCCATCATTCATATATGCATATTTTTCTAAGTTCTTGTATAATTTTAAAAAGCATCTCACCATGTCTTTACATGTACATATAACCAAACACAAACTGACTACCAAAAATACAACACACATCCAGTTTAGTGTATAACTAGTCTTGCCAGTGTTAGGGAATATTGCGTCATAATTGCGTCATAATACAGTCATAAATTATTTACATGTTTCATATAATGAATGTGTCTCGCATGCTGTCCTATAACCAGAGTTAATATTGAAGGAAAACGGATCATGGCTTGTCTCTTCGTCTCCATTTCGTGGTACAGTGTTCCGTTGTTTTCTTACATAGTTTGGCAAGCACCTGCACACTTGGAGGTGAAATATTGCTTATATTTGTCTTAAAATGTCGATAAGGTAATCTTTTTTTTTTTTATTTTAAGATATTGTGTCAAGAAATAAAGAATTCAAATGTCTTTGAGTTAATAAATTTTGTGGCGCTCTTTCTCCGCAGTCGCTTGGTTCTTCCCAGGCGACAACTACTGAGACATCTCCCGTATATGTAAAGGATGTGAAAGCAATTGAAAATGTCAAAGCAATATACTGGGAGTATATATATAGAAACCCAATCAAATCCCTCTATATTAAACTGAATCTGGCAGATGTATCGCTGCAGACCAAAGTCTTAACTCTGTTATACATGATGAAAAAATGCATGGGAGCAATCAACAATGAATTTTCTCAGACCTTTTTTTGAATTCTTTACAAGAAAGCCAATGAGTTTTAAAGGTCATTTGAATTTACTATTACAATTGAAAACTTCATTTGAAATTATTTTATCATAAAAATCTTGTACGTTAAATTCGATTGTAGCAAAACAGGATAGTTTTAGTTCATACATGTATGTACCTTGTTCGAAAAAAAACGAGGAATACTTGCTGGAAACAATTGATCTTTATCAATCGCTTGATTGATTAATAGTTTGCTGTTAAGCTATTTTCGAGACTATTTATCTCATGTTATGATGTCAGAAAATGCCGGTGAATGAATTCAAATCAAATTCCTCACTGGTATTATTGAGCAACGAAGCTTCATCAAGGTTCTTTAAGTTTCAATGCTGCACAGTTCCTCTTCGTTATTACGTCTGACTTTGGTCGCAGACGGGGATTGAACCTGCGATCTTTTGCATATGGAAGCCCCCACTGTAGTCAAACTCTCGTTCAGGTTTTTGGATAAAGCCTCTGAATGGATAAAGCCTCTGAATATTTTGTCATTGTAGACATCTATTTCTTAATGATATTATTTTTTTCATAATCAGAATTTCGGAATGGGCAACGAAGCAATATCTTTGAAAAATCCTCAACTGAGCATTGAAACTGCAAACAATCAATACAAAATATACCGAGACTGTGAAATTCATAGATTCTTTTTTATTTAGTTTGAGATGTTTTATTCACACAAAAGATAGCACCAAAAAGTGATTTATTATTTTATATTTATTGTGGGTTGTGTTTACACTATACAGTGAATCGCGGACAGGGTGTGAGGAGTTACATCATAAATATTTTTCGAAGAGATTATTCTTCATGCATTGTTTGAGAAGAGTTGCTTATATTTGAAAATGAAATTGTTTAATCTTATCTTCGTTGTTCACAATCTAGGTGTTCTGTTCTGATAAAATAGGTTAAGGGAAGCATTTGAGATAAAGGCCAGATGAAAGACAAGCGAATTACAAATAATTACATCAACTTTAAAACAGCGATAGCTCGGTCCGACCCTATTTATTGAGTTGTTTTGATGTTCCGGAAAAAAGTTCAAAAAAATACAAAGGTCTAGATTAACAAGCATGCAAACTGTGTCACTAAACTTTATTGCATTGCATTTTCATTGCCAAGTAAAAGAAGGAATAAAACTGCACCGCCCCTTTACATATTAAGAGTTCAGTAAACATCCACAGAAAGTACCCCCGTCAGAGGTTCGGTAAATTTCCTTATCGTTCCTGCGTAGTGTCCATTAAGCTAGTGGAGCAATGTTCCAGTAACCTACTTGTGTCCAGTTATATTTTAAGCCCATTATTATCGAGTAATTATCATACATGATATACATGGATATATGTATGAAATGTTATATTGATGGAAATCGCAGTGTAATTTCTATATATACTTTATTTGAAGGCTGAAGAACTTTAATTGACAACAAAAATAAGGACACTCGGTTTTGGAACGGGGTGTCTGTTACAGCAAACATGCTTGTCACTGTGATTTTCTTTTTTTCCCGTGTGAAGTATAGAGCATTACACCGAAGTAGAAAAACGACAGACGCTCTTGCATAATTTTCGATCGATTTGGGGGGGTTTTGACTTAATTTTTCCTTCTCGAGAAATCTTTCGCTGTCAATGAAGCATGTTTATGAACAAATGATCTGGGGTAATCGGATCGCGGAAGACTTTGCATTTTAATAACAACACTATGACTTCCCTGGGGTAAAAGAATGCAGAGATGGTATTGTGAGCATCATACATAGCGAGTCATCATTCCTGGATGTGCAGTTTCGGTATCGAATTCTTTTTTAACTTTAAAATTCAACATAAAATGTCCTCCTTTTTCCTGAAATGGAGAGAGAAAGAGGGGAGAGAGGGGAGAGAGAGAATTACAAAGTAGTAACGTGCGTCAGATCAAACAAAGTTACTATTTGCCCATGCACTTCGGATAACGACGTGTGTTAACAATATCTATACTTGTGTTTTTGTGTCCCGTTTCCTGTGTCGTGAACAGACTCGGGGTGTATTTTGTCTGCACACACAAAAAAACATAGAACTTTTCTTTTTGCACTATAGAGATTTTTTTAAACTTTAGATTGAAGATAACAATGTTTGATAAAAATCGAAGAATTTTATCGAACTTGTGTGTTTTGACTGGGTCGATTTTATCAGCCAAAAAAAAGCAAACTAAAAAATGAATAAAGTGTTAGCAGATATGTGCAAGACGATATGTGGGGAGTGCTTTATTGGACAATTTATTTTCATTGACGGGTGCCTCTCCTTAAAATTACTTAGTGGTTGTTAGAAAGGTTAAATCCTGAAGAATTTAAAAAGGCAAAGGGGCTACACATATCCGCTTTATAAATCTTCAAAATAAAAAAAATAATTATGCAAGTTCTGGTAATTTCAATTTTACTCTTGATATTAAGACTTGAAAATTGTATTTTGTACCCTTAAAGATCATGATTGAAAAGAGACACCGTCAAAATGAATACACCGCAGTTTTTTCAATTGACGGTTGATCAAGTCTTTTAGTAATGAATAACCACGGGTGTACAATTCTTCTACTAAGAGTACACCCATGGGCGATCACGTCTTTTCTCTGGTGATCACATCATGAATTGATCAGTAAAATCTGTTGGTTAATTCAAATTTCTTAAAATTTACATTATAAAATTACCAAAAATATGCCTCATACCCACCCCCCTGGAAAACTCAAAATAACCGTCGGAACCCCCCTCCCCGGAAAAAAAACTTCTAGATCCGCGCATGACCGACGATGCACGTTTGCCAGAATTATTTCAACAACTACCTATGTGGACGTTACCAACTTTGATAAATCTCGAATGGTAGCCAGGGTCAGTTCCAATTTCACTGCATTGTTCCTGGAAACGTAAAAGACTGATAGCCATGTCAAAGTTAGACTTAATCAATTTACCACAGTCCCTGAAACAAGCCATTTTGTTTTGGCATGCATTGAAATCTCGCCCTTCATATTAATTATACAGTGCATCCATTTTCATTCAGACAGCCTTAAATAAACAGTCTCTTATTCCAAGAATGTTTTACACAACAAAGGTTATGTGCAGTTTCGAAGGACGACAACTTTGAGAGCAATATTTTCAAAGTACTTTTAATACCAAGAGGTATAACTCTATATAAAACACAAAACACAAAATACAATCTTATTTATAACTTAAGTTTATTTATAACATTTTTTTTTTACAAATTTTACTGCATCTTAACATCTTAAATTTACAACACAGAACAATCTTATTAACAAACTCGGCACTCCTTTAAGCCATGGTGATATAATAAATATCTGCAAACCCTTTACTTAATAAAATTTTTAAAAAAAACATTGTATGATCAAAATAAGTAAATGTTACTCAAATACACAAGTACATGTATTGCATTGGGAGAAAATTAGGTAGTTCCATTTTTTCTCATCACAGCATGGTTTTGATTAAAAAAAAAATAGTCGTGTTCCAAGCTCAAGCCGACCAAAGATAGAAGTATACTTTCTGCCAAGATGGTAGGTAATCAATTATTGGTCCTAAAATGGATAAAGAATAAAAATGGGTTGTTATTATAATCATACAGTCATGATTTATCTTAATTATAATAGACCAAAGGCTGAAAGCATGACATGTACTTACTCAATAGAATACCCAGGCCTGGTACATTGTCAGCTAGTACTTTTAATGTGGATAAAATCTTCATTCTGTTAAATAAAACAACAAAGTTACAGGATCATTAATGTTTTTTTAATACCTTAAGATACATGTGACAAACCAGGCATAGCCCTACCCATTTCACTCTAAAAAAAAAAAAAAAGGAATGGTTCCATTTTCACACTTACTAGCAACATCGTGAAATACATGTAATCAGGGATCAACATTAACGGTTGTCCAATTAGAAAATGTCATTTCGAAGCAAGTAAAACTATACACTTACTTGTCCGATTGGGCAATTGAAAATTTTAATAGAAATATTTAATGAAAATAATTTCAAAACGTAAAAATAAACTATCACTATACAACTTTGCATACGGAGACTTGGAAAGGCCTCAATGTTGATTTTAGATAAGTTGTCCAGCATTAACGCTTAATCAATTATCAAACTTAATTCTACGTGCCCTGCTAGATCAAATAAATTATACCCTCATCTCTTAATTTTGTTACATTCTTTTGATAAAACTGTATATCATGATGAAGTTTCATCTTATTTGTTTACGCACAGAATTTATTAGATCGAATATATTTGTGGTACAACTTATCTTGATCATGAAACATGTTGGTAGTAACGACTGCAATTCAAACGGCTTTGTGTGCAGTCTTTTCTGTTAATAATTTGTTAGGGGAGAAGCATCCATTGAAAATTAAACAAGACATGTTACTAAAAGTTAATTAGGTTTAATATGCCAAAAGTTCTGGTCCATCGATGTTTTATCCAGCAACTGTGATTAGGAAATAGAACGTATATGGTCATCATATTTGTGAGTTACTCTAATAAATTTGACGAATGTGGTGTTGTCTTCTTAATATATTGTGATTTTCGGGCTACCAATTTTTACATTCTGGCAAGTCAGAATTTCAATTCACTTGCCCTTGAAAAGTTAATGTCTATCCCTGGTAGTAAGAAGAATGAAAATATTTTTAAAAAAGCAAAAGGTAGCCAGTGATTTCGTACTTGGAATAGCTATCAAAGAATGGTGATCGCAGCAAATAATACAACAGCAAGAGTGATCTCCTCTTGATTTCCCTCTTCTCTTCTAGGTTCATGTCCTTTGTGTCCCCCATCATACACAAACTAGAAAATCAATAAATTCATACTTGAAACTTTTTAAAAACAAACAACAAATCATACTTTTATTACTTTTTTTAAACTTTGGTTTTATTATTATATTCGTGGGCATTAATTTTCGTGGGTTTAATAAACATCATAGTTTCAAAGATACGTAATTCATGAACAACGATCTTATCAATACTTCGATACAACATGATATTAAAAATTGTACTACAATGAACATTCAATTTCATTACCCATACCAAGAAAAATTACAAAAAAGTTATGACTTTTGAAGGCTTAAATAGTTACAAAAAAGTCATAACTAAGTCATGCAACTTTGGAACCACTACCTCTCATCAGTTCCAAAGTTGCATCATTTAGTAATCACCTTTTTTTGCCTCTGTAATTAGGTACAAAAAAGTCATGACTAAAATATAACTATTAACAATTTATTTCATATCAGAAATCAATATTAGGCAAAAATAGTTACGAAAAATTTCAAAATAGGTATGGTTGTAAATGAGAACAAATTCAGTTATACATTTAGGCACATATTAGTTACATTTTTAGGTACATCAGAGTTCTACATTGAGTTACATTATAGATATACCGGTAGGCACATTTGAGGCAATCCTTACAAAAATATTTGTTTGGAATTGCCGCCTTTGGGTTTCTAGACCCAGGTGGGAGGGAGGGAATTTTTTTTTATTTTTCAAAAATCGAAGTTTAACTAATTAAAAATTGGTAAAATAAAATAAAAATCTCCATATAAAAAAAAGTTTTATTTTTTTTTTGCTAATAAAATTTTATCAGCTGGGGGTATTTCAATGAGGCAGGAGGCAATTCCAAACAAACAATAATTTTATTTTGGCCTTTTGGCCTGAGTTACATTTTTAGGTACATATGAGTTCATGATCAACTCAACCATGAAATCCACAAAAATTGGTATTCAATGAACATTGGTGAAACCACAGCAGATAAGAATGTTCAAACAACTGCATCTTAATTTTACCTTAATTGCATGAGCTCAAAATCTGTGTTTTTTTTACCTTGCAATATCAATGGTTCCAGACATAATCCATGGTTTCCACGACATTGTCCCACAGACATACATGCCAAATACTAGTGGTCAATTAAGGATTCATCAGATAAAATAAAACATATTCCTCAAAATGTTTATCTATTTCGATGCTATTATGTGTCAGAGCTTCATGTAGGTCATATATCATATATAAAAAAGGCATCAATGTAAACCTGTAATGGTTCTAACAAATGGTTCTTACAAATAATTTAAAAACCAAAAACTTAGTGGAAATCTCCCCACTCCCAAATAATTTATGGTCAAAACTTTTATCAGAAGCTTTTTGTCAATAGAGGATACAATGAATGAGTGGTCTGGCAATATACAGGGTCTCTCCCCACAGCCTCTGCTTGGACAGTTTGGTGGGATTATAGGAGGTTACATGCAATTTCTCATTCTCATTCCCACCATGGCCGGGCAGTCTCCAGGAGCGAAAGTTGATGGGAGGAGCTATTAATGTGAAAAAAATGCACCATTCCCTAATCAGTAAGAGTTCAATCCCATGATTCATGCATAAAAAAAAAAGAATTTGGTAACATTCATGTGTCTAGATATTCCAGATGATTGAATATTTACCTGCTGAAAGTCTCCTTATGGTCTTGCCTGATCGCTTGAGAGTGAATGTCATTTCATTTGGTCCATTCATAGATTCTCCCTCTGTCTCGCCTTCTAGATTTTCTTGGAATTCTTGCATTTCCTTTTTTGGGTACAAATTGTATCGATCATTCATTCATTTTTGTTTAAATAAAGAAAGAGGCTAATCCCATGATTTTTGAACAGGTGAATATTGCCAATGATATGAACAATGAACTGAGAAATTTTTTCAATTGAAAATCATAAAAAATCCTAGCAGTAACCATCAGTATAAGGCTTTACCTCAGTAGGATTGTGTTTAAACTGTTTTGTATACTTTTCTCTGTCTAATGGTGCAATGGGTGGTATGGGCTGTATACCTCCATGATGTTTCCACAATAAAATTAATCTCCATATCGCCCTGATAATATAGAGACTGAACATATACATTGTCCTTCATGTACCTGGTGATTACTACATTGTACATATAAGATCAATATGTGCAATGTTCAGTGCACGAGCTATATCATTTTATATGCAATTCTCAGATAAAAACAATTTTAAAAGGTATAATTTCCAACACAAAAATTTTCACCTTCACAGTAATCAAATTGTGATGTCTTTACAATTAAAGCTTCTGCTTTTCTTACTTGGTCAGCTGTATGACGACAATCAGAACCCATTTTCCAGTCTCTCCCCATTTTCTGTAAGCTGCCATCTCAATAAATACTTCTCCATATTCCAACACTGTCAGGAATCTTCTGAGTTTTTCCACTGACAGAGGCTACATAAAACATGCTTAATCAGATAGGCATTTGAAAGTATTTTCTAGCTAAATGTTTTTCTTTCAACAATTCTGTAATTGTGCAATGATTGATAATTATTTGCATCACTATTAATTAATAATTCAAAACTCTGATAGTTTATACATTGTGTACCATTTATCTAACCATATTTTTTTTAATTTTCTATCACTGCAAGATTAAGGCTCAATAATATTAGACAAAAATGCATGAACTAAATTCAAAATGTTATAGATAAAATATATGTAATGGTGCATAAAACAACTTACAATTTTTTGGGCAAACATTGATGCATTCTTGATGATCGTGTCATTGACTAATACCAAAAGGTTTGAGGCCAGGTACACCAGTTCAGAGAAAACCTGTGAATCTTCAAACCGGCCTTCAAAAGAAAAGATCCAATGCTTATTTCCACATAAGCAAATTTAAACAAGGTCTTAATACATACAAAACAAGGCAAAACTCTAACATAAATGCACAAGACTGACATGCGATACATGTTCTTACTTCACAGTTTGTTAATAAAATTTGTACACACGTCTTTTGTGGCTTTTACAGTATCACAATTATTGCAGTTTACCTCGATCCTAGTCTGAAATATCTGACGTTTTTCCTGGCTTTTTTAATAATGATTTTGATATTTTATTTGCCAGGAAAACGTCAGAACCGCTGCCATTACGAAAACTGGAAATTTGCCGCCTCCAACTGGAGGCAGCATTCTTGGCTCGATCGCTAAATATTTACGAGTTGCATCAAATGTTTCACTCTGTAGTCACAACTCATCATAAAAAAATAATGATTTTACTTCTCACTTATATTGGTTTTATGTGTCTTACATCCTAAAAACAGGCTGTTGAACACATTCTATTGAACTGTTGAGGTTTGTTTTGATTTCATGCATTTTTGATATCTCGTGAGAAAATAGGTGAACAACACTATTGTTTATCAGTGTGATTATCAAAATGTGCAGTAAAATTATATTTTAAGCTGTATTATCTATTGAGTTGAAATATATATCTATTTAAAATTGAGTCTAGAATGCTGCTTCCAATTGGAGGCGGTGAATTTCCAGTTTTCGTAATGGCACCAGTTTCCTGTCAAGTAAAATATCAAAATCATTCAAAAAGCCAGGAAAACGTCAGGTATTTCGGACTACCCCGATCCCAGCAACTTAAGGAATTGACTATTATTTCAAAGTTATCTAAAATATCATAATAAGATATATCTATTTAAAAAATGATCTAAAGCACTTTTTAAAAAAAAAATGAAGCTACATATGCCTTAAAGATAACCTATGGCCATTCCCAAACATAAAAAGTTAACGTTTTATTTTGTTTACAAAAATTTGAAAATTTGTTTTCTCTGTCACCCTCAAATAATAAAAACTGCCTCAATGAATCGCAATTTAGGAATTATCTAGTATCCGTCATCCTCAAACGGAAACTTAAAGTGATAAATATGATAGTGCTAACCATGCAGAATTGACAAGATTTGTCATAATAGGTCAAAATTTAGGTTCTTGTCTGTGTTGAAAGAGAAAGTAGACCTCGTGTTCATGCAAATTACATTATTCCAAAGTGATCATCAGTTATTACCAGCAATGATATATGAGAGCAGCCTGGAAGTTGCCTCTATCTGACTAACTGTCTCAGGAAAATCTGACACGTAACGTTTATATTTTTCCCACACTTGATACACGAACTCACTGCCTTTGCTTTTGGTAGCCATTTTCCTCAGTATTTAGTAACTTGTACTAAAGATTTGTCATATAAAATTTTAATGAACTTGATGAAGCATAAAATACGTTTAGAAATATTATATATCAGGAAGTTCATTTTACCACTGCGAACTTCTCAATACAACTAATAAATTAATGCAGCAATACTTGTAGTATCGACAGAAATCATCAATGTACG